>JBBBDQ010000970.1:165000-737500 GCA_037127315.1 Ascarosepion bandense
AAGCTCTAAGTATATATATATGCATATAAATACATATAGAGCAAATATAAGAAACATTTAGGCAGACACATTATTTCATGGTAAATAGGCTATTTCAGGCGAACCATCATCAGCTTCCGTCTTTATTGTACAGAAGAATTTACACGAATCTCTCTCTCTCTCTCTCTCTCTCTCTATATATATATATATATATATATATATATATATATATATATTATATTTATGGGTAAATGTGCTCAATATCAGAAATACAGCATATGGACAAATGAATATAAGATTGGACACTGAGGTCAAATCCAAGCAGGTACAATCTGTTTCGTCTTTCAACGTAATATTGTGTTTTGACTCCTCTATTTATGTATCTGGTCAGTGGTGTAATCTGGATAGTAAAGTCGGTGGACCTAAAGCAAATACCACGACGTTTAATTTCGTTGTTTTTTTTTTTTTTACTTTTTTCAGCGCAGTCCTAACGATTGTTACTTAAACTTTCCGATTATCAATAAAAATTTGAAAAATTACAATATTTAAACAAATTTGTTGTTGGGGGGTCAGTTTCGCATACAACGTTAAAATAAATCGATCCTCTATTTTCAAACCACTCGCGTTGGGGTCGCTTTGGTTATATTAATTTCCTTGTTTTTCTTTTTTTTTTTACTTTTCTCAGCGCAATTCTATCGACTCTTATTTAAACTTTCCGCTTATAAAAAAAAATTTTGAAAAATTACAATATTTAAACAAATTTGTGAGGTGAGCACTTTCTCATACAACGTTAAAGTAAATGGATCCTTCATTTTCAATCCACTATAAGGTTGTATGAGAAACTGGTCCTCCGCTAAAATTGTTTAAATATTGAAATTTTTGCAAATTTTCTTTGTCATTCGTAAAGTGTAAAATGTAAAAGACAACATTGCACTGAAAAAAGTTCAAAAAATTTGATAAAGAACAAATTTACAGGTGGCGGTAATGTCGTACCGGCGACTGTTTTCAAAATGGAGACTCGATTTATAACGTTGTATGAGAAACTGATTCCCACAAGAATATGTTTAAATATTGAAATTTTTCAAAATTTTTGTCAATCGTAAAGCTAAGGAGGTAATCAATAGGATTGCCCTGGAAAAAGTACAAAAAAAGAAGAAAAACAACGAAATTAAACGTGGTGGGTGTCTGCTTCAGGTCCGCCAAACGTAATATTGTGTTTTGGCTCCTCTATTTATATATCTGGTCAGTAAGTGTATTCTGGATAGTAAAGTCTAATGTCTTGTTTTGACTGGTACTGACTGGGTGGTTACGCTTATGTTTTGAATTAATTTACAGTCGAGTGAGAAAAAATAAACAAAACTAAACAAAAAATCTAATTAAGCGAATAAACAAATTATGCAAACAATAAGCAAATTAACAAACTACGTGTGGACACAAACACAAATAAATTTAATAATAATCAACAAGAAATCTTTAAGTAATCATTAACAAATGAGTAAAAGTTTAGCAAAGAACGGCATTCGTATCCATAATTATTTTTACTCAATGGAGAGATCCGAAGGCGAATTAGCATGGCGAATGACACGTTCCAGAAGCTGAGTAAAGTAAAAAGACACATAAAAATTTCACTAGAAACAAAGAAGCGAGTACTCGATACTATGTGATGTCAGTTTTTCAATACAGCAGTGAATGTTGGAAAATATCATCGACGAGTAAGTAAACACTTGAAGCAGCTGAAATGTGGTTCTACAGAAGGATGCTGCGGTTATCATGGACCGAGGATGTGAGCAATGATGAGGTTTTGGAAATGATGGAAACGGAAAGAAAATTAATACTGAGCATCAGCAAGAGACAAGAGAAGTTCGTGGGACATGCAATGAGGAAAGATGGCTTGAAGAAACTGATACCAACAAGCCAGATAGAGGGAAAATGAGACATAGGAAGGCAGCGGATGACATATTCGAAGGGCCTGAGGAGGTGGATGACAGAACGGAGGTTGAATAGTGTAACAGTAGAAAACGTGCTAAGAGCCACTAGGGATAGAGAGACGTGGAATGCCATGATCGCCTATGTCCTGAAAAGACAGGGCACATAGAAGAAGAAGATTCTAGAATAAACACGCATACACACAAGCACATTGACTAAAAATATATAACTCACACACATTCATTGAAAAATAAGAACGGATATGGAGGAGATATATATGACATTATCATAGATGTGTGTGTAAGTGTGTGTGTATGTAAGTGTGTGTATGTGTGTGTGTGTTTTTGTGCTTGTGTGTGTGTAAAATAGGATACAGAATCCATACAAATTTTGAAATATATGACAAATGGAAATCCGTTTCATTGAAACTAGATTAGCCTTCATGACAACAAAAACAAAAAAGAAAAGAAAGAAAAGAAATAAATACGTGTATATGTTTGTATTTGTGTGTCGACTTACATAATGAATCAATAGTACTTTTTTCTGTTAAGCCGATGAAAGAAAAGAATGAAATTGTGAAAGATTTTATTTTTTTTTAAAAATATTTCTATTCTTTCAAATATTTTTAGTTCTCTTTCTTCTAAATTTTCTGTCTTGAATTTAGTGTTATTCTTCATCTTATTTCATTCTGGCTCCAAATCAAATAAATGAAATAATTTGACGTCAATCCTTATCCAATTTTTGAAAGCAAAAATGTTAATGTTTTTTTTGTTTATGTATGAGTTACGTGTCGCCAATAAACTATCCCAAACCTTTTCGAAAAATATGTATATGTATAAAATATCCCGAAATATTTTGAAGAATATAACAAATTTAAAACCGTTTTATTGAAAAGTCGGATACTTCTCATGTGGAAAGTATTCAGACGGCCCTCTTGCCTGGCGTACGTGGACCATGTCTTACTGCCGTAGAGCCATGTGCTGATGACACAGGCATTGTACACTGCCATCTTTTTCTTCATTGTCAGATTGGAGTTCGTCCAAACATGTGTTGTGTGGCTCGCAAAAGTTGTGGCTACCTTCCAAATTCTCTTTTCGAGCTCTTTGTCCAGTGAGACACTGTCAGTGATCGTAGAGCCAAGGCAGACATATTGGGAATCTCATAGCAAGACAAGGTGCCCAACACTGACCTTCTGTCTCGCGAGGGTCAACCTACCATGTTCACACTCTATTAGCAGCGAAGATCCCGCTGGCTAGGCCATGTCCACTGCATGCCAGAAGATCGAGTTCCAAAACACCTCCTGTATGGAGAGCTGACCTATGGAAGAAGACCCACTGAGCAGCAACAGCTGTGGTATCGCGACATCATAAAATGCGATATGAAGACTGTGGGCATCGACACAGTGTCATGAGAGAGCGTAGCAGTCAACCGGTTCAAATACAAAGGAACCCTGGCCTAACAACTCAAATCAAGAAGGGAACAACTGACACAAGTCGCCATTGAGAGACGGGTTCGCAGAAAGCAAAATGACAGCTCCGACAGACCAGAAACACAAATGCAGCCTCTGCAACAAAGTCTGTCACTCCCTCCTCGGCTTCTACAGCCGCAGACGCCGATGCTCCAGCCAAGCAGACAACTAGGATGCTACCTATGGTCAACCCAGACCGACAGAGGAATATTAATACTCTTTCACCTTATATATATTGCAGTGTGTGGGGCGATCAATTTACAATGAATTAATGAATTAACATCGCAAATTATACCTCGGACTTCAATTATCTGAAATTTGAAATATCTATAATCGTGTTTTGGAATGTTTAATTTGGTGGCGAATGATATCAAAATAAAAATGTCATTATTTCTTGAGGTAGTAAAATTCCATTGAAACGCTCAAATTGATAACCATACCTTTCTAAAGTAAAATAATTTCTGAGGCATTTCTCTCGCAAAATCATTAATATTATGCATATTTTATCTACATTCCGATTCTAATCTCTAACTTTCTTAAATTTTACAGTGTAGCTGTGGTGCAGTGGATATCGACTTGGAACGACAAATCCAAATCGAGGTACCGAGTTTGAATTCCAGTTGAATTCTTTGCATTCACTTACGTATAAATAACCTTGGGAAAAGGTATTAATTCGTCTTTTCCCTGCAGTTATGGGTTAAATAATATTACAGATTGGGTTCTATAGCCTTGGCTGGCAACCAAACTACTCCAGAAAGCAATGGCAACCTACTGCAGGATAATCTTCTGCTCAGTCAGTCATGTCTTTTTCGAGACATGATCGTCTAAAACGTGTATCACGTATGGCATTTGACTGACTGACTGAATATAATAATTGGAATTATGAATAAGGCTTCTACTGGGCATAAAATGGGGATCGGTTTTCTATTTTTATGAAGTAATAAACTGATCCCCCACTAATTACTATTAATAATATAATACATCATTTCTCCCTCTAGCTATAAGTCAAGTAATAGAACAGATTGCAATGGCGACCTATTGTGGGATAATCTTCTGTCCAGTCAGTCATGTCTCTTTCTTTAGAGACATGATCGCCAAATGCGTGTATCGCGTATGGCACTTAACTGACTGACTAAATATATAATATTTGGAAACATAATTAAAACTTCTACTGAGCATAAAGTGGGGGATCAGTCTTCTGTTGTTATGAAGTGATAAACTGATCCCCCACTAATTACAATTGATATAATAATGTAATACAATCTAGCTCTTCTCCCTACAGTTATGGGTTAAATAATAGGACATATTGAATTATATAGCCTTGGCTGGCAACTAGTCTACCGTAAAAAGCAATGGCAATCTACTGCGGGATTTTTTTTCGAGACATGATCGCCCAAAGCGTGTATCACGTAGGGCACTTAAGGATTATATTTTCCCTTTTCACGTTAAACTGTTTAGAATTTAACCTTTTTTTTTTTCTTAGACTGGTAGTTTTGGAGAAACTTTTCCGAGGGTATTTATATCATTTACAAATCGAAACTTATTTATAAATGGAGCTTTGTTTGTTTGTGTGTGTGTGTGTGTGTGTGTGTGTGTGTGTGTGTGTGTCCGTTACCTATAGACTCCGAAACGGCTGAACCGATTTTCTTGAAAATTTACACAGTTGTACTATAAGCGTCTGCGAGTGTTTTAGCTAGGTTTTGTGTCGAGATACCCCGATAACTATCGAAAATCGATAAACGAAAAAATCGGGTTATAGAAGTAGTGGTCCGATTTTAATCAAATTTGGTGCACTCATAGACAAAGACATAAGAAACGATATTCAGAAGTTTCACGATTGAAGTTCTTACAATAGTGCAGAAAATCGATAATATATATATTTATATATATATATATATATTTATTTATATATATAAATCGATACCAGGAAGTCAAAATTTGACTTACATCCATTAATTTTTCTTTCAGTCTACGGTTTCACTTTAACTGCAAACAAATATTACTTTTTAGTCTTTCTAGCCAACGTCCAAAGAATCTGAGCACCAGGACCATGGATTAGTTTTAAAGCTTTCATTGCACCCGAGCAACGCCGGGCTATACTGCTAGTGTTTTTATATAGTAAAATCTTTTCCAATTCATTTCTATAGTAATAATAATTGAAATACATTTCTATCATAAAACTTATTCGCAATAGTTAATTCTTACGGAAGTAGAGATAAAGCTCGTGAGAAGGGTTATGAAAACCACACATTAGATAGGATTTAAATTGAATTATTGCTCGAAATAAAACTTTATTTTTTCCTATTCTCTTTCCTCCGAGTGCAAAAATATTCTTTTTTATACTACAGTTCATACCGTTTCAGATAAATAAACACTCAAGGAAGGAGGGCTTCTGGAAAAAGATTACAAGAAGGGATTCAGAGATGCATATTATGACGATATGTAGAATAGAAAACGGTTGACCTTAGGCCTGAAGTGGTTCAGGTCATATAAACGAGGACGTATCATTTCGGAAGATTTTTCCACAATGTAAGAGTCATGTGAACACAGTGGATCTTTATCCTTACCAATGGACTAAGAAAAGAATGAGGACGATTTAATCCTGCCTACATAATTGTCATGGCGGCATCACCCACAACGGAATAAACTCTTCCAGCCATTACATATACCTCCGCTCACAAGCGGCGAGAGCAGATATCCAGAGAGTAGCTAGTAGATAGCCTGAGGAGAACGCCCTGAACATAGTCGAGAGTCATCTACAAACACTGATGACTTAACGACCATCACGAGTCCTAGTTCGAGAGGTGAGTATTACTCACTAACCGTATTATTGTTCTATTAACAAAGTTTCCAAGTGTTGTATTTTGCCGTGTTTAATATATATTCGTTATTTCCTATTTTGGTTGTTCTGTGTTATTCTTGCTGGACCTTTTACCGGGTCCAAGACAATAATATCTGAGCTGGTGAATGTAATTTTTCATGGAAATAGCTAAAGAGTACCAAAATATTTGCGATGTTTCATCTCTGGAGAACTGTTGCCAAGTTGGAATAAAATTAATCACCGACAAGGCTGCATAAACACTTTTAATTACATTCAAAACTGAAAAGTGATGATTAGGCAACTCATGCTTAGATATGGCTGCTATATTTCTTTTTTGGTTCTATCAGACTGTTATGATAAAGCATGGCCGAAATAATATTAGCTAGAGCAATAACAGAAATCAATTGTATCTTTAGTGATGGAATGTTTATCCTAGTTCCACGTGAGATCAAGAGCGAACTTGAGTCGCAATGTACGTTCCGGGCAAATAATTCTGTATTTCGATATGGGAGCTCTGTAAAGTAGGCCTCAAACCATTTAATATAGTCATAAAATGTGTCCACCTAGAGAAATGACTTCGCTTTCCTCTTCAGAGTATTGTGCCTTTAAGACATTTTTCTGTTTTCTTTAATTTATATTCTAAATAAGTTTACTTTTAACAGTGACTTTAGATTTTAGAAAGGTCAGAAATAGTTCCTAGGAATGTTTACGAATATGTAACTATCTAACCCACGAATCAGAAAAATTTTGGATAGATACTTTCGAAATTTTGGGAGTTGAAGGAAGAGCCAGACTTTACTTCACAAAATGAGTGCTCTAAAACCTGGTTTATAGTTCGCCCCCAAAACTTGTTACCTACATTAGTTATTTGATAGAGTGATTCGTTCTCTAAACCCTTGAAGAAAAGAAAAAAAAACAGAAAAGATTTTTAGATTGTGATTTTTTGAGATAATAATGGTCTAGTAAGCATTAATAATTAACCCATATCTGGGGAGAAGAGAGATTGGATTCATAGCTTTTTTAACAGTATTTACGCCTAAGTGAATATTACGAACCCAACGGGAATTGAAATTCGAACTTCTGACAAATCCAAGTTATTATTCATTACACTACCCTCAGATCTCTGCGTGCAGCATCTGATATACCCAAGTAGTCACCCATCTAGGTAATATACCTTTTGTTAATCGTATCACCCCGTGCAAGGCGGTAACGCCACTGATTTGCAGGGGGCTACGTAAGAGTAAGAAAATTAAGTAGAAAAGATTGAAGAGGAAGACGAACCAGTTAGAAAGGAGCAAGGGAAGGATGGAAATACAGGTGTGAAGGATGGGAATACAGGTGTGATGACAGTTGCAAAGGCGGAGAGAAAGGAAAGGATATACAGGGCGGTGAAGCAAGAACTAGAATCAAGTGGTTAATAGATGAGTATTGACATTGCATTTAAATTCCTGGAGGTTGTAGCCGTCAGGAAAGCAAGAATATGGAAGCGAGTTCCACAGGTGGGAAGTGCGAGAGAAGAAGCTACAGGAGTAGAATTGTCGTCTGCATTTGGTTAATCTAACTGTAAATGGGTGGGGCCCAGTTGCCAAGCTGGTTGCACGAGTAAACACCTGTTGCAGAGGCCCCAGTGACTTAAGTTTATTGGGTCAGAAACCATGAAAGTATTTATAAAACAAACAAAGGGAGGCCAAGTCTCGTCGGTGGGGAACCAATAAAACTCATTGTTCTGATTTTATTTATTTTGTGAATCCGATTTTTAGTGTCAAGAAACAAAACACGTTTTTAGCTAATTCGATTGTGCTGATTCAGAAAACAAAAATCAGTTTTATGTTTACCTCCCCGTTTTCTGCACTGAAATTACTCATTTTTCGAAAAAAGATCAATTTACTGTTGTGGGATTTCCTCTGTTTTTCCTCTGTTAAATAATGGACTCGACTGAGTGTACATAATCCTACCATAGAGCGAACAGTGAATCTCGAATCTCAGTTATAGTTGCCGTTTACAGTGGAGAGTAATCGTAGAGATGCGTTACAGTTATCGGAGAGTTCTGACAGATACCGAAGTTACCCAGAGACCAGACTAGCTTCGGGCTCCACTCATCTAGAATAAGTTACCCGGACATACTATTTCCAACGACTTCACTTCAAGACTTGTATATATTTATTTCTACTAATAATATTCCAGAATTGACTAATCCGCGTTCCAGTTTGTATATTACACTCAATATAACCTACTTTTCTATCTCCATATCTGTTTTTTTTTTGTTGTTGTTTATTATTTTGTGCGGTTCCTCATAAGGAATCCCCAACATTTACGATCTTGGCTGATCGCAACATTTAGTTAATAATGGTTGTAAAAACCCATCAATTTTCAGGTAGACCCGGCAAATTATGTCAGTCACCTGAAGTAAACTATTTTTATAAGAAAAAGTGTTTTGAGTTATACAAATTAAAATAAGAGTAACGGATTTTTCCAAATTACATAGCCATCTTGATATATTTCCGGATAATTGCGGTAATGTGAGCGATGAACAAGGAGATCGATTTCATCAGGATATCAAAGCAATAGAAAATCGCTACCAAGGACAGTGAGACGAACGAAAAATTGCTGACTACTGATGGAGTATCAAAAGAGACTCAAATAACAATGAACATGACAGACAATCAAGAAAGAGAAATATTATACTATAGTTCTTATGTTCACGAAGGTTTTATTTTTGCCGTTAGTTCATTAAATGATTTGATGAAAATACTTGTTGGCATCAATATATTCAATCGGATTATTTTTAACACTTAGTGTCTGATTGTTATTGAAAAATATCTTTTTCAATAAGCCAGGCAATATTTGTTGGGTTAAATACGAATTGAAAGGTTTCTAGGATTTCGAAATTTTGCCATCTATCAATATCGTATATACAGTACACAAATGAAAAATATGCGTTTTTTTTAAATGAAGCATTTCTGTACAGCAAAAACGTTACTAAAATCAAGCAGGTATAAAAATTTAAATAACTGTGAAATGTTCTAACAGAAAACGGAAAGTGCAAGACAGAGATCCAAACGCGAATTGGCATGGCAAAGGACGCGTTCCAGAAGCTGGGAAAGTATTAAGAGACAGGAAACGTTCACTAGAATCAAAGAAGAGAGTACTAGATTGCAATGTGAAGTCAGTTCTTCAATATGGCAGTGAATGCTGGACAATATCATCAAAGATGAAAGAAAAATTTGAAGCAATCGAAATGTGGTTCTACAGAAGGTTGCTGCGGATATCATGGACCGAGTATGTGAGCAACGAAAAAAAAAAAGAAGTTTATTCAGTCAGTTAAGTACCATACGTGATACACGCTTGGGCGATCATGTCTCGAAACAGACATGACTGGCTGGGCAGAAGATTATCCCGAAGTAAGTTGCCATTACTTTTTGCAGTAGACTGGTTGCTATCCAAGGCTATAGAACCCAATCTGTCCTATTATTTGACTCATAGCTACAGGGGGAAGAGATGTACTAAATTGTTTAATAGTTATTAGTAGCGGGTTCAGTTTATTACTTAATGACAATATAAACCCGATCCCCCACTTTATGCCCAGTAGAAGCCTTAATCATGATTTCAACTATTATAGTCAGTCAAGTGCCATACGTGATACACGCTTTGGGTGATCATGTCTCGAAACAGACATGACTGACTGGGCAGAAGATTATCCCGCAGTAGGTTGCCATTGGTTTCTGCTGTAGTTTGGTTGCCGACCAATCGACCAAGGCTATAGAACCCAATCTGTTCTGTTATTTAATCCATAACTGGAAGGAATAGACGGATTAATACCTTTCCCAAGGGTATTTGCGCGTAAGTGGATGCAAGGAATTCAACTGGAATTCGAACTCGGCTCTCCGATTTTCTCGTTCGGAGCCGATATCCACTGCGCCACAACGCACATCCGATAAGTTTATTACTTGTTTCCTATAAGTTTATTACTTGTTTCGTAAACTGAAAAGGAGGTAACAAATAATGCTACTGACGCAGCGACTGTTATTAATACCTTATAAAAGAACAAACGAAAACAAACTAGACCATTGAATACTATATGTATTATTTAGCTTTATGGTCAAGGTTAGTAGTTTCCTTAAAATTAACGTTGTAATGTTCGACAAAACATTAACCATTTTCTATTCACAATTATAAAATCAAGACAAATATACGCTTATAGCTACTAATAAAAATTCAGCAACTATTGTTAGTTGTTGTTGATATTCACTTATCTCATTTATCACCCAGAAAATTTATTTCTTCCTAAAACTAATTTAATGTTAATGACCCTTTATAAAAATTAGAGCAAATTCTAAACTATTAGTTATTTGCGGATATATTTATATCTTATCTAGGAATGTGACCAAATTATTCCCATTTAACTTTCTAGTTTGTTTTTCTTTTTCACATACATGTTCATTGCATATCGCCTTGGGACATTTTTTCAGGGTAGGATCCATTAAAATCAGATACGCGGATGAAACGGTGCGGATAGCAGACACTGGGAAAAATGCAGGAACTTCTACAGAAGTTAGCAAAAGAAAATGAAAAGAAAGGACTGAGCATAAACTTAAAGAAAAATGAATGTATGGTTATCAGCAAAAAGAGGAGACCAATATGCCAACTCCATGTCGGAGAATCTAGAATAAAACAAGTAAAAAAATTAAAATACCTGGGAAGTGGTTTGACAGAGGATGGAAAATACGACAACCTCCAAGGACGCATTGGCATGGCCAAAGACGCATTTCAGAAGCTAGCCAGAGTACTGAAAGACAGGAAAATCTCATTAGAAACAAAGAACAGAGTGCTGCATTGCTATGTGGTATCTGTCCTTCTGCATGGAGGTGAATGATGGACGAGCCCATCAAAGATGAAGGAGAGGCTTAAAACAGTAGAAATGTGGTTTTACAGAAGGATGCTGAGGATACCATGGACAGAGCACGTGTGCAACGATGAGGTGTTGGAAAGGATGCAAACGAGAATAAAACTGATAATAATATCAGGAAGAGACAAATGAGGTTCCTGGGACACGTATTGAGGAAGGAGGGCCTGGAGAACTTAAAACTCACAGTTTCAGTTAATTTAACTTAATAACTCTCCGAATGTTTGCTATATCCAGTTACGCTGAGGTATTGAACTCACGAGGTTTGGGATCAATTCACATTTTGAATAAATACATTTATCCACTAGGCCATCATTTAACTGATCCTTAGATATGAAAATCTAACACTTTCTTACCGATTGACCAAATGATAAAGATTTGGTGACTTATTACAAATGAATATTATGTCATTTTCGCTATCACAACTTAAAGACAAAAATTTAGATTGGCAAAAAGGTCCACTTTTAATCATTTCTTGGTAAGGCTTTCCATAAGAATTCTTCAAACAAGTCTTTTCCAAAGTATTTTACCTGAAGAATCAGACTTGTATGTGATATATATATATATATATATATATATATATATATATATATATATATATATATTATTCTAGTTATTTACATATGAACCGTATTCGGTACGTTTTTTAGGAATATTCCACATCGTAATTTATGTATTTATTTTAGTATATTTAAACATCTTGCATTTCAATAACGTAGCAAGCAGAGATTAGGAAACAGGCCGGGGCCTGATCAACCTTGGCTGGGTCAACCTTGGGAGAAGGTATGATGTTTTTAAAGGACCGAAACCGTCAATGAACCAGGCTAACATCACTGATGATGTGTCCTAACCGCATCTAAATGATGTATTTTTCAAACAATATATACATATATATATATATATATATATATATATATATATATATATGATAATTTATTGGTATATTTACGTAAACAATATTGCCTGATCTAGTAAATAAATTAAATATCGAACATACGAGTAAATTTGCTGATGAAACAAAGCCTACTTTATTTTTTTATATCACACTCAAACAAATTGATACCGATCTTATAGGAATAAGCAAAAGAATAAACTGGAAAAGTTTGTCAATCTATTTTCACTTTTATTAAAGACTAGCAGTATAGCCCGGCGTTGCTCAGGTGTAATGAAAGCTTTAAAGCTAATCCATGGTCCTGGAACTCAGACTGAGCCTAAAGAATATTTGTGTGAAGTTTGGTAAGAATCGGATAAAAATTGTGGATTTGTATAAAGGGCATACAGACAGATAAACACACACACACACAAACATCTTGCCTTATATATATATATATATATATTATCGATTTTCTGGACTATTGTAAGAACTTCAACCTTGAAACGTCTGAATATCGTTTCTTATGTCTTTGTCTATGAGTGTATCAAATTTGATTAAAATCGGACCACTCCTTCCTATAACCCAATTTTTTTCGATTCTCGATTTTCGATGTTTATCGGGGGTACCTCGACACAAAACTTAGCTAAAAACACTCGCAGACACTTATAGTACAACTGTGTAAAATTTCAAGAAAATCGGTTCAGCCGTTTCGGAGTCTATAGGTAACGGACACACACACACACACACACACACACACACACACACACACACACAGACAAATCCATTAATAAATAAGTTTAGATTCTACAGAAATTGAGATATGAAGAAAATATAGATAGAAGTTTGGGTATTTTTACAATCGTGTTGTGAGATTTTAATTGGTCAATTAATATCACATTAGTATAGTTTGTCGCTTTCCAAATTTAGATAGAAACGACTAGTTCATCCGATGTTTCCAGAAAGTAACGAATTTCTACAGAAGAATAGTAAATGTTGCTATATGCATGTAAGTTAATTATAAGTCATTGCCGGATTTCAATTCTTATTTGATCTGCATTTGATCACAACTAATCTTAAAGAAAACCCTTGGACAGAGACTTCTACTCACATGACAACAATAAACTAAAATACGGAATAAAATTAAAAGGTTTTTACGTCGGATAGATTGAGAGTAGGAGAACACGAAAAATGCAAGTAGCAACCTATCTTGACGAGATTTACCGAATGATATGGCGGAGCAGGGTTTATGAAGGATAGAAAAAAAGGCAAAAGTTATTCAGAACTACAAAGAACGGGAAATTGTGGTGTGTCATGATCGCCAACGTCTTGAATGCATACTGTAGTTAGAAGTAGATCCCACAACATTTGCATAATGAGAAATGAATAAATAATATTAATCTCTTAATGTATCAAAATTATGTAACAATTAATGCGACTTACAAATAGATAACAACCATAATGGCATATATGAGTAAATCATCTCGGAATCTAACAAAAGAGGATATAAAAAACAAATATTGAGTGATTTATGCTTTATCGACATTTTGTTTATTTAAAACCAGAAAATATATTTAGATTTTAGCATATTTTTAAGCAAATAATTATTTACTGAGACAAAGCAAGATCCATACGTCTTCTAAAGATATTTGTGTGTATTCGAACTAAGAGGAAGACGGGTTCAGTAGAGCACAGCGAATGACCACGTAATAATAGACATGAAGAAGTCCAGAAGAAAAAAAGAAACGAAAAACCAAAGCGACTTCAAATATCAGGAAGAAATTCAAGAATTCACTTGTTGACTCTAAAATCTATCCAAGCGATAGCCTCCTGATTATATGTAAAACAAAAATGAAATTAAGGAAACTGAAGAAGCCTAACGCAGCACCTAAATTGTGATACAACTAACTCTCGATCCTGAATAAAAAATATTTAGACAGTGTGAAAAGAAGATACAAGGAATAAAATTAAAATGAAAACACGAAATGGTACACAGTAAGAGAAACTTAGTGACATTAGCAAACTACGTCATCCCATAGAAAAAAAAAGGACAAAAAAATAAAAACAAATGAATCAGAAATAAGATTCTCGACATGATGTAAAAGAAGCAGAAAAACAATGCCAAGACATGAAATGAAATACAGAATACTACACAAAGAAATCAGGAACCACTACAGACAGACTAAAGAAGTAGGCTTCATCGAAAAGTGTGCAGATTGGGTGTCACAGATAAAGGAAACAAGCATAAAAATTAAGGGAGCTTACAGGAAAAATACATACTCATCAACAGGTTGCCTAAAATCTAAAGAAAGAAAAGATTAGAGACGGAAAAATACTCAGACAATGGAACGAATATATCGTTGATCTCTTCCACGACGAAAGTGAACAACTGGCAATACATAGAAATAACGGATAAATAGTGGAAGCTCTCCTGGCAAAATTAAACAGAAAACGAAGGCAGGGTCAGATGGGACTGTAATATAGATGTTGGCAGCCTTATATAATTTTTGCATAGAAAAGATTACAGAAATTACGAATGAAATCTACAGCAGTAGTGACATAATACCTAAGCAGATATATTTTTATAGCACTGCCTATGAAATCAGGCACAAACGAATGTGAACTCCACCGAAACACATAATGATCCACGTAACAAAATTCATCTACTGGATTCTGATAAATAAAGAGTGCAGTAAAAGGAGGCTAGAGAAAGGACAAGAACAATGCGGGTCCGTCAAAGGCACCGGAACAGGTAACATAGAACAGTGGAACATGTTGTATGCGACCACGCCTACTGACATAAAAACTGGTCGCATACAGCAGATGGTCGCTCAGTAAAGACTCGTCACCTATCTTCCCTACGATAGTATATATTTTTTAAATCATTTCCCCCCGAGCAAGGCAGAAATGCCACTGATGTGCTGGGGGCTACATAACTGTAAAAAGATTAATTAGAAAAGAGTGAGGAGTACAAACTAGTTAGAAAGGAGCAATAGAAAACTGAGAATGCAGGTGCGATGACAGATACATAGGTGGAAAGAAAGGGAAGGATATACGGGGTTGGGGAGAGAGCTAGAGTCCAGTGGTTAATAGATGAGTATTGACATTGCATTTAAATTTCTGGAGGTTGTAGCCGTCAGGAAAGCAAGAATATGGGAGCGAGTTCCACAGGCGGGAAGTGCGAGAGATAACGCTGCAAGCGTAGAATTGTCGTCTGCATTTGACTAACCTGACTGTGAATTGGTGGGACCCAGTTGCCAGTCTGGTTGCACGAGTAAAAACCTGTTGAGTAAGCACCAGTGACTTAAGTTCGTCCGAGCAGAAGCCATGAAAGTATAACAGACAAAGGGAGGCCACATTTCGACGATGGGGAAGTGGCTGCAGTCGAGCCGCCAGATCAGTACCTATCTCATTACAGACTCTCCTTTGGAGCCTGTCGAGAACACTGAGAAGAACAGCAGGGGCGCCTGACCATAAATGGCAGCAGTACTCCATGCACGGACGGATGGATGCCTTGTATATATGCAGGATGGATTCAGGCGGAAAAAACATCCTGGATCGGTATAGTGACCAAGCCTTCTTAGCAGTAGATTTAGCTATGGAATCAATATAGTGATTCCATTTGAGGTCTGAGGAGAGGGTAAGGCCGAGGAGGTGTAGTGTGTTGCTCTCAGGGAGAATCGCTTGGTCCATGCTTATGGGAGGCAGGAGAGGTTGCCTGTGTTGGTTGGCAGACAATAGCTTGGTCTTAGACACATTGTAGTTGACAAGCCACTTCTTGCCCCAATTCACCACAGAGTATAGATCCCGTTCAATGTCATCAGCGAGATTATGTCTGTCGGCCACAACAGGTTTCTTACTGGTGCGGGAGTATATTGTGGTGTCGTCTGCGTAGATGCCTACTTGGGAACTGATCTCATCTGGGGGGTCGTTGATGAAAATAAGGAAGAGCGTCGGGCCCAGGATAGAGCCCTGTGGGACACCAACATTCGTGCTATAGGATGAAGAGGCATGCCCATTCAAAATGACCTTCATTTTGCGGTTATTTAAAAAAGATTGGATTAGGTCAAGCAGGCGACCGATAATACCGTAACCCCGTAGCTGGCATAGGATGCCAGAGTGCCAAACTCTGTCAAAAGCCTTGGAGATGTTCAGAGCAACCGCGCGAGCCTCGTCAGACTCATCAAGGGCCTAGAGCATGTAATCCGTTACAGTTGTTAGCAAATCGGCCGTAGACCTGGCAAAGCGGAAGCCGTATTGCCTGTTAGAGAAGATTTTGTGGGCAGTAAGATGTTGGACTATTTCAGCATTGATTATGGCCTCGAATACTTTCCCGAATATCGGTAGAAGACTGATAGGACGATAGTTGGATGGGTCCGAGGGTTTACCACAATTCTTAAATACAGGAAATACCGAGGAGAACTTCCAGCATGCAGGAAAGCAGTAAGCAGAAAGCTAGTAGTTAAACAGTTTAGAGAGGACAGGGGAAAGTTCAGGAGCACACCTCTTAAGGACTATCACCGGGATTCCATCGTCTCCACACGCTTTATGGGGGTCGAGTTTTGAGATTACTCGCGATACTACTGTCGGGGTAATATATACGTCGTGCAGCTTGGCCTCAGTTCTAATAGGGAACTCGGGTGGGTGTACTCAAGATGAGTCAAATGTGGAGTTGGATGAGAATCTGCGGGCGAAGCATTCAGCTTTGTCCGCAGATGACGTGAGAACCTCAAATTTATGGATTAAAGGAGGTATTGAGGATTTGCTATTGTTCAGCACTCGTTTGCAAATCTTCCAATAGTCCTTGGAGTCGAACTTGCGGTCAGCTATGCGCTGTTGCATTCTCTCGGTAAACAACTGTTTGGCGTCATTTAGGGTTCTCTTGCACTCATTGCGAGCAGACGTGAACAGACGCCTATTGTGATCAGATGACTGATTCCGGAATAGACGGAAGTAATGGTTCCTGTGGGCAATGGCGGATGAGCAGGCAGGAGAGACCCTCACGGAGAGGAATGAGGTTTTAGGCAATACTTCCTGGTGGGTATGAAGGCATCAATGCCAGCTTTCACCCATGACGAGACCTCAGAGGCACAGTCATCAGCTGATAGATCGAACACTTTTCCCCAAGGGATGTCGCAGAGGAAATCGCGAAAGGCATCCCAGTCAGCTTTTTGGTATAGGTAGAAGGTCCTTTAGGTAGGGGGCTCCCGAGGGGAGTAAGAGTTGAAAGAAATACTGAGAGAGACTACAGCGTGGTCGGAGTTGCCGAGAGGGCAAAGCTGCGAGACTTGACAGGTGTCAGGCGCAGAGGTGAAACATATATCTAGTAGTGAGCAATGACCCGAGGGAGTGCTTGGGAAGCGAGTGGGGATGTCCACCATTTGCATAAGTGGTTGGTAAATTGCAAAGTTCATGGCGTGAATGCCCGCTGGATCAGTAACAGCGTTTTCAAGCCACTCAGAGTGATGGGCGTTGAGGTCTCCGAATACAAATATGTGGGCGAATGGGTGATAGGAAATAGACTTATCTATGTCGTCAGCTATGCTATCTAGTAGGGAGCAGTCAGGATAGGAGGGAGAACGGTAAAGAAAGAATAGGTACCTAACCGAACTGAGGAGAAACAGGCGGAGACATATGTATTGGTGGTCAGTAGATTCGAGTGAAGTCACCCTAGCTATGGGGAGGTGTTCGCTGATGTAGACACCCAGCCCATGCATGTGGACAGTGGAATCGTTCCTTAAGAGGGAAAGATAACCAGGGATTGACAGGTCAGAGGAGGGAATAGCTGAGTTGAGGTTAGTTTCGCAGAGCGCAAGGATGCCCGGGGACTTTTAATGCAGGAATGCTTCTACACTAGGAAAGTTAGTACGAATGCCCCGGATATTAGTAAAAGAAAGGTTAATGGGTTTAGGTGGTTTTACTTTAACTGCTTTTGGGTCATTTCTGATTTGTTTCGTCATGTTTTTGTTTATAGAAAGGGACCTAGAGTAGAGGATACAGGCGGTCATTATCCACGATTTGTGCGGGAGGGAAACTGGCTAGGGCTGCCACAATGTGTGGCCTCGGGGTTGCCCATCGAAAGCGCTTGCAGGGACACCTATCCATGCGCGACATGGCACTACAAGAACCCCGATATTATACAACTGTTGATCAGAGCAGCGGCTCTTGACGCTACGCAAGAGTTAGGGCTCCTAATTACCAGTCGGAAGCAGCAACCAGGAAACTGCCAACCTGGTCACTCTCCAGAATGTACATATTTTAGTATGTAATCTGGGAATAAATAAAATAGAACATAAGATTGTCTAATTTTGAACAAATTTATTTAGTATAATTATTTTTTGATATTAAAAACATATTTACAACGGTTAACAAAACAAATAAAATTATTTATTCACACTGGTGTCAGTCAGTCAGTTAAGTGCCATACGTGATACACGCTTGGGCGATCATGTCTCGAAAGAGACATGACTGACTGGCAGAAGATTATCCCGCAATAGGTTGCCATTGCTTTCTGCGGTAGACTGGCTGCCGACCAAGGATAGAGAACCCAGTCTGTTCAGCTATTTAACCCATAACTTGAAGGAAGAGACGGATTAATACCTTTCCCAAGGTTATTTGCGCGTAAGTGAATACAATGGATTCAACTGCAATTTGAACTCTCGGTTTCTCGTTCCGAGCCGATATCCACTGCACCACAACGCGCATTCTGGTGTAGGCTTAAAAAAATCAGTTATTGCAGTCTGTGTTTTTTTTTTTTGTCATGTGACCCCTTCGATTCTAACTGATGTTGGCACTTATTTATTTGGTCCATCCTTTCTTGGTCTTCATGAAACAAAGTTTTCAATTTTTTGTTTAGAAGTGCGTGATAGTAAAAGAGAATCTGAGATAATGTATGGAAAAATAAACAAACATACGAGAAAAAAATGACAACGATCTGGAAAGAGAGAGAGTAAAACGATTGAGAAAAAATAAAGATAATGAAAGAGATAAACATTGAAAATTTAAATTTCACAAAGATGTGATTTTTCCCCCTACGCCCGAATTTATCCAAGTTCGTACAGAAACCGACAAATCACTTGAACTTGTCAAATGTAATAAGTACATATTAATACACGACAGCTACCGCTTGACCACCTCCATTTCAACAAATAATAAAAAATTGACACATCACTACAATAACAAAATAACGAGAAAATGTTTCTGGCTTAGAGTGAAGGAAAATGAAATAGATTACTAACTTAAATTCATTTAACTTAGAAGTTAGGACCAAAATGAATTATTGTTAAAGTGGTCGTTTGACCAGTGATTTTTATTCTTTCATGCTGGTCGGTGGTCGCGTTTTGGGAGAGGTCGCTCATTGGGGGTTAATTAACAATAGCATATCGTCCGTGCATAGAAAAACGGTCGTTAATAACGTTGGCGACGGGGGTTGCATACACCAGGTTCCACTGTATTTCTATTTAGAAAAAGCAATACAAATGCAAAAAGGAAACGTAAATCATTGCTTTATAGACGATGCAAAGACGTTGGAAAAAATGCATCACAAAGATTTGCTAGAGTTGCTTAGAATCTTCGAAATATTTGAGAAAGACATTAGAACAATCAACAACCAATGCAAGCAACAAAACGGCAGCATACAGACATGGAATTAGTTCAGCAGAGATAAAAAATTAGAAACGGGTGAAAGGCATAGATGTGTCTTTACGTTGATTTAACCTATACTGTAAGGCAATTCGAAAAGTACTAGAAAACTTGCAGAGATTTGTCAATGACAGCCAAAATTTTAACAAAATGATATATGTTGATGACAGTTTTGATAGCTGACTAGGAAAGACCTCCTACAGAATATGTAAACATATTTATAAATGGAACTTTGTCTGTGTGTGTGTGTGTGTGTCCGTTACCTATAGACTCCGAAACGGCTGAACCGATTTTCTTGAAAATTTACGGGTTATAGAAGGAGTGGTCCGATTTTAATCAAATTCGATACACTCATAGACAAAGACATAAAAAAAGATATTCAGAAATTTCAAGGTTGCAGTTCTTACAATAGTGCAGAAAATCGATAATATGTACATATATAACAGGCAAGATGTGCGTTGTGATACAGTGGATATCGGCTCGGAACGAGAAACCGGGGAACCGAGTTCGAAATCCAGTTGAATCCATTGTATTCACTTACGCGCAATTACCCTTGGGAAAGGTATTAATCCGTCTCTTCCTTCCAGCTATGGGTTAAATAGCAGGACAGATTGGGTTCTATAGCCTTGGTCGGCAACCAGTCTACCACAGAAGACAATGGCAACCTACTGTGGGATAATCTTCTGCCCAGTCAGTCATGTCTCTTTCGAGACATGATCGCCCAAGCGTGTATCACGTATGGCACTTAACTGACTGATAGCAGGCAAGATGTTTGTGTGTGTGTCTGTTTATCTGTCTGTATGTTCTTTATACAAATCCACAATTTTTATCGGATTCTCACGAAACTTCACACAAATATTCTTTAGGCTGAGTCTGAGCTCCAGGACCATGGATTAATTTTAAAGCTTTTATTACACCCGAGCAACGCCGGGCTATACTGCTAGTCTGCAATAAAAACATAAAATATGGTTGCATCCATTTTATTTTATTTTTTTTTAATCGTTTCACCCCAAGCAATACGGTAAATCCACTGATGCACCGGGGTCTACATAAGAGAAAAAGATCAGATAGGAAGAGAGTAAAGAGAAAGACGAACCAGTTGCAGGGGGTGTCAGAGAAGGGAGGAAGAGTAGGATGGGAATACAGGTGTGATGACCGTTGCAAAGGTAGAGACAAAGAAAAAGATAAAAGGGTGATGTAGAAAGAACTGGAGTCAAATCGCTAACAGATGGGTATTGACATTGCATATTGTAAATAACAAAGAAGAATTATCAATATTATTGGTTATAGCCTAGCATTTTGTCTTCAGTCTTTTTCTCGATGTCGTAATGTAGCTTCCCTGTGCTATTTCTATAAATACTTCCATGATAATTGTTTGGATGAAATCTTCGCAATTAGGTCTCATCATTTTTACGCTTTAAATTGTTTTATGCTACGAGTTTCTTTTATGACACTTTTATCTTCATTTGTGGAAAACTCTCAAAGACTTCATGCTTTTTATACAACTTTGATCTTCAAGAATGTAAATAAAATGCCAGTTGTTATCTTCTGTTTCATTTGTTGTTCTTTGATTTTCTTCCCTTCTTAATAACAGTTATTGTTGTGGATCCCTAGAACGGGGTCCGCACAAATAAATAAACAACGACCAGTAATTGCGATAGAAAATAAGTGTATTAACGTAAGGTTACGGACTTTAATGAAGATTAGTAGCCCAGGAATTCGGGTGAGTAAAAAGTATATGTACAAGTCTCTGGAAGTGAAATCGTAGTATATTGAGTATGTCCGCTTTGGAAGTTGACGGGTACTGCGTAATAATCTTCTCGATGAGTAGAGCACAGAGCTACTATGAACTACTGTGTACCGACTACTAATGTATTCCTCGTTTAACTCTCTTTGAGAAAACGGTCTTGTCTCGTCTCGTGTCTATAGCGGTAGTATAAGTATACTTTGGATGAGTCCATCTTTATGAAAAGGGAGAACACCACAACAGTTATATTCTCAAACAATCAATATTTCATTCATTTATCTTTTTATTTTTTGTTTTACTTTACTCATAAGCCTGACGTCGAAATCTTACCAATTTACAACTGAGCTGGCTAGATGTGACCATAGGAGAATCAGTAATGTGATAGGTACCGACTTGGCGGCTCGACTCCAACCACTACCCCACCGACGGGATGTGGCTTCCCTTTGTTCTATAAATACTTTCATGGCTTTTGCTCCAACGAACTTAAGTCACTGGGGGCACCTCGAGGTGGCGTAATGGTTAACAAGCTTGTCTCGGTAGAACTATTACAATGAAGTAGTGAGTTCGATCCTCACTGGGTGCCCCATACTTTCGGCCTTGTGCCACATCTAAGCTGCGCTTAGTAAATTACTTAAATCACTGGTGACTTTGCAACAGGTGATTACTCGTGCAACCAGACTGGCAACTGGGTCTCACCCATTCACAGTTAGATCTACCAAATGCCTACAACAATTCTACTTCTGCAGCTTCTTCTCCCGCACTTCTCGCCTGTGGAACTCGCTTTCATATTCTTGCTTTCCTGACGGCTACAACCTTCAGGAATCTAAATTCAATGTCAATACCCATTTCTTAACCACTTGACTCTAGTTCGTTCTTCAGCACACTGTATATCCTTCCCTTTCTCCCCACCTTTGCAACTGTCATCACACGTGTATTCCCACCCTTCTCTTGCTCCTAACTGGTTCGTCTTTCTCTTCACTCTCTTCTATCTAATCTTTTTATTCTTATGTAGCCTACTGCACATCAGTCGCGTTACCGTCTTGCTCGGGTTGATACGATTAATATATATATATATATATATATATATATATATATATATATATATATATATACTCTATGCGAACAATTTCTTTTCTCACACTTCTCACTTGTGGAAAACTCTCAAAGACGTCATGCTTTCTATCCAACTTTGCTCTTCAAAAATTTAAATGCAATGTCAATTGTTATCCTCCGTTTCATTTCTTATTCTTTTGTTGGCTTTTCTCCTTGAACTTAAATTTTCTCATATTTTAAACACCCAATCATTCATTCATTTATATCTTTCTGTTTTGCTTTATTTTTCTCAGTGGCATGACGTCGAGATCTAAGCGATTTACAGCTGAACTGGCGAGATGTAACCGTATATTCAATGCTAACAAGGTCGTATCTCACACTTATCATTTTCGGCTCGGTGCGTTTGGTCCTAAAAAACTTAAAAGCAATGTTATAAGTGATCTCTTGTTTACTTTTCCATTGTACTCGCTACTTAGTAATGTTTCTCTTTTTTCTTATTCTTTCACACTCAGTGACACTCAGTGACTCCTTGTGTTTCAGTGGCTTCATTTCCTTGCATAGGCTGAAAATGATTTAAATCAAATCTATCTTCATGTTTTCATTAATCTTATTCCATCATATTTGGTCGGTATATCCTTCGGCCTTCATAGATATGCACATTTATCGGAGCACAGAAATACTATTAAACGACGCAAAGATAAGCATGGGACGAATAAAAATGTAAAAAAATAACCTGTTTTTAAGGAAATATTTTTTATGGATTATGCATTTTTAAAAACTTCTTTATATCAAGATACCTGTAAAAAACGAAAAAAATGTTTTGTCATCGCTTTCGAAAGGCGTCCGTTTTATAATCAGATACAGTGGCAAAATGATCCGAAATTTATAGAGTTGTTTGTTTTCGCTGGTCTGCTGCTAGGAAAGACGTTTCGCGCTATCCTGCAAGATAATATTCCTTGTCCGAATAGATCGCACATATATATAAGTCAAAGTTCTACTGGAAACTTTCGACCTTCCTTTGAATATTGCTGTCAGATCTTTTTCTAGGGCTCCAGTATATATCCAGAGATTCTTGATAAAATCCAAGTAAAAATTCGCAATGTTATTGGTCTAGGCATTTTGTTGTATCATCAAGGTGGTAAACAATACACAGATGATAAAATAATATCTTATTCTGTACATACAATATAACAGTCCGTAGTAGATCGCAACACTGTGGGTGCTTGAGTTAGCAAGTAACACGCTGATTAACAGTAGCCCTCATCTCACGCTAAGTAACTTCATTATTTATTGTACGATATGTACAAATGTGGCACAAGGCCTAAAACGGGGATGGGGAAGGCTGGTCTTCAACTGTCCTAATTTAACTTAGCTATTCACTTTCGTTGACCCTGACACGCTAAAAATAAACCTTTCACCATAATACCACATTTTTACTTACCATTCTTACCACGTCCACCATAATACCTCAGGTTCTCTATGTAGTCCTACTTAACTCCCATATGTACAATTTTCAGTGGAGGACATGGGCAGAAAATAACAACATTTAAAATTCCCCAAAGTCTATTTACAATGAAATACAATATATACAAGAAACTAAACAAACTCATATTAGTAATAAAAGCCCCCCACTACTCTAATATTGTGACAGCAAAATCACTTCCCCAGACGAAATATAATGCGTGGCTTTAGAAATATAATAATATCAATTATCCGATCAGCAATCTCTCACACGATTACTCACACGTTTAAACACCATAACAAAAACGCAAAGCACACTTGAAAAATAACGAAAGACGCCACGCATCCACCGGAGAGCTAACATTGTTGAAGACCTAAAGTGGGAAGGGATGGGGGATTAAACTAAAAGAAAACAGGGGACAAAAAGAAAAGGGGGCCAATGAGCAATCATAACCTAGCTAAGTTAACTTTAAATATAGAAACAGAAAATCAAAATTGACCTATTCTAACCTAACACGGAAGGGGTGCACATGTTCTGCCCAGCACACCCAATATCCTGATGCCTAACCAGCATCAAACAACCACTCCAGGTCAGCACCTTTCACTCGACAGAATCGCGCAAGACTCACCCACCTTTTACCAAATCCAGATGGAGTGAGTCGTTTCCTTTCCGTCCTGATCTTGACTTTAAGCTGATGCTTAAAGAACAAGATCAGTTGGGAAGAGGTAAACTTCTCATCACCATAGAATTCCTTCTGTCGCGTCGTCCAAATCCCGACTCGCATAACACCTAGTAAGCAAAATAGCACATAGTGCTCAGCTCTAGATAACGGAGGTACGACATTGCTACAAACAGAACTAACCTCAAGAACAAAGAACTTTCCACGCAGCATACGAACCATGAGGTCTTCAAGAAACTTACACAACGGAGCAACAACACTGCAGTGGAAGAAGGCATGATCGACAGCCCACAACGCACGCAGGTTGATTTCGGAGTTAGGCCCGCTGCATGAAGCCTCTTGCCTACCCAGAGAGCATTTCGAATCATCAGCCAGGTTAGTGATGCCTCATCGTTAGCGAGGCATTTCAACCCGAGCTCGCCAATCAGTTCATCTTAAGTAAAACCCGATATAATGCCCTAAGGCCATCCGCAAGATAAACTGGAGCCAAACGACATTCTTTATAGAAGGAGCACTCCGACAAATGCACACTTCTCAGGAATCTAATGCGAAGCGTGTGTTGACGAATCTCAACGCTAGGCATGCCCAGACCAGATGAAGGCAACAGATCTCGCGACGTACCTTGGGAGACTTGCTTTCTCCCCAAAGGAACAAGAGCCGAATTAATCCCAAACGAATGGCACACGCTAACTTCCTCCTTCAACCGATTCACTTATTCTATATATAAGTGAACCCGGTCACGTGATTGAGCCACGTCACAATACATTTCAACTGTAGTAAATTTCCCACCATCGTAACGTAGATTTCTTGAGCTTTTTCTATCAATAGTTTCATGGTAATTGTTCCGATGAACTTTTCCCTGTGTTAGCTAAACTTAATGATTTAAAACGTAGTACTTGATTGGAGTTAAGGTTTCGTCTGTTTACAGTTGAAATAGAATGAAACTTAAATTCTTAGCTAACAGTTTTTTCCTCGCAATTCTCGCATGTAGAAATCACATGGGTTCTTGCTTTCCAGGAAACTTGAATCTTCAAACATTTAAATGCAGTGTCAAATGTTATCTTTTTTCTTCTTAATTCTCGCTTTTTTCATTGTCCTCTCTCCTTAATAGTATTTTTCTCATAATGCTTAACACTAAGTAACCTATTGCGTTTTAGTGATTTTATTGCCTTGCTTGGGGTGAAATGATTAAAATGAAGGTACTTGGCCGCTGTTTAGAAATCTACATTTTGAAAACGTGTTTATGTCATTGATAGCATGTAGATAGACTAAACTATCGCCCTGTTCACACTCCGCCCACGTCTATTGAACAGGTGAAGAGGCACATCCCTTGTTCCCTGTTTAGGATGTTGTTTCCGGCTTTCTCTTTTCCAATCTTTTCACTCCTACGTAGCCCCCTGCACATCAGTGGCGTTACCGCCTTGCTCGGGGTGATATGATTAAAAGAAAATATATATTTTACACGTTCTGAATTTTACCCTTCTTTTAAACTTTTCAAACATTTTTCTAAAACTTGTTTTTGCATATATTTTTCTCACAAGCACATGCACAGACGTTTGAAGTTCTTAAGAATAAACCGACACATAATTTTATTCATGTAAATTTTGATTTATTACTTAAAAGTGAATATGTTTATTCAATATTTAAAATAAATAACCCAACTTAAATAAATCTTTTCTTATAAAACATATGGATTGATGTGTCATTGTGTCGATATAAAAAATGCTGTCATTTCTAAAATGATAACAAATCAGTATTTTTCGATTCTGACGATTGTCGTGGCCTAAAGAAGCTGTTAAGGAAATAATATTTGCAAAATGTATTTCGTGAAAACCATTTTCAGTTTATTTTATGAGTGGACCAATCTATTTAAATGAACCCCTGTTCATAAAAGTATCTTCGTGATGAAACGAAGTTATCTTAAAACAAGTGAGAAAACACTACAAATATCTGGGGAGCTTTCGTTTTATTAGTATTTGCAATAACTGTTTTTCAACATGTGTTATTCAGAGAGCAGTTTCTGTTGAAAGAACACCGCGTACATTCACTAGTTAAGCTTCATGGGGGTATTTTCTTTCTGAATTGACAATATCAGTCGCATGCGAAATTGCGAAACCTTAGTGTAACTTTTAAAGTTACAAAAGGAATATACTTGATTAATAATAAATTATCAGCAACAAGAGAATATTCCGGGAACAAAATCGGTGGATAGTAAAACGGGATTTGCATATTTCTTTTTGCATGTACTTCCATTTTTAAGAATTACATTTCAGCTCTTATTTTTATAATAATCAATCAGCATTCGATATTTTTCTGGGATTCCTCAATTTCCTAATGGATATGCTGGTATCAGAGCAGTTGTCAGCGCGAAAAGTGAAATTGAGAACCGATTTCAAATTTTAGCCGGTTCTTATTCTTTTAGGTATGGCTTAAATAGCCGAGTAAACTGGTCTCTCTAATCTTGTATGGAAACCAGGTTAGGAAAACCCAACACTGACTTTTAAAATAATGAAACAACCCCATTTGCTTCACCAAAAGACATTCAAAGAACTCGTAATAATGTATTAGAATCTGTGGAGAAAAAAAATCACCTACTTCCTGAAATACTAACAGTTTTTTTACTAGACAAATTTTCTCGCCAGAAATTTGATTTATATATGTTTCAGTCTACCATTCTTCTTTTCTTTGACTACTGCTGCCACGACTGATCTGATGTTGCTGCTATATATTTTTGGATTCTTGATAAAATTAAAAAAAAAGGATTAGCTATGTTATTGATCTTCATCTAGTATCTCGGCTTCAGTCTTTTTAGATAATTTCACGTAGCCGTAAGTAGCTTCCCCTACTTTTTTTTTAAAAAAACATTTTCAATTCTAATGAAATTTAATCTAGGGTACTAGACTTTATGAATTTAAGCGCAGTTATGTGCGTTGTGGTGCATTGGATATCGTCTCGGAACGATAAATCGGGGAGCCGAGTTCGAATTCCAGCTGAATTCATTGCATTCACTTACGCGCAAATACCCTTGGTAGAGGTATTAATCGCCTATTCCTTCCAATTATGGGTTAAATAACAGGACAGATTGGGTTCTATATCCTTGGTCGGCAACCACTCTACTGCAGAAAGCAATGGCAACCTACTGCGGGATAATCTGCCCAGTCAGTCATGTCTCTGTCGAGACATGATCGCCCAAGCGTGTATCACGTATGGCACTCAACTGACTGACTAGAATATCGTCAAGGTCTCATCATTTTACTGTTGACAGAGATTGATGTAAGCATAGGTTCTATGCTAACAGGTTCTTCTGCCCTATTTCTTGTTTTGGAGCACTTATCTGACTTCTCTCTTTTCAGTGCACGCGTGGGAAAAACCGTATGAATCGCAAATATATATATACAAAATGAACCGGAGAATCAGCAAGCAAAAGACTCTTGGATCTTTCGTGAGAAAAATTATCCATTTTCGGAGAAAACGCCATGGACGAATAATCAAAGCAACAATAAAAGGATGTAAGAATTTAAATCTCTTGTTTTTCTCAGTCTTCACAATAACAATACGGGCAAGTGAGACTTAAGGTCGTAGAAAAATAATCCCGGTACTTTTATCGCTATTTCCATGGCATTTGTTCCGATGAGTTGCAATCCATTTTCTCAACAGTCATGATCTATACAATAGTGACTCACCATGCCTAGGTGAATCATCTTCATTTTATTATTATTATTATTATTATTATTATTATTATTAACAACAACAACAACAACAACAACAACAACAACAACAACAACAACAACTCTCTAAACCCTGGGAGATTAAAGGAACTTTTAACATTTTAGATATAGCGACACTTATTTACCACACTTTCGATACGTTCATGGTGGAGGTTCAGACTAACTAAATCACGTGCCGCCACCAGTTCAGACAGTAACATCTAAAATAGGCCATTACACATTTACAGATGATCAACAAATCCTCATTCCCATCTCATTCCATGGAGGAAGTTCAATTCAAATACATTTCCCCCCCCCCAAACTGTTTCGTTTTAGAACGAAATTCCCAAAGCATGCTTGACTGGTCACTTAGATTGTATCCTCTGTATGGTTTAGCGTCAACGGTTATCCATCTTACATATCCTCACATTATGCTCTTCTTGTCCCTTCTGTAAAGATCTTATGGAACAACCAGCCAAATATAGAATAGAAGTTGGGTCGAACTTACCAAAAAAACAAACAAAAAAAAAACACCAGAGCAAATTGGTAGATGGTTTAAATAATAACCTGGGAGATTCCATTCTGTTACAGGCAAGTCTATTCTGTAAGCAGGGATTGGCTGATAATTTCAGTGTGTACACTGAGCTCCATAAATATTCAGCACAATAACCACCATTTGTCTCTGGGCAACATAGGGACACGTATTCAGTTACAACCCTGTTTATTTTTGTCTACCCCAGTTGAAAACATCAGGAAGGTGAGTCTCACACGCTTGAATGTTCAACTTCCTACAGGGAGACAAAAGAAGACCGCCATGTAAGTTATTTGACTTCTAAACCTTCCTCTTATGCCCTTCTAAAAATCTCATTCAGCAACCCATCTAACTTTAGCGGCTCTTGATCTTTCATTAGCTGAATATTAGTATAGAAAAGCTCTAATCAATGTATGTCTCATTACAATTCTTTTCAGACCTTGATCTGACATCTGTTTGCACAGTTTCGGTAGGTAGGTTACCCGCCGTATACCATTTCAATATACTGCCCAGTGAGTATCAAATTCTCTAAGCCCTATTTCCTCATTCACTTAAGCTCTATACGTGTTACAGGCATTGGGTAATCAGGTCTCAAAAGCGACATGACTGACTGGGAAGAAGATTATCCTGCAGTAGGTTGCCATTGCTTTCTGCGGTAAACTGGCTTCCAGCCAAGGCTATAGAACCCAATCTGTTCTATTATTTAACCCATAACTGAAGGAAAAAGACGGATTAATACCTTTCCCAAGGGTATTTGTGCGTAAGTGAATGCGAGGAATTCAACTTGAATTCGAACTCGGCTCCCCGATTTGTAGTTCCGAATTGATATCCACTGCACCACAATGCACATCCCATTTTTTCATTATAAGTCCAAATAAATCCAACTAATTTTTCTGATGCTAATAAAAATGACATTTTAGTTTTCATTTTTCATAAAACATCCTCGTTTCTTGCTTGCAGAGTCCATGGTATTCACAGCATCCTCCTGTAGAGCTATATCTCCGGTGCCGTAGGTTTCCGCTTCATCAGCGAGGTTGTTTTCGAGCATTCACAATCATATATGGAAGCTGATGTTGCATAACGGGTAAACTTCTTTTTTCAAGTTTTTTTTTGTGTTTTTAACGAAATTCCTCTGTATCTTAGTACTTTGTTTTGAGGTTGAAAGACAATTTCTGCTATTCGAAAACGCCTTCGGACTTCTATTTCATATAACGCGTCATCTGTAATAACACTTACATTACGTAAGTCTGACATTTTCAATTCGAAGTTCGCGTCTTCGACTTTTCTTCTTGCTAACGAGTTTAACTCTTATATTTGACAGTCTTATCTCTTCAGTGGATTTATCTTTGAGTTCATGCTGATTTCTTCATGCGTCTATCTTAAAGTTGAAACAAAAACCAAAAAAAAACCTGTCATCTGTGTATCTTATATTGTTTATATAGGAATATTAATGGCCGATATATAAACTCCAGATTTTTCTATACACCGTAACATTCGATTAATTCTGCGATAATATATCTCCAATCTTCCTGCCTTTTTGTAGCACTTTATAAGATTCGTTTATTTGATATCTCTCTTAATCTTTGTTCTGACAAACATTTATGCAAGATTGTTTAGGTAGGATACTCGCTGATTACGGTGTGCGTTGTTTTGCAGTGGATATTGGCTCTGAATGAGAAATCAGGGAAAAGAGTTCGAGTTCAAGTTGCAATCACATACGAGCAAATACCCTTACGAAAGGTATGAATCTGTCGCTTCTCCTTCCAACAATGGGTTAAATAACAGGACAGATTGAGTGATATAGCTTTGATTAGTAATCAGTCTACCGCAGAATGTAATGGCAATCTGCTACGGGAAAATCTTATGCCCAATCAGCCATATCTTTTGTGAGACATGATCGACCAAGCGTGTATCATTGACTTAGTCGCTGCTTTTTCTGTCACTCTTCATTATGTCATACGAGTGTCAAATTTTACAAGCCTTCTTTCCGCTTTTTTGGGCTATAGAATTTCAAGTTTTATTTTCGGATTCTGACTATAAGCTTAACTTTTTCTTCTTTTATGATTAAAAGTACCTCGGTACCCACATATTTGTTTCATAGAATTCTTGGTATTATTCTGTTGGATGACATCTCTGCTTCCTGAAGTCTCTTATTTAACTATGAGAAGATTGTCTAGCATTTAAATGAGGGCTGATATAACATTGTATTTCTTTATTCCTCACAAAATTCTACTATTTATTAATGTTTTGTTTAAATTTTAGAAGGAATTTTTCACTATTTCTATACCTTTTGGTATATTTGTGTATTATTTCCGTCCGTTGTCATAAATCGTCACGTATCATTAAATTTGTGTAATTGCTCCATTTTGTCATCTTCAATTCGAAAATGTTCGTGCTGTTCCCCTTGCTGTTGACCAAATTCTATTTTCTTAAAATTGATGCATAGTCTTTTTATATCACCTTCAACTAGTACTTTTATTTTTATATCACCTTCAACTAGTACTTTTATTTTTATATCACCTTCAACTAGTACTTTTATTTTTATATCACCTTCAACTAGTACTTTTATTTTTATATCACCTTCAACTAGTACTTTTATTTTTATATCAACTTCAACTAGTACTTTTATTTTTATATCACCTTCAACTAGTACTTTTATTTTTATATCACCTTCAACTAGTACTTTTATTTTTATATCAACTTCAACTAGTACTTTTATTTTTATATCACCTTCAACTAGTACTTTTATTTTTATATCACCTTCAACTAGTACTTTTATTTTTATATCACCTTCAACTAGTACTTTTATTTTTATATCACCTTCAACTAGTACTTTTATTTTTATATCACCTTCAACTAGTACTTTTCACAGCAGTGGCATTATTATTTTTATTTTTTTTTGATGTTTGAAATCAAGACTGCGTCAAATGCTAATCATATGTTAAAGTCGGATTACAGGATGTTTTGTGTTGAATAAAAGCAGTAACCGACAAAGTAACTCGGCATTAAAGTCCTTGTTCAAGCTGCTGACTGTTTAAAAGATTGTTATAGTGCGTTCTTACTATATATTACTATTGCCAGCAGGACGCAGTTAAGAAAGCAGTTAGTCCTACAGTTTCTCTCGTGCGCTTTGTCAAAATCTCTGCCTCCGGGCGGAGAATAATAAGCCAGTCGAGACTCCGCCGAAGGGTATAGTCTCGTCTTAAGCTTATTAAACATAAATATTTACCCGGGCTATATGACCCGGTTTGCCCACATTAAAAAGGCCCTGTATCATATTTTGTCTTAAGTCGGAAGGCAGTTAAATACCGCATTTAGTACGACATTTTCTGCCTTGCGCATTGTCGAACTCTCTGGTTTCGGGCATAGAGTAATAACCCAGTCGAGGCTCCACAATAATTTAGTAGAACACGAAATATTTATTCTAAAATCGGACATTATTTTCAGAACAATCTAATATACACCCTTGTGCAAATTAATTTAAACGAAACGAATAATTTTTTCCTAGGATCTTTCACTCTTTTCCGGATCACATATACGTCGTCATTTAGCGTTGTTGTTTTTTTTCTTCTGAACCTATTTGTCTTTACGTTCGGGCAGGTGGATCCAGGTTGTTCTTTCGCTTTAATGACACGACAGTTAAACAAAAGGCTGACAATAATAATATCTTAATATCCACGATTTCTAAGTTAGGCTTGCTAGTGGGTTTCGTAAATTTTAGCACACCTCAATGGAGTAACATCCATCGCAGGTAATGGCCCTAGGACAACTAATCGACAGTCGAGACAATAGTGTCTGGGCGTGATAAACGTCCGAGGCACTCAGAAATAAGACAATATTTTTCAAGGCTAAGTAGATTTCATTATACATCCCGAACATAGATTCATATTACTGCGAAGAAATAGTAATCAATTCCACCCTGTAACTCTATTGGGTTTAAAATTGCCCGTATGGTGAAAGAACGGCACCTAAATCGGTTGTTTCAATTAATTTGCACAAGGATGTACGCAAATACAGGGTGTCCAAAAAAATGCATATACCATTTAAATAATTGTAAACTTAGTGTTTATTATTTCATATATATCAAAATATTTACAAGTATCATTTTATTGTTTTTTTCACTGAATTTTGACTATATTTGAAATAATTTTAAATAGCCAATAATTAAACTGTTTGTGTTTTTTTTTGTTTTTTTGTTTTTTTAATCATTTCACCCCGAGCAAGGCAGAAACGCCACTGATGTTCAGGGGGTTACATAAATGTAAAAAGATTAATTAGAAAAGAGTGAGGAGTACACGCTAGTTAGAAAGGAACAATAGAAAGCTGAGAAAGCAGGTGCGATGACATATACATAGGTGGAGAGAAAGAGAAGGTTATACAGGGGAGGGGAGAGAGATAGAGGCCAGTGGTTAGTAGATGAGTATTAACTTTGCATTTAAATTTCTGGAGGTTGTAGCTGTCAGGAAAGCAAGAATACGGGAGTGAGTTCCACAGGCGGGAAGTGCGAGAGAGGAAGCTGCAGGAGTAGAATTGTCGTCTGCATTTGGCTAACCTGACTGTGAACGGGTGGGACCCAGTTGCCAGTCTGGTTGCACGGGTAAACACCTGTTGAGGAGGCATCAGTGACTCAAGCGCATCCGAGCAGATTGATCAGATATCAAAATATATCTTAAAATATGATCTACTAGTAAAAAAAAATGGACCATAAAACGTTAATATTCTTCTTTAAATATGAGGTACTTTCTGTTACGTTCACGGTCGTTATGAATAGAAACAAAATTCAAGCTGATATTTTTTTTACTAATTTCTTTCTATTTTTATTTCTTCTTTTCTATTGCTTCTTTTCTTTCTTCTTTCTTTATTTCTTTATTGAATCAAGAAGTAGCCTTGTAAATTTAATGGATTTCCTATTTGAATTTTCTGCTAAGCCTGCCGAGGCCGACAAATGAAACCTCACTGCCGAGCTCGAAAAGGAACACCAATCCATGGTAGGCAGAGGTAAGAAATGGCTCGTGAAATTCAACGCTTCTAAAATGAAGCTGCTATCTATTAATCACCACAGACAATCGCTCCTATCCACCATTAGCATGGATCAGTCTAGTCTACCTGCGCCTCTTCGGGTTAACTTTCACAACAGACCTCAAGTGGAATGACCATATAGCTAAATCCGTTGCGAAGAATGTCGGTTATCTGTGCAGAACTAGGAAAACAATCCTGCACATATACAAATCCACCATTCGCCTGTGAATTGAATACTGCTGCCATATATGGTCGGGTACCCCTGTTATTCATCTAGGGGTCCTTTACAAAATCCAACAGAGAATCTGCAATGTGATCGATCCCGACTTGGCAGCTCGGATACAATCACTTTCTCGCCGGCGCAATGAGGCTTCCCTAAGTCTCTTCTACAAATACTTTCACGTCTTCTGCTCAGATGAACTTAGCTCACTGGTACCCCCCATACATGAAGTTGTTCTAACTACAAGAGTAGCAACTAGGTTCCCCCCTTTTACTGTAAAACCAATAAATTGTAAACGCAAATTCTACTCCATCAGCTTCTTCTCTCGCAGATAGCCGCCTGTGGATTTCACTTCCGGTTACTTGCTTTCCCGACAGCTACAATCTTTAAGAATTCAAATGTAAAGTCAATAGTCATCTACTATCTCACTAACTTGCTCTCTCTTGCTCTCTCTCTCTCTCTCTCTCTCTCTCTCTCTCTCTCACTCTCTCACGGTTTTCTTCTTCCACTCCACTCTCATCAGTATTCTCATCCTTCTCCTACCCTCTTCCTGACACTCGTTCTCATAACTCACCTCATATGAAACCCCCTGCTTAACAGTGGCACTAAAATCCCTTGCTTGGCGCAACACGATTATAAAAAAATATCTTAATATTTAAGCTAATACATAAATAAGCGCATAGTGATCTCTACGACAATATATCATCCTTAGATATTTACCATTCGCATCGTTAAATATTTGAGCTTAATCATTTCAACAAAATATTACAGTAACAATCATAAATGTGAATGCTGGTTGTTATTTAAAGAAGTAAGGGAGTACAAATGAGAATATTTAAAATTGACAACTCTTTCTATTCTACTGAAACAGATTTTAAACACGTCTTTATTTTTCTTTCTTTTTGTCTTTCTTTTTTTCTTTCTTTCGTTGATTTTTAAAAAAAATTTCTTTCTGAAACCAACTAGAGTTTCTAATATGCCTTTTCGCTGTTCCATGTTTTACAAAAGAAATCATTCATTATTTGCCAGGATTTAGCAGGGTGTAACGGTCGTGCTAGTGATGTGATATATATGCAGAAACATAGTAAGATATTAGAACATAATTAAAAATTTTATTCTAAAATCGGAATTTATTTTCCGAACAAACTAACATTTAAAAAAAATGAAATTATGTAATGTGACTGCTTAATTTTATACGTTTTATTTTTGTTGAGAGTTCTTTATTATAGCCGTTAAAATATTATTTTCATATACAGTAGGCTTCAGGAAGCTGTGGAGAACCACATTACCTACCACTACCTATTCGGTAGCCGCGTTTGTACAGACACAGAAACACACAAGCACACATACATATGTGGATGTTTGTGTTTGTGTGTATTTGTGGTAGAATTAATAGAACAGTCATATGAATTATCAACCTCGTCTTCAACAAGTCTGTTCGCATGAAACGTCCATCAGACACACCTCTTTTTCTATCGACTAACAATAAGAACAAATATTGTCATTTAGATAAAAGGTGTGAGTCTCTATTGAAGCATCGACTATGTAAATAATGTTTCACGTTGTCTACTTCTAGCAACACGTGAGTAAATAGATTAATTGAAATACATTTTTCGTTTTACTTGCAATCTGCTATACGAAAAAAATCCTGTTGTCCCACATTTGTTGAACAAATAAGCTTCTTCCTTTTTTAGGTGCCGTCAACCGTCAAGATGTAAGCGATCATGACTCTCCACATCTTCCCGTTACTTGAAAATAATAAAATTCTTCCTTTTTAGAAGCCGTGAACCTTAAAGACGTAGGCGATCATGTCTCTCCACATTTTACCGTTCCTTGTTGTTTCACATTTGTTGAACAAATAAGCTTCTTCTTTTTTAGGTGCCGTGAACTTTCCAGACGTAGACGATCATGACTCTTCACATCTTCCCGTTACTTTTGTCCCACCTTTGTTGAATAAGCTTCTTCTATATTAGGTGATGTGAACATTCAAGACGTAGGCGATCATGACTCTCCACATCTTCCCGTTCCTTGTTGCCCCACCTTTGTTGAACGAATAAGCTTCTTCTATTTTAGGTGCTGTGAACCTTTAAAACGTAGGCAATCATGACTCTCCACATCTTCCCGTTCTTTTTTGCTCTTAAGTTACCTTGTCCTGCTATTTCTCCCAAACCCTGCGTTGCCTTCGGTTTGTTTAAGTCCATCATATAGATCACGCGTTATTTTCCCTGTCTCACGTTCCATCCACCACTCAGTGAGTACCAGATTCTCCGAACCCTCCTTCCTCATTACGTGTCCCAGAAAATTCTGCTGTCTCTTCCTGGCGTTAAATATAAGTTTCCTTTTCGTTTTCATTTTCTTCAAAATTTTATCGTTGCTCGATCCATCATTTGCTCAGCATCTTTCTTTGGAACTGCTTTCTGTTTCTTTGAGCTTGAAGAAAATGTCTAGCATTGGCTGCCATATAAAAGGTAATGCAAGGCTTATGTATTAAAAACAAATGATAAAGAAAGCTTATTTTGATTAAATGAGCTTCTTGAATTTAAACTCCCAGATTAAAAAATGTGCCCCTCCATTGATTTCTCACATATACTCGTTTAGTCGTCCTGAGTTGATTATTAGAAAGGCGGTTATTTTAAACTCTCTTGAGAAAGAGGGGCGCTAATTCAACCTCTTATGTTTTTTATCTTTATTTTACTTTCTATGTTTTTGTCGTCGCTGTAATCTAAAGTGCCGAAAGTAATACACCTGTGGGTAAATAATCTAAAATCATAGGACAAACTGCCGTCTTGCGTTTGTGCCAAGCCCAATGAGTTCATTATTTTCTATTGCACTCGAAGAAGGTGTGGCAGTTTCTTTTGAGACGACATACGAGATAAATTTGTTTTTGAAATTACATTCTATTCTCTATTATTCTTGTTCTTCTTCTATGTGCCCTGTCATTTCAGGACGTAGACGATCATGGCTTTCCTATCCCTGGTGGCTCTTAGCACGCTTTCTCCTGTTACACCACCCAAAACCCCGCTCTGACATCCACTACGTCAAGACTATAAATCTAGAATATAAATGTATAGAAACTAGCATGGCCACAAAATGAGGGATCATTTTATATATTGATTATAATATAGATTTGATCCCCCACTTTATATCCACATTAAAATTTCTTATAAACAGTTGGCATATGTATTCTTCTTCTATGTGCCCTGTCATTTCAGGACGTAGGCGATCATGGCTTTCCACGTCTCCCTATCCCTGATGGCTCTTAGCACGTTTTTTCCTGTTACACCACCCAAAACTCCGCTCTGCCATCCACTACGTCAAGACTATAAATCTAGAATGTAAATGTATAGAAATTTCATTTCAGGACGTAGGCGATCATGACTTTCCACGTCTCCCTATCCCTGGTGGCTCTTAGAACGACTTCATCTGTCACACCATGCAACCTCATCAACCTGATTAGGTCCTTCAAATATGTTATCCGTTACTTTCCCCTGTCTCTTTTTCCCTGGCCTGTTAGTATCAGGTTCTCCAAGCCTTCCTTCCTCTTTGCATGTCCCAGGAGCTTCAGCTGTCTCTTCCTGATGCTCAGTATTAATTTCCTAGCTGTACAAAATAACATAATCGACATTTTTTAATTCAATCAAGCGTTTGGATATATTCATTCTAATTCTAATTCAGTTACTTTTAATGTTTTTAATTCTTTATTTCTCCAGAAAAATTGAAGAAGTTGCATTATTGTTTCTTGGTTGGGGTCATGTTAATCGATTAACAACATACAATTTTGTCCATGCCGTTACTATTGGATATTTATCTCGGGGTGGATTTGTTAGTCTGACGATAACCGGTTTAAAAATCTGTTTTCTTTTTACTAGATGAATATGTTTCCTCGACACCAGGTTGGGTCTTTTGCAATTAATATTACCTCAAGTTTTAAGTGACAGTTCAATTAGCATCTCTCCTTCTGGAAGAGGCTAGGTGTCAATACACAGCGCAAGAAACGTCCCCAAATAGGAAAGTGTCGTGGATTTTCAGTATTTTCCCACAGTCAGACCATTAGTTAAAGGCGATACGCGATAGAAGCTTTTCTAACACATTTTAGATCTCCATCTTGTGCCACTTACGTTAACGACAGGCGCGCTGAAAAATCAACATCTCGACTGATTGCCAACAAAACCTTGAGAGCTGCCCTACTATTTAGTACATAGCTGTAATAAGGAGACGTGAGATGGTATTATAATTTCTCCGGGGATTTAATACCAATAGGAACGGAAAACGAGCCAATGTTCTTTTTCGTCTGATAAACACAATCTCAAAAAAACTGAATGTATGGTTATCAGTAAAAAGAGGATACCAATATGCCAACTCCAAGTTGGAGAATCTAAAATAAAACAAGTAAGAAAAATTCAAATACCTGCGGAGTGTTTTGACAGAGGATGGAAAATACGACACGGAGATCCAAAGACGCATTGGCATGACCAAAGACGCATTTCAGTCGCTAACCAGAGTACTGAAAGACAGGAAAATCTCATTAGAAACAAAGAAACGAGTGCTGGATTGATATGTGATATCTGTCCTTCTGTATGGAACTGAATGCTAAACGATCTCATTAAAGATGAAGGAGAGGCTTGAAGCAGAAGAAATGTGTTTTACAGAAGGATGCTGAGGATACCATGGACAGAGCACGTGTGCAACGATGAATTGTTGCAAATATTGCAAACGAAACGAAACTGATAATAAATATCAGGAAGAGACAAATGAGGTTCCTAGCACACGTAATGAGAAAGGAAGGCCTGGAGAACTTGATAATCACAGGTCGGATAAATGGAAGAAGAGACAGGGGAAAGTGGTGCGAGACGTACTTGTTAGGTCTGAGCAAATGTTTGACGGAGCGGGGCTTGGAAGAGATACCAAGAGAAAAATTACTGAGAGCGACAAAAGACAGAGCCAAGTGGAGGTCCATGATCGCCTACGTTCTGAAGGGATACGGAACATGAAGAAGAAGAAAAACACTATCCTGCGTGTACGTCCATAATATGCACACGTCTATGTCTTAGAATCAATAAAAAGAATGCATTAAATCTTCACATTCAGTGAAATATGAATGATATAATATGCAGTGGCAATTCTACGAAGGAAGCCAGAAATTGGACAAGTGCCTCCAATTTTGACTGCCTCAATTTGTTGACGCTCCCTATTTTTATAAGCTTCAAAACTTATGAATCTATCTCTGATTTGGTAGGATTTATTCTTAAGCATTTTCCCTGTGCGTTTTCTTCTGTGTTTTCGTCTTCATTTAGCTTTTGAAAGACACGTACAGAGACCAGTTTGCAAGATAAACAAACACAAAAAGCACTTCCTGAGATGAGTGGTAAAAAAAAAGGCTTTGAGTTAGTAAAGCATAAAAGTCTTAGCAAAGTTTAATGCTTGAACATTGTGAACTGGTACTACAAAATCACAAAAATTAACTGTATATAATAACAGAAATCACATCACTTGAGGTCTACCGACATCAGCAACAACTTTTGTTAATATTCCACACCATTCCAAACAGAAGATCCAGAAGGAAATGTCATAAGAAAAGCGATAAAAAGCCACTGAGAAACTATTATCCTAAAATGTGATTGAAGAGGAAAATCTTATGGATTTTAATTGAAACCAATGCTGTTTGTTCGATCATTGCGTGCTAAAAACTGCTTATATTACCCTTAACATTTCTCCCATACATCGAATATTACCTTTCAAAGGAATTACCGTTAATTAGCATTTACGTGCAAGTTTATTGATCAAGTTTTATTGATCAAGTTTTATTGATCAAGTTTTATTGATCAAGCCTGTTACATGAATTGAAGTGTAAAACAAAGATAGGTCTCTACTTCGATAGCCCTCCTTAAGTTGTAGAAATCAATTTTTATGATGTATTCATGATGGAAATCTCGCAACTCTGGTATTCAATAAGACTGTAATTAATACATTTGAATCTCGGATGTGATCATCATATTTCCATTGATCATGCGTGGAATATTTCATAAAACTCACCTTGCTACTGCACTCCACAAAAAGAAAAAAACATCTGAACAAAAGTCTTGATAGTCACGTCAACTCAATAACTGCAAATTATCGCCAATAGTATCCATTTTAATGTAAACTAACTGTATAACCCGGCGTTGCTCGGTTGTAATGAAAGCTTTATAACTAATCCATGGTCCTGGAGCTCAGACTCTTTGGACGTTGGTACGAAAAACGTAGGTTGTTGAAAGGTTGATCTCGAAGCTGTAGATCTTACTAAAATGAATAGTCAAATTTTGATTTCGGTATCGATGTCAAAATAGTTCTCCGTCACAAACTGAATTTTGAATGCTAAATAATTTTTCTGAGTAAATGGTATCATGGCCGAGACTAAGAACTACAATTATACCTACTTAGAGCAAAAGCCAAAGCAAAAACCAAAATAAAAGGGCTGAAAACCTGATTATGATCAGACTTGATTGTATATCGGGGTATCGATTTCCAATATAGGTGTAAAATAAGTAATCCACGGATAAACTAACCTAAGTAAATCCATGAAAACTTATCGTACCCATCGCGAGTAAAACCGGAGAAAATGAGCTATATTGATTGCTGAATATCGGTTTTTGATCAGATTTTCGATATCGGGGAAAATGAGTCGTCTGAGAAGATCTACTAATGTTTGAGATGAAAAACTAAAATTTTACAAAGATCGAGCTAATTCTGCAGCTAGAACCACGATAAAATGGCTGAATTCCTGATCTTGATCAGACCTGATCGGATATCGGGGTATCAATTTTCGATATCGGGAGAAATCGGAAAAAATAAGTCACCCATGACCTGACACTTTGTCGGAAATTTACAGATGTAACGGGTCTCCTGATTGGCTGATTTAACCCGAACCTCGTTTTGAACTTTAGGCGGGCTTTACCAGAGGTTTTTGTTTTTTTTCTGATGGTTTTGTTCTCTCCTTTTTTCAGCTAGCACGAACAGTATCGGACGTATTTGTGCCGCTCCGGATTTTTGTTGCAGCGGGGCCTAAATTGGCGCCCACTTGTCTCGCTATATCGAGACCATCTTACCAATTCTTTGTAATCTTTTAGGCTAATGCCACAACTTTGTAACAGAGAAAATCTCTTGTTACCCTTCTTACCTTAAAAAGGATACCCTATGGGCAAAGCCTTGCCTTCCTAGAGAAAAATTCTCTAAGCACTATCATCTTATACCAAGATAAGAAACTGTGAAAGAAACTGACCCAGAAGAAAGTTCCTGTACGTCGCGGATCGCAGTTCCTTGTGTCTTTTTCATCCCACTCCTAGACGGAGGATACTATACCAAGCTAAGCAGAGAAAAGAGACTATACCAAGCTACACAGTAGCAGCAAAATTCAGCATATTTTTGCAAGACAAATAAATTGTTTTTTCTATACCAGGTATGTCTTGTTATGTTTGATAATTTCCTTTCACTGCTTAAGCGCTAAGCTATGTGAATATATTTCTCACATAGCTTTTATTGCAAAAATATGTGCGTTACATATTTTATTGTAAATTTTTCCCTTCCAGAATTGTTATTTGTGTGATTTTTTTTGGTGCTTCTTGTCTGCTACCTAAAAAAAAAAAATTTTTTTTCAAATTTGTCGGAGAGGGGGTTAGTTTGACTGGATAAGCCTTGACATTTCCTTATTTTCTCTCTCTCTTCGCATGTTATCCTGGTATGCTTGAGGGCGGCATATGGCGGGAGAGCGGCAAAATTTAAAACCTGTCTCTCTTCAACCTTTAAAATTACAATTGGAGTGTCCTGACTTCAGTGGGTCTCCTTCAGCGGATAAATTTGAATTTCGGACATTTCTCAGAAGGTTCGAATTCTGCACAGCCGACTTGGGAAGATATAACATTTGGTGCTTGTTGTAGTGACATTTAGTGCTTGTTAATATAACATTTAGTGCTTGTTAATATAACATTTAGTGCTTGTTAATATAACATTTAGTGCTTGTTATGGTGACATTTAGTGCTTGTTAATATAACATTTAGTGCTTGTTATGGTGACATTTAGTGCTTGTTAATATAACATTTAGTGCTTGTTAATATAACATTTAGTGCTTGTTGTAGTGACATTTAGTGCTTGTTAATATAACATTTAGTGCTTGTTATGGTGACATTTAGTGCTTGTTAATATAACATTTAGTGCTTGTTAATATAACATTTAGTGCTTGTTATGGTGACATTTAGTGCTTGTTAATATAACATTTAGTGCTTGTTAATATAACATTTAGTGCTTGTTATGGTGACATTTAGTGCTTGTTAGTGTAACATTTAGTACTTGTTAATATGACATTTAGTGCTTGTTAGTGTAACATTTAGTACTTGTTAGTATAACATTTAGTACTTGTTAGATCTCTCCTTTCTGTGTATAGTACTGTACGTAACAGGTTGAAGGACGCAGGATTCGATCTTCAGTCCTGTAACTCCAACTGTGCGGATTTGCAAAGGAAAATGTCAGAGGATGGATCAATTACCTCCCCCTTCCCTCCTGTGAAAAGGTACTGGGGTATCATTATTCCCCTCGACAAGATACAATCAGACTTGCGCCCACTGAGATTAACATTAACGTAGACACTAAACGTGGAATTCTGTCTCAGACTTCCAGCATCTATGATCCGCTTTCCTTACTTCTCCCAGTTACTATTCAGGGCAAGACATTCGTTAGCCAACTATGGAAAAACAACTTGTCCTGGGATCAACAGATCCCTGAAAATTTTACTATCCCTTGGCAAACTCTTGCTAAGGAACTTAATGAATTAAGCGAATTTGAGTTCCCCAGACGTGTGTTGCAGGAGAGCTTCCCGGTGGAATTTATTTGTTTCTGCGACGCATCTAAGCTCGCATACGGGTTTTCTTTATATGTTAAACAAGGAAATCGATGTTCCTTGTTGTTCGCTAAAGCTAAGGTGGCTCCCATTAAGCAGAAAACCCTACCTACTTTGGAACTAATGGCGATCTATCTCGCTCTCAAAGTTGTTCCTAAGGTTATTGAAGCCTTGAAGCCTATCAACGTACTTTCTATTTTCCTTGTGTCAGATGCACAAGTAGCCTTATCTTGGGTTTTAAATGGGAAGGGGTCTAAAAGAAATATTTTTGTGGAAAATCGTGTCCTGGACATAAAAAAAATGTTGGAGGACGTTAACATCAGATTTGGCGTCACCCCCTTGTTCAAGTATGTCCCTTCGTCGGAAAATCCTGCGGATTTGTTGACTAGAGGCCTTTCAGCCTCCAAGTTTAAACAATTGTTCGATTTTTGGGTATACGGACCCGATTGGCTAAATCAACATAACATCGACTGGCCAGTATCTCCATTACCTTGCCTTAATGACACCAACCGGAAGATTGTATCCTGTATGTTAACCGAGGATTCTCGCGCAGACGAATCCAGTCTTCCTTTAAATATTTCTAAATTTTCAACATTGTCTAGAGCGATCAACGTTCTTGAAAAGGTTTTAAGGTTCGGTGATAAGTTGATGCATCGACACACTGATACCTACCATAAAGCCAAATTGTTGCTTTTTTCTGATATGCAAAGGGAGGCATTTCCCTTTGAGTTGGAATATTTGACTCAACCTTCTAATAAGGTGGTACCTCCTAGAATAACTGCCCTTGGGTTGTTTATTGATAGGGATGGTCTGTTGCGGACTAAAGGACGCATCCAGAATTCCAGTATACTCCACTTCGGAGTCAAATTCCCTATACTTTTGGGTAAACATCACCCCTTAACTGAATTTTTTATCAAAGAGGCGCATTTGAATTGTTGCCACATGGGAACCAATTCAACTCTTTCCAAGTTGAGATTATCCGGATTTTGGATTCCCCAGGGAAGACAATCGGTAAAGAAAACACTTCGTAGCTGTATTACTTGTAAGAAAATTAATTCTTTACCGTATAAAGCTCCCTCGGGCTCTCAACTACCCTCCCATCGGGCAAATTTTGTTCACCCCTTTCAACAAGTGGGTATAGATTTTACCGGCCATTTCTTGGTAAAGTACAAGGATGATGAAATAAAGATGTGCATCCTGCTATTTACCTGCATGAGTCTTCGCGCAGTGCATCTGGAGCTTTTGCCTGACATGAGCTCCAGATCCTTCCTGTTAGCCTTCGTCAGATTTACCAATCTTTTTGGCGTTCCCTCTCATGTCTATTCGGATAATGCTAAAACCTTTCTAGCATCCGGCATTATGTTGTCTGAAATTTTCGTTTCCGACGAATTCAGGGAACATTTTAGGTCCGCTTCCATTAGTCATCACACCATTCCCCTTTATTCCGCCTGGTATGGGGGCGCATGGGAGAGAATGATCAAAACCATGAAGCAATGCTTGAAAAAATTAATAGGTAGGAGGAAAATTCAGTATTTTGAATTTTTAACGATAATTTCTGACGTGCAGAAAGCGATCAACGATCGACCGCTGACTTATTTTACCGCTTCAGAAGGGGGCCTAGATATTTTAACCCCCAATCACTTTCTACAAACTGGCTACAATCCACGTTTGTTAATTAGTAACTATGGATCGGAAGATCTGTGCCCCGATCCCCCTAGTAGAATAAAGCTGGTGCAATCTTTGGAGTTAAGACATAAATATGTCGAAAAATTTAGGAAGATGTGGCACAATGATTATCTGTTGTCTCTGAGAGAGAGGGATACGAATTTGAAGGGAGATTGCCCTCTAAAGGTGCCAGTTGGAGAAATTGTATTAATCAAATCTCCTAATAAGACTAGACCTTTTTGGAGTCTAGGTAAGGTGCTTAGACTCATTACCGGGAATGATGGTAAAGTTCGCTCGGCCTGTGTGTTGAGGAACGGTTGCGAACAGGTTCATTCTTTAAAACATTTATTTCCCCTGGAATTAAAGGCAGACAGAAGCACATTCAGTTCCCCTTGATCTTATTCTATGAAAAAAAAAAAAAAAAAGTAATGGATAACCATTATTCTATGAAAAAAAAAAAAAAAAACCATTATTCTATGAAAAAAACCATTATTCTATGAAAAAAAAAAAAAAAAAGTAATGGATAACCATTACTTTTTTCGTTCTCCGTTGGCAGTGTGTCGGAAATTTACAGATGTAACGGGTCTCCTGATTGGCTGATTTAACCCGAACCTCGTTTTGAACTTTAGGCGGGCTTTACCAGAGGTTTTTGTTTTTTTTCTGATGGTTTTGTTCTCTCTTTTTTTTCAGCTAGCACGAACAGTATCGGACGTATTTGTGCCGCTCCGGATTTTTGTTGCAGCGGGGCCTAAATTGGCGCCCACTTGTCTCGCTGTATCGAGACCATCTTACCAATTCTTTGTAATCTTTTAGGCTAATGCCACAACTTTGTAACAGAGAAAATCTCTTGTTACCCTTCTTACCTTAAAAAGGATACCCTATGGGCAAAGCCTTGCCTTCCTAGAGAAAAATTCTCTAAGCACTATCATCTTATACCAAGATAAGAAACTGTGAAAGAAACTGACCCAGAAGAAAGTTCCTGTACGTCGCGGATCGCAGTTCCTTGTGTCTTTTTCATCCCACTCCTAGACGGAGGATACTATACCAAGCTAAGCAGAGAAAAGAGACTATACCAAGCTACACAGTAGCAGCAAAATTCAGCATATTTTTGCAAGACAAATAAATTGTTTTTTCTATACCAGGTATGTCTTGTTATGTTTGATAATTTCCTTTCACTGCTTAAGCGCTAAGCTATGTGAATATATTTCTCACAACTTCTGTCAGACTAAATGAAGTCATTTACTGATTCGATCACCTTAGTAGACCTCACTTTGTAGATCTCCAAGACCTGTCTTCAGCCTTAGCACTGCTCCGTCTTTCTTTAAACAATTTAGCCCACTTGTAGATATTTTTGGCTGAAACATGTGGCACCATATACAGTTGACATTCTCCTATGAATTTCAAATGGTTTGCACATTTTAGAAACCAAACATTTGATAACTGACCTCTGTTCAATTCTAGAGCATGCTTCTTGGTCGGCCATCTTTGTTAATCTACAAAAATCTCAGTTTTTTTTCAATCTGCAAAAAAGAAAAAAAATCCCTTTGAAAAAGAAGTAAAGGAAAAAATTAAAAAAGTAAGCTTCTATCTGTATTAGAATTCCTTATACCAAAAGATTCAACTTATTTATTGAATGACCCTCGAAGAAGTCCTTATACCGAAAACTTCAGCTTATTTATTGAATGACCCTCGTCGAAGTCCTTATACCGAAACATTCACCTTATTTATTGAATGACCCTCGTAGAAGTCCTTATACCGAAAAATTCACCTTATTTATTGAATGACCCTCGTAGAAGTCATTATACCGAAAAGTTCACCTTATTTATTGAATGACCATCGTAGAAGTCCTTATACCGAAAAATTCACCTTATTTTTTTAATGACCATCGTAGAAGTCCTTATACCGAAAAATTGACCTTATTTATTGAATGACCCTCGTATATATAAATTATACTAGATCAGCGGTTGAATAAAATGAATAGCATTTTCCTAGAATCTTGCACACTTTACCTGATCACGTATAAACCTTCTGTCGGATTTGATTCTCTCTTGCGATAGCATTTTTTTTACGATTTAAACTGATAGATCTAGTTTGTTTATTCAACTGACAGTTAAAACGCTGACACCAACAGTAAGATTTGCCAGTGTGTTCGTGCAGCGTTACAATTATCATAGGCTTCATTGGAGTAACTTCATATTGCAAACAGTGGCTGGAGGACAACTAATCGGCAGTCGAGACAAAAAGTGTTTGAACGTGATAAGCATCTGATGCAGTCATGGATGAATCATTATTATTTAAGACAAAACAAATTTCATCACACATTCCTAAAATAAATTCATGTTAATCCACAACGCTGCAAATGACCTAATCTGAGGAAACAAATCAAGTATACCCTATCACTCCATTGGGTCTAAACTGACCATGTGGTGAAAGAAAGAAAACTAAAGCAGTTGTTTCAATTAATTAGAAGCGTTTACATTAATAGAAAAGGTATAGCGAACTAGTTTACAGCTGTAGAAAATTGACTGAAATCGAGATGTCAGGACTAATACCATTGTAGATTTTCTTTGAATCTTTAGCAAGAATCTCTAAATATATAGCAGGAACATAAGACCAAATGTGGCTGCAATATTCAAAAGAAAGACGAATTTTAGTGCTATAAATCTGGGGTAGGAAATGGCTGGTAAATTTCAATGCCTCTAAAACGAAGCTGTTATCAACTAACCACCATAGACAATCGCATCTACCTCCCATTAGCATGCGACAGGCTAGCCTCCCAGAGAGTAAAATACTACGTCTCCTTGGCCTTACACTTTCGGCGGACATCAAATGGAATGACTATATCGAATCCATTGCCAAATCTGCTGCTATGAAAGTCGTTTCCCTGTGCAGGGCCCGGAAGTTTTTCCCACCTGAATCTATTCTGCACATATACAAATCTACCATCCGCCCGTGTATTGAATATTGCTGCCATATCTGGTCGGGTGCCCCTGCTGCTCTCCTTGGGCTTCTTGACAAAATACAAAGGAGGATCTGTAACGTGGTTGATACTGACTTGGCAGACCGGCTGCAGCCGCTCTCTCACCGGCGTGATGTGGCTTCCCTGTGCCTCTTCTACAAGTACTTTCATGGCTACTGCTCCGATGAGCTTAGATCACTGGTGCCGCCTAAGCACGAATTTACACGAGATACTAGATTAGCAACTAGGTCCCACCCTTTTACAGTTAAACAAATAAGATGTAACCGTAAATTCTACTCCAACAGCTTCTTTTCTCGCGCTTCCCGCCTGTGGAACTCCCTTCCACAAGTCTGCTTTCCCGACAGTTACAATCTTCAGGTGTTTAAATGTAGGGTCAATAGACACCTCCTATCACACTAACTTCTAATTATTCTCAGAACACTCTCATCTACCCTACCCTCATTCTCGGTATCCTTACCCGCCTATCACCCACCCTCTGACATTTCCTATATTTAATCATCCTTTCTCCACTCTATGTAGCCCCCTGCGCAGTAGTGGCAGTGACATGCCTTGCTCGGGGTGAAACGCTTATAAAAAAAAAATATGGAAGATTGATTCTAGAGAGAAAAGCTATCTACCAGGACACAGCGATTCAAATTTCTTAGCAGTAGACCAAGCAAATTATTCAATATAATATAATCTTTGTATATTAGCAGAAAATGTTGGACCGAGAAGGAGCAATGAAACAATCTCCTGGAGTTTTGTATCAGCCATGATTAAGGAAGGTAGATATGGAATCAAATCCTCGGCTTAACTCTAACAACAGACCTCAAGTGGAATCGCTACATAGAATGCATAGCTAAATCCGCTGCTAAGAAAGTAAGTTCTCTGTGTAGGGCCAGGAAGTTTTTTCCGCTTGAAACAATCCTGTACATATACAAATCTACCATCCACCCGTGCATTGAATACTGCTGCCATATCTGGTCAAGTGCTCAAGCTCTCCACCTAGGTGTCCTTGACAAAATCCAAATCTGTAATGTGATCGATCCCGATTTTGCAGTTCGGATACAGTCACTTTCTCACCGGTGCAATATGGCTTCCCTGTTTCTCTTCTAAAAATACTTTTACGGCTTCTGCTCCGATGAACTTAGTTCACTGATGGCCCCTATAAATAAATTTGCTCAAGTCACAAGATTAGCAACTAGGTCCCACTCTTTTACTGTGAAATCAATAAATTGTAAACTCAAATTCTACTCCAGCAGCTTTTTTTTCACAGTTCCCGCCTGTGGAATTCTCTTCCATTTACTTGTTTTCCCGACAGCTATAATTTCCAAGAATTTAAATGTAAAATCAGTAGTCATCTCCTACCTCACTAACCTGCATCCTCTCTCTCATGCTCCTTTCTCCGTCCACTTCCCTCTCATCAGTATTCTCATCCTTCTCTTATCCACTTCCTGACACCCCCTATAACATGTGACTCTTCTCATAACTTTCCTCCTATGTAATACACTGCAAAACAGTGGCAGTAAAGTGCCTTGCTTGGGGCGATATGTATATAACAAAAATGATTGATATAGAGTAGTTTTGTTTTGTAGGCGTTAAAATTAACAATTGCAGTTTTAATTTAAAGAGCTCCATGGATAAATACAGGGATAAAGCCCTCATAGAGTATTGTAGCTTTTGCACCCCCTTAAGAATCAGTCAGTTAATTTTGCCATACGTGATACACGCTTGGGCGATCATGTCTCGAAAGAGACATGACTGACTGGGCAGAAGATTATCCGGCAGTAGGTTGCCATTACTTCTGTGGTAGACTGGTTGCCGACCAAGGCTATAAAACCCAATCTGTCCTGTTATTTAATCCATAACTGGAAGGAAGAGACGGATTAATACCTTTCCCAAGGGTATTTGCGCGTAAGTGAATGCAATGAATTCGGCTGGAATTCGAACTCGGCTTCCTGATTTCTCGTTCGGAGCCGATATCCAATGCACCACAACGCACATCCTAAGTGTTGAAGCGACGGTTTTCTTTCAAATATTAAATCATTACCAATGCTATGACTAAATGAGATCAATGTCGGTGTCTGTCGAAGAGAATAGCTCAACCCTTCTGAAGATGTCGAGTCAGCATTGAACGTCTAACTGTGTTATTCTTATTTAACAGAAATCGCTTCGACTTTTAGAAACACTTTTGGTTATCGTAGCTTGAAGCCAACGTGACAGCTCTAAAAGAATCACAGACTGACACATCATCAAATGAAAAAAATAAAACGTCGATCGATGATCACAAGTCTCTTTAGTCGACTTTGAACTGCGGCTGATTGAATTGACTATTTTTACTTAGTAAGCCACAATTAGAAAAAAGTATATTTAAATAGGTCTGTGTTGGTCTTTGCTAATAGGTAAGAGATAAATAAATCAACTACTTTGGAGTTTCTCATAATTTAATGTCGACCAATTTACAAAGCATAAAGAAACTTTTACTCTTAAATCTCTCGAGTTAGCCAGAGTTGAAGACTTGTTCAGAAAGCCATTTCCTAAAAAGATTTCTCGATTACTCAGACCTGTAGTGTTAAATAAATGTACTGTTTCATAAAAAAAAATAAAAAAATAAAAAAAAGCATCTCCTCACATAATATAAATCAATTAAAAATGTTTAAGCAAAGAAATTACTAACATATATTTATATATATCTCGCAGCTTTGCCCTCTCGGCAACTCCGATCATGCTGTAGTCTCTCCTAATATTTCTCACCACTCTCACTCCCACCCAGGAACCTCCTACCTATAGGATCAACTACTACTACTACTACCAAAGAGCTGACTCGGACGCGTTTCGCGATTCCCTATGCGACATCCCTTGGGGAAATGTGTTCCATCTCCCAGTTGATGACTGCACCTCTGAGAATTCTTCCTGAGTGAAAGCTGGCATTGATGCCTTCATACCTACCAGGAAGTTTCGTCTCAAATCTTATTCCTCCCCTTGGTTCTCTTCTGCCAGTTCGGCCGCCATTGCCCACAGAAACCACTATTTCCGACTATTTCGGAGACATGCATCTGACCACAAAGGTGCCTATTCACGTCTTCTCCTGATGAGTGAAAGGGGATCCTCAATGACGCCAAACGGTTTTTTTCTGAGAGAATGAGACAACGCATAGCTGACCGCAAGTTCGGCTCCAAGGGCTATTGGAGCTTATGCAAACAGGTGCTGAACAACAGCAAATCCTCTATCCCTCCCCTAATAAATGAATTTGAGGTCCTCACAGCATCACAGGAAAAAGCCGAGTGCTTTGCTCGCAGATTCTCATCCAACTTCACATTTGACTCCTCTGGACTAACCGCACCCGACTTACCTATTAAAACTGGGGCTAGACTGAACGAAATATACATTACCCCGACATTGGTATCTAAGGTAACATCAAAACTCGACCCCCATAAGGCGAGCGGAGGTGACGGAATCCCGGTCATTGTCCTTAAGAAATGTGCCTCTGAACAATCCTCTGTCCTCTCTAAACTCTATAATTATTGCCTTTCTGTTTCATGTTTCCCTGCATGCTGGAAGTCCTCTTCTGTCGTTCATGTATTTAAGAACTCGGGTGAACCCTCGGACCCAAGAACTATAGCCCTATCAGCCTTCTACCAACTTTCGTGAAAGTATTCGAGGCCATTATTAATGCTGAAATAGTTCAACATCTTACTTCCTATAAACTATTCTCAGACAAGCAATACGGCTTCCGCTCGCCAGGTCCGCAGCTGACATGCTAACGACCATAACGGAGTACATGTACCATTGAAAAGTCTCGTGCTGTTGCTCTGGTCTTCTATGCAAGCTACGCCTGCTTGATTTGATTAAATCTTTCCTATCTAACCGCTAAATGAAGGTTGTATTGAATGAGCATGCCTCCACATCCTACTGTACAAACGCTGGTGTCTCTCAGGGCTCTATCCTAGGCCCAATGCTCTTCCTTATTTTCATAAATGATCTCCTAGACGTGATCAACTGCCAAGTAGTCATCTACGCAGATGTCACCACAATTTATTCCAGCATCAGTAAGAAAACCAGCGAGGCGGAAAAACACGACTCGCTGCCGATCTTGAGAGGGATCTAAATTCTGTGGTGGAATGTGGTGAGAAGTGGCTTGTAAATTTTAAGCTGCTGTCTGTCAATCATCACAGGCAACCTCTCCTACCACCCATAAGCATGGACCAAGCTAGTCTCCCTGAGAGCAATACACTGCGCCTCCTCGGCCTTACTCTCTCTTCCAATCTTAAGTGGAACCATTACATTGAGTCAATAGCTAAATCCACTGCTGAGAAGGTTGTGTCACTGTGTCGGGACATGATGTTTTTCCTCCTGAATACATCTTGCATATATACAAATCAAACATCCGTCCGTGCATGAAATACTGCCGTCATATATGGTCAGGCGCACCCGCTGTTCATCTTGGTGTTCTAGACAGGCTCCAAAGGAGAATCAGTAATGTAATATGTACCGACTTGGCTGCTCGACTCCAGCCCTTTTCTCACCGACGGGATATGGCTTCCCTCTGTCTGTTCTATAAATATTTCCATGGCTTCTTCTCCAGCGAACTTAAGTCACTGGTGTCCCTGCAACTCGTGCAACCAGACTGGCAACTGCGTCCCACCCATTCACAGTTAGATCAACTAAATTTAGACAACAATACTTTTCCAGCAGCATCTTCTTTCGCACTTCCGGCCTGTGGAACTCTCTTCCATATTCTTGCTTTCCTGACGGCTACAACCTCCAGGAATTTAAATGCAATGTCAATACCTATCTCTTAACCACTTGAATATAGTTCTTTCTACATCACCCTGTATACCTTTTCCTTTCTCTCCACTTTTGTAAGTCATCAAATCTGCATTCCCATCGTTAACTGGTTCGTCTTTCTGTTTACTCTCTTTCTATCTATTTTTTTTTTACTCTTATGTAGCCGCCTGAACATCAGTGGCATTACCGCCTTGCTAAAGGTGATACGATTAATATATATATATATATATATATATATATATAAACATGTTACGGAAATTAACTAATTTTAACGAAACTTGGTTATAAGCAACCGACAATTTGTAATGAAATGTAGTCAAATGGTAGCTTTCCCTATGTAAATAGAGGTCGCAGGTTCTAATCCTGCTGGATGGCAGACATTTTCGTAATAAAAATTTATCGTGAAATAATCAGGCCGGTAGATATAAATATAGAATACTGTTTAATTAAAAAAACAGAATATCTACTTAAATACGAGTATCGGTAAAAATAATGTTCAAAATAATTCATTATATATATATATATATATATATATATATATATATATATATATATATATATATATATATTCTTTAATTAGTTAGTTTTTGGTCATAATAGAATTAGAGCAGTACACATTTGTATTAAAAAATGTTAAATACAATTATATTGTGCAACTTTTGAAAACGAGTTATTACGCGACCTTGGTTTCTACCATGAGTGGTGTCTTAAGGCGATTTGCAATAACTGATTTTATTATTTACCGCATTTACCGTAACGGTGATTTTTTTTTAACGCTTACGTAACGGGGAATTTTTGAACGCAAATTTTTAAAATTGCAGAAATTATAACGTTTTCATAGGTTCATATAACCATGAATGAAAACGTTATAATTTATTGTAATTTTAAAAATTGCGCGTTCAAAAATTCTGCGTTGCGTGAATGTTAAAGAAGTCACCGTTACGTGGACGTTCTTAAAAAGACACCACTTGGTAGAAACCTAAGTTGCGTAATAACTCGTTACAAATGAAATATATACATATATATATATATAGTTTTCGATTTATCTCAATAACCATATCTGCCTTGAAATGTATCGTAATGTCAACAAATGTAAACATGTTACGGAAATTAACGAAGATTAACGAAACTTGGTTATAAACAACCGACAATTTGAAATGATTTGTTTGAACATTATATTTTATCGATAAGAACTGTGTAATAAAGGCTAGATAAAAACCTCGTTTTGACTAAAGTTTATTCGTGGTCGAGAGGTCTAAGACGTGCCAGATCATATGGTAGCTTTCCCTATGTGGATAGGGGGCGTAGGTTCGAATCTTGCCGAATGACACACATTTTCGTAATAAAAATTTATCATAAATAATCAGACAGGTAGATATAAATATATAACACTGCTTAATTAAAAACAGAATATCTACTTAAATACGAGTATCGATAAAAAATAATGTTCAAACAAATTATTTCACCATTTCATATATATATATATATATGTGTGTATGTGTGTGAGTCAGTCCGTAAACGGTGAGGAACAAGTCGGAACAACTTCAAACAGATCCAATGCCATTATTTGGAACTGGACTCTCTTTCTTTTTTGATTTCTTTCTTCCCTCTTTCCTTCTTACTCCGCTTTCCCCTTATTTTTATTGTTATTTATTTGTTTGTTTGTAATTTTATGTTTATTATTATTATTTTTATTGTTCTTCCTCTATTCAATTTAAGAAAAGACTCATTCCGGCAGAAATTTTGTACGAGATGAAGGTATATTGTAAGGTCTGATGATATGAGCTAAATAAACTCATTGAAATGAGCTATAGTTTATAACCAATTGAAATGGCGTATTGAGTTTTCCTTTGTAAACTTATATATATATATATATATATATATATATATATATGCAAACTTATCACTATATTCGTTTCGAAAACCCCTCCGCACATATACGCGGAAGAAAAAAATGGTTGTAAAAAAAGCGAGAGCTAAGCACATGAACATCAGCCAAAGCGATTTGGACCGAGTAAGTACGTAGCCCAAAGAAAAAACCCGAGACGAATAATCAATAACGAAAATGCGCCCAATGCGTAAGCAGAGCAGAATAAGTAAATTAATCTAGTGAGAAAACAAACCTACCAAGGTTTCACCTAAACGGATCTTCAGGGAAGGTTGGCCCCCTTACCTGAAGATCCGTTTAGGTGAAACCATGGTAGGTTTGTTGCCTCACTAGATTAATTTACTTATATATATGATGCCAAGCTGAACAGAGAGAATAATGCTATAAACAACAAACACGATAAAATAAAATTGGTCGGCATGATGTTTGAACAGCAATAAAAACGCAAACAGATGGAGTAAAAGTTGGCTTACTTAAAACAATATCTGCTCTTTGTGATCATCACCCAATTGTCGGCGGTTGAATATTTAGTGTCGCCTTTTTAACTTTAACTTTTGGAAGATATAAGAACTTTGTTGAGATACTTACATATCTTTCTTTTCTTCTTGGTCTTCTAATTATTATTGTTATTTTTATTACGATGACTATGTGTCCTTTTCTGACAAACTTTTGTTTCTTTGGGTAAATCATTTAATTCCGCTGTAATTAAAATAAATGAAATACGATGCTTTTTATTTAATAAGTATCTGTCTATCGGTAATGGAAGAATTGAAAATTATCAAAGATACACCACAGTTTACTCTCGCCTCGACCAAAATCTGGTGTAGGCGACAAAGCTAACCTTGCAGCCGAGCTTGAAAAGGACCTCCAAACCGTAGTGGACTGGAGTAAGAAATGGCTCGTAAGCTTTAATGCTTCTAAAACAAAGCTACTATCAATTAACCATCATAGACAATCGCACCTACCTCCCATTAGCATGGACCAGGCTTGCCTCCCAGAGAGTAAAATACTACGCCTCCTTGGTCTCACACTTACAGCGGACCTCAAATGGAATGACTATATTGCTAAATCCGCTGCTATGAAAGTCGGTTCTCTGTGCAGGGCCCAGATGTTTTTTCCGTCTGAATCTATCTTGAACATTTATAAATCTACCATCCGCCCGTGCTGCCATATGTGGTCGGGTGCTCCTGCTATTCTCCTCGGGCTTCTCGAGGTACAGCGGAGGGTCTCTAATGTGATCGATACCAACTTGGCAGACCGCCTGCAGTCTCTCTCTCACCGGCGCGACGTGGCTTCCTTGTGTCTCTTCTATAAATACTTTCACGGCTTCTGCTCGAATGAACTTGGATCACTGGTGCCCCCTAGATACGAATTTGCACAAGAAACTAGATTAGCAACTAGATCCCACCCTTTCACAGTGAAACCGATAAAATGCAACCGCAACTTTTACTCCAACAGTTTCTTTTCTCGCACTTCTCGACTGTGGAATTCCCTTCCACATGATTGCTTCCCCGAAGGCTACAATCTCCAGGAGTTTAAATGTAAGGTCAACAGACACCTCCTAACACACTAACTCGCTCCCATTCTTTCAAACACTCTTCCCATCTGCCCAACCCTCATCCTCGGTATCTTTACCCATCTATCACCTTCCTTTTGACATTTCCTACACCTAAACACTCCTCCTCTTTACCTACCCCTATATGGCCCCATGCGCAATAGTGGCCATGGAATGCCTTGCTTGGGGTGAAATGATTAAAAAAGAATGCGTATATAAAGAAAGAGATGTTCCCCAAGGCTAGCATAAATTTATAAATATTTGTGTTGGAACGTATAGAAAACAAAATCCTATAACACTGTTGCGCAAATTAAATTAAACAACTGTTTCAGTTTCCTTTCTTTCACGATAGTCATTTTTAGTTACAGGGTGTAATCGATTTTTTCTTCTCAGATTAGATCATTTGCAGTTTCTGGAATGTATGATGAAATTTGTTTGGCTTTGAAAAGTATTAGTTCATCCGTGATTGCATCAGATAGTTATCACGCTCAAAAACTATGGTCTCTACTGTCGATTATTTGTCCTACGGTCATTGTCTATAATGGCTGTTAATCCAAGGAAGCGTACGAACGTTTTAACGCTGCTCAAACACACTGGCAAGCCTTACAGAGGGATCGCAGATGTTGGTGGTGTCTGCCTTTTAACTGTCAGTCGTGTTATTAAGTCGAAGTAGCAAACTGGATCGACCAGTCCAAACTCAACGGAAAACGCGGTCAGGATAAAAAATAAACACCAATATACGATTTATACCTGAGCAGAAAAAGTATGAAAGATTCTAAGAAGACATTATTCGCTTTTTTACAGTTAATTTGCGCAAGGGTGTAGTTTGAATGGTAAACCATCAAAGTAGTCTATATGTTGTTTATCTTTTCGCTGGAAAAGATTATATCAGTATTCATTTCTGAATTAGCGGTATATTTCTCTACTCTTTGTGAATATCATCCGATTATTGTCGATTTTCTTTTGTTAGTTATTTTCTTAATTAATTTTGTTGCTTTCTTACTTTTGACACTTAGATTAATTCACAATTATTGCATACAGACAATTGTCATTATCTTTGTTGTTACCACAAAGTTTTAACCATTGTGTCCCACCAAATAAATAAATGCGATATGGAATAAATGCGATAAATAAATGCGATATGTAAATAAAAAAATAAATAATAGACAGCAAGGTTTAAATAGTAGTGCAGTATCAGCAGTAGCACAAGAACCATGGGTAATGCAATCAAGTTTATTGAGTAAAAGCACTAATGAGCAGACAGTCAAGGTTTAAGGCTCCAACTTCTCCACTTAGCGATGTTACGATAGCTTCTAGGGATATACCGTTTCTTATATATTAATTGTGAGTTCAATCCCTGTTTTAGGTAGTACTAGCAGTATAGCCCGGTGTTGCTCGGGTGTAATGAAAGCTTTAAAACTAATCCATGGTCCTGGAGCTCAGACTCTTTGGACGTTGGCACGAAAGATAAAAAGCATAATTTTTTGCAGTTAAAGCGAAACCGTAGACTGAAAGAAAAATGAATGGATGTAAGTCAAATTTTGATTTCCTAGTATCGATATCAAATAAGTTTTTTTCGTCGTAAACTGAATTTTGAAGGCTAAATAAGTCCTCTGAGTAAATGGTATCATGGCTGAGACTAAGAACTACAATCATACCTACTTAGAGCTGAATCCCAGGCAAAAACTAAAATAAAATTGCCGAAAAAATACAGACATACAGGCAGATAGACACATACAGACATCTTGCTTTATATATATATATTATCGATTTTCTGCACTATTGTAAGAACTGCAACCTTGAAACTTCTGAATATCGTTTCTTATGTCGTTGTCTATGAGTGTATCAAATTTGATTAAAATCAGACCACTCCTTTTATAACCCGATTTTTTCGATTATCGATTTTCGATATTTATCGTGGGTACCTCGACACAAAACCTAGCTAAGAACAGTCGCAGACGCTTACAGTACAACTGTGTAAATTTTCAAGAAAATGGGTTCAACCGTTTCGGAGTCTTTAGGTAACGGACACACACACAGACACACACAGACAAAGTTCCATTTATAAATAAGTTTAGATGAAATGTTACTAGAATTCAGTGGAAACAGGGCGAGAACTGAGTAGTACTAAAATCTATACAATGCATTTCTAGAGATATTCCTAGAAATGTCTTGCTATATGAGAAATAGATTAGAGAACAAGTTCAGTTTGACATTCTCTGAAAATCAACCCGACTGACAAACACCTGATCTTGTTACTGAAATCTTGACATTTAATCTGTTAAAGAAGATATAAAAACTTCGATGAGATACTTACAGTTGTTCTTTTTCTTTCTCTTCTTCTTCATTTAATCCTCCTTCTTCTTCTTCTCCTTCTTCTTATTCCTTCTCTCTTTCTTCTTTTTTCTTCTCTTTCGCCTCCTCTTCCTCCTTCTTCTACTCATAGTTGTTGCTGTTCTTCCTCTCCTTCCCCTTCTTCTGTCTTCTTCTTCCTGATACTTCTTCACATTTATCTTCTTCTTTCTCGTTCTTCTTCCTCCTTCTTTTTCTCTACTTTCTCCTTCTTCTTCTCCTTTTTTCTTTTTCTTCTTCCTTCTTCTTCTCACTTCTTGTCCTTCTTCCTCTTCTCTTTTCTTCCTGGTACTTCTTCTCGTTTATCTTTTTCTTTCTATTTCTTCTTCCCCCTTCTTATTCTCCGTTTTTTCCTTCTTCTTCTTCCCCTTCATCTTCTTCCCATTTTTCTTCTTTTTCCTCTTTCTTCTTTTTCCTACTGCTTTTCCTTTTTCATGTTCTTCTTCCTCCTCTTTTTCTTTTTGCTTCTTCTTCTACTTCCTCTTCTTTCTTCTTCCATCTTATTCTTCTCTTCACTTGCTTCTCCACATTTTTCTTTTTCTTCGTCCTTCTCCTCCTCTCCTTTCTCTTCCTTTTTGTACGTGTCCTGTTTATGGAATTGTAACTCGATAATAATTGTTCTCTCCCAAATGTTTGGGTGCATTAGGTACGATTACGAGTTCCACAACCCATTACAGTCGCAATGAGCACCACATGTACCCCTGCCGTGGCAGCAGTGATGTGTTCAGGTCAAGAAAATTTGAAGTATGTTTTCTGAATGCTAAACTTTCAAAACCTTCTATCCATTACTATGTGTCTTAGGAAATGCAACTGTTCCTTTATCCCGTTACAAATGTTTGAGATATTTTTTTTCAAACTATATTTATAGGATTTTCAAAGTGTTTATATTTTCTGCAACTCTCTTACATCCTTCACTGTTCATTTTTATTTTAGGTTTTTCTATTTCAGATTTCCATAAATGTCTTCAGGTAATTTTTTCACAAGCCTTCAAATCACGAAAATGCGAACTATGCCTAAGTCAAGAAAGTTTGTCAAAGTAGTTTGAGAGACAAAAATAAGAACTGAAAATGGAAACAGAATTTGCTTTGTCTAAAACATTTATACTTTTCTTTAACAAAATATAAAAAAAAAAAATTTCTGCAAACTAGATTTTTCTTTTAACAGATTTTATTGAATTTTCCTTATTTTCCTTTAAAGCTAATGACGTTTTCTGGCAAGATTTACAAAAATGTTATTTGAGATATTTGACAAGGAAAAATGTGGTGGTTCTGTTAATATCATTACTATGTCGAATGTCATTTTGCAAAAAAAATCATTTGTGTTGAGTTTCCACATTTCAACACTTCCAATATATTTAAACATAACAACTTAAAATGATAACATATTTTTTGTATATTACTATATTTTATAAAATACAGACTGGCTACTAAAGATTTCACGTTCTTTTTACTTTTACGCATGGGAATCTCTCATTTACATAAAATATATTAATTAAAATGATCTTTAAAGTGAACATATATTACAATGAATAAAACGTTAGAATAATGGGCTAAATTCGAGAAATAGCGAAAGCTGGTATAATATTATCTTCTTCGTCGAATAAAAAGAACACGAAAACTAATATTTCATTTATTAAATTAATGTTTACTAGCAGTATAGCCCGGCGTTGCTCGGGTGTAATGAAAGCTTTAAAACTAATCCAAGGTCCTGGAGCTCTTTGGACGTTGGCACGAAAGACTAAAAAGCAATAGTTGTTTCCAGTTAAAGCGAAACCGTAGACTGAAAGAAAAAGGAATGGATGTAAGTCAAATTTTGATTTCCTGGTATCGATATCAAATAAGTTTTTTTCGTCGTAAACTGAATTTTGAAGGCTAAATAAGTAAGTCCTCTGAGTAAATGGTATCATGGCTGAGACTAAGAACTACAATTATACCTACTTAGAGCCAAATCCGAAGCAAAAACTAAAATAAAAGGCCTGAAAAACTGATTTTGATCTTGCCTTTTATATATATATTATCGATTTTCTGCGCTATTGTAAGAACTACAACCTTGAAACTTCTGAATATCGTTTCTTATGTCTTTGTCTATGAGTGTGAATTAATATGAATTAATCTTTTTACATTTATGTAACCCCCTGCACATCAGTGGCGTTTCCGCCTTGCTTGGGGTGAAATGATTAACAAAAAAAATTATTATAATATACTTATTATAATCATATTATTATTATAAGTTATGATTATATTATTATCATAATATAATTATAATTATATTATTATTATTATAAGAATCTATTTTATTATTATAAGTTATAATTATATTATTATTATAATAATATTATAATTATTATAATCATCTTATTATTATAAGTTATAATTATATTATTATTATTATAATATTATAATTATTATAATCATCTTATTATTATAAGTTATAATTATATTATTATTATAATTATTTTTTTTTAATCGTATCACCCCGAGCAAGGCGGTAACGCCACTAATGTGCAGGGGGCTACGTAATAGTGAAAAGATTGGAAAAGATAAAGCCGAAAACCACTTCCTAAACAGGGAACAAGGGATGAGCCTCTTAACCTGTTCAATAGACATGGGTGGAGTGTGAACCGGGCGAAGACCCATGTCTATTGCACATATATTATAATTATATTATTATTATTCTAAGAATCTATTTTATTATTATTATAATAAGAATCTATATTATTATCATTATTATAATATAATTATAATTATATTATTATATATGATATTATTATTATTATTATTATTATTATTATTATTTATATTTCTAATTTTATTTTAATCGTAACTTCTTCATCCATCTGCGCAAATTTTAGCCTATATCTGCACCTGAAGTCTAGGAGGATATCTATTTTTTTTAACCCGCTAAAGCCCGTGGCTTCTCTGAAGCTATGGTGCATTAATAATGCTTTCTCATAAAATCTCGGTGAGCACAGTACCTATTGAGGTCATATATATCTACTTCTTCCAGAACAATGGTTCCTCAATGATATTAAATTCGATTCAGTTCTTTAGGTATTTCTTAGCAGTTAATCGCATTCTACACAACTATTGTAACCCTGTAAGGTGACTTGGTGTGTAATTACTAAAACAGAATTTAAGAATATAGTATATCAACAAGTACAAAGCTCGCAGTATTTATATTATTAGGACTATTGTCTTCATCATTTCTGCCATTTGTACGTTGTTTCGATCGTTGTACACTTCGGCCGTCTTAAGGACACATGTCGAAGTGGATATAGACGTTGGTTAGTTCCTGACTTAACTCATAGAGTTGTAATTTCAATACCAGTCTACATCAGTGGTGAACGATTAATTTGCAGGGTTAGAGGGAGATAACTCATGATTTTCAATCGATGATTTACGCAAGGGATAGAGTTCCGGTGATTGTAATAAAGGGTTCTATTTAAAATTCACAGCACCTAAAGAAGGCTGGAACGTACAACGGCCGAAAAATCATACAAATAGCAACAAAGATGAGGACAATAGTCCGAAAAATGTAAATACTGTAAATATTAGCTTATCTCAGAAATATAGACAAATAGAATGATCTGTTATTAAACGTCGTACAAATGGCAACAAAGATGAGGACAATAGTTCGAATAATGTAAATACTGTAAATACTACCTCATCTCAGAAATATAGACAAATAGAATGATCTATTATTAAACGTCGTGCAAATGGCAACAGAGATGAGGACAATAGTCCGAATAATGTAAATACTGTAAATACTACCTCATCTCAGAAATATAGACAAATAGAATGATCTATTAATAAACGTCGCACAAATGGCAACAAAGAGGAGGACAATAGTCCGCATAATGTAAATACTGTAAATACTACCTCATCTCAGAAATATAGACAAATAGAATGATCTATTATTAAACGTCGTACAAATAGCAACAGAGATGAGGACAATAGTCCGAACAATGTAAATAATGTAAATACTACCTCATCTCAGAAATATAGACAAATAGAATGATCTATTAATAAACGTCGCAGAAATGGCAACAAAGATGAGGACAATAGTCCAAATAATGTAAATACTGTAAATACTACCTCATCTCAGAAATATAGACAAATAGAATGATCTATTAATAAACGTCGCACAAATGGCAACAAAGATGAGGACAATAGTCCGAATAATGTAAATACTGTAAATACTACCTCATCTCAGAAATATAGACAAATAGAATGATCTATTATTAAACGTCGTACAAATGGCAACAGAGATGAGGACAATAGTCCGAATAATGTAAATACTGTAAATACTACCTCATCTCAGAAATATAGACAAATAGAATGATCTATTAATAAACGTCGCACAAATGGCAACAAAGATGAGGACAATAGTCCGAATAATGTAAATACTGTAAATACTACCTCATCTCAGAAATATAGACAAATAGAATGATCTATTAATAAACGTCGCACAAATGGCAACTAAGATGAGGACAATAGTCCGAATAATGTAAATACTGTAAATACTACCTCATCTCAGAAATATAGATAAATAGAATGATCTATTAATAAACGTCGCACAAATGGCAACAAAGATGAGGACAATAGTCCGTATAATGTAAATAATGTAAATACTACCTCATCTCAGAAATACAGACAAATAGAATGATCTATTATTAAACGTCGTACAAATGGCAACAGAGATGAGGACAATAGTCCGAATAATGTAAATACTGTAAATACTACCTCATCTCAGAAATATAGACAAATAGAATGATCTATTATTAAACGTCGTACAAATGGCAACAAAGATGAGGACAATAGTCCGTATAATGTAAATACTGTAAATAATTCCTCGTTTCAGAAATACAGACAAATACAAAATTCGCATGCTGAGTGAAGTAGATCCGTCAGTTAAGTGCCATACGTGATACACGCTTGGGCGATCATGTCTCGAAAGACACATGACTGACTGGGCAGAGGATTATCCCGCAGTAGGTTGCCATTGCTTTCTGCAGTAGACCGGTTGCCGACCAAGGCTATAGAACCCAGTCTGTCCTGCTATTTAACCCATAACTGGAAGGAAGAGACGGATTAATACCTTTCCCAAGGGTATTTGCATGTAAGTGGAATACAATGAATTCAACTGGAATTCGAACTTGGCTCCCCGGTTTCTCGTTCCGAGCCGATATCCACTGTACCACAACGCATATCCTCGAGTGAAGTAGATACACTGCTAATAAACTCAGTATAATCACTCTGTCCATTAGGTATTTACAACCTTCACACCAAGGCTCAGTCAAAATATCTGTTAACCCCAGAGAAAACGGAGCCTCGTCTTGGTTCTTCCCTGCTTGGAAGCAGAAAATTCACTAAGAGGGTTTATATAAAGTTTGATCACTTTATTCTACTAACATCTACTACAATAGTTTCACGTCTTTAAGAGGATAGAAACATCCTATTACTGTCTACATGCAGGGATACAACAACAACGAATTTAAAAAAAGTAGTGATGTGCGTTGTGGTGTAATGGAGATCGACTCGGAACGACAAATCGAGGTATCGATTTCAAATTCCAGTTGAATTCCTTGCATTCACTTACGCACAAATACCCATGAGAAAGGCATTAATCCGTCTCTTCCCTCCAGTTATGGGTTAAATAATAGGATAGATTGGGTTCTATAGCCTTGGCTGGCAGCCAGTCTACCGAAAAAGCAATGGCAACCTACTGTTGGATAATCTTCTGCCCAGTCAGTCATGTCTCTTTTGAGACATGATCACCCAAAGCGTGTATGACGTATAGCACTTGAGTGACTTTAGAGAAAAGTACCAAAGTTTTAAGTTTACCAAAGTTGTTGTTTAAAACAAAGGGTTAAAATAAGAATAATGTAGAATATGTTGTTTTTTTTTTGCGACAATCATCGAAATATACAGAATTTGCACGACTTAAAGTCGGCATTCAGACTCATCGCTTTTAGCTGAAATTGAAAATCGATTAATGCCCCAGCTAGCAACTAAGCAATTATAAGCTACACATTCTTTAATCTTTCATTTATCTTCTCTTACCCTTCCTTAATCTTTTCAATCTTTCTTGCTCGTTGACCTTCCATGATTAAAGAATCATACGAATAAGGAAAAATATTTGATGAAAAATGAAAAGATTAAGGCATATATATATATATATATTTCTTTTATATCTTCATTTTTATTCTTTTATTGCTCGCAACCATTTCAGAAAGAACTTAAACATATCTTACTTTGCACATATTTCACCAGAACATTCATAATCGATGCGACTTCACCAATCTAATGGTACATCTTCCATCACCTTCTGGACGCCAGTATCTTTCTATATTTATCATAAACGTTTTTTTTTTTAGACTTTGTATTATTATTCCTTGTTTTTATTTTTTAAACATTGAAATTAAGAAAATTCGGTCAGGATCGAGAGGTATTACTACTAGGTTTACTGATAAAAATCGAATCTGTATCCCTTTTGTTATTGGAGAGACTGTTTCTATAGCTGAAAGGTGTCGCTACCAATTTTGCTACGGGGAAACCATTTCAAAAGAGCAACCTCGTAGCGACAAGTTTATGGAAGCCAACATGTCCGCAGATTCTTTTTAATCGTATCACCCCGAGCAAGGCGGTAACGCCACTGATGTGCAGTAAAAAGATTCGGGGGCTACATAATAGTAAAAAGATTAGGGGGTTACATAAGAGTAAAAAGATTAGATAGGAGAGAGTGAAGAGAAATACAAACCAGTTAGAAAGGAGCAAGAGAAAGATTGAAATACAGGTGGGAAGACAGTTGCAAAGGTAGAGAGAAAGGAAAGGATGTACAGGGTGGTGTAGAAAGAACTAGAGACAAGTGGTTAAGACATTGGTATTGACATTGCATTTAAATTTCTGGAGGTTGTAGCCGTGAGAAAACCAAGAATATAGAAGTGAGTTCAACAGGCGGGACGTGCGAGAAAAGAAACTGAAAGAGTAGAATTGTGGTCTAAATTTGGTTGATCTAAGAGTGAACGGGTGAAACCCAGTTGCCAGTCTGGTTGCACGAGTAAACACCTGTTTGCAGCTTATCTCTGCTCTGGCATAGCTTCAACATCTGTATAGAGTGATAAATGTTTGTAAATTTCAAAGATGGTTAGAGCGAAGGAGAGGCAAGGGATAGCAAAACGTGACATACTTGATTGATTTTAGCAGATGGATGGCTGAGCGTGGTTTGATTGGGATGACAGGAGATGGGGTGGTAAGAGCCAAAAGTAGAAGGAGATTTAGAAGGCCATGATCTCCTGCGTTATGAAGGATCACGGGACGTATAAGAATAATAGTAAGATTATACTAAAAAATAACAAGCTACTACCAACCAGTGACCGAATTTTCTCCAGTCGGGATAAAAGGTTGAATTCTCAAGTATTCAACGTGTTTTGAACATATGTTTAATTGCAAGAATCACTCCAGACGAGAATGTAATTCGTATATACGGAGCTTTGCGGAAGACACTGATAAAAAATGGCCGGACTCTTTCTGTAATTTCAGAAACAACTTGATTCTTTCTTCATGTTTTCTCATAAAATTAGTAAGCTTACGGTCATATCACGTTGAATACACCGGTTCTCGATCACCGAAGTTAAGCAACGTTAAGCCTGGTCTACTTAGATGAATGACCGCTTAGGAAAACCAGGTGCTGTAAGCATTTAGAGACGGATGTGCGTGCTTACGACCATATCACGTTGAATACACCAGTTCTCGCTCGATCACCGGTTAAGCAACGTTGAGCCTGATCAGTACTTAGATGGGTGACCGGATGGAAATAACAGGTGCTGTAAGCGTTTATTAACGAAGGTGCGTTGTGGTGTTTTGGATGTCGGCTCGGAAAGAGAAATCGGTGAGCCGATTTCGAAATCCATTTGAATGCCCTGCATTCACTTACGCGCTAGTACCCTTGGGAAAGGTATTAATCCGTCCTTCCCTCCAGTTATGGGTTAAATAACAGGGTAGGACTTGGGAGCTTGCCCTTAAACAAATCCCAATGAAACTTTCTCCGTCGGTGAGGAAGCTGGCTCAACCCACCTAGGTTGCATGCGGCTTGGACACAATAAAATTAGTCCGATAATAAAACAGAATCACCTTTGAATTTATCACAAATATCTAGATGCATATCAGCAGCACCAAAATGATGTGTCAACGACATTTAATGCCCAAACACATGGTCAGAGATATAAAGCTGCAAGACAGATTTAGCTGAGAAGAATTGTTTAGTACAACACAGGGAACCAATTTTCAAAGCACCAGGCTTAGCAATAAACAATACAATCTTTCAAATTCAGATCAGTATAAAAAGTTTAACCGATATAGCGAAAAGAAGTTACTCGCTTCGTGGTTAGCTTCAACCATAACCCATATAAGGCAAAACAGGATCCATAAGACAATTAAAATAGAGTAGTTTTGTTGGTGTTAAAATTAAACGGAAACGTTTTCCCCAGTTGACCATAAACCAAACACCATTTTGGAGATCAGCTGCCAACTTGATTTTATTGCACCCATGAGACATTCTAAGAGATATTCTGACATATGACATTTTTGGTCAGATTTTCAGCACCCAGTTGCATATCTGTATTTTCGAAGTAAAAGAGAAATTTAAAAAATGGGATGTTGTTCTATAAAGGAAAAAGAACAAAACGCGGAATCAAGAAATTAAAAGGAAGTCAGTATAATAAAAAAGAATAAATACATAGAAAATACACAAAAGGAAATAATATCTTATTAAAATTCTGCGTGTTTCTTATTTAGTTAGCATATAATAAACTATTTCGAATTGATCCCATGGGAAAAAAGAAAAGACATATTAAAAAGCGCTACTTGATTTCAGTTAAAAAAAAGAAAGAAAGAACGAAAGAAGAGACGATATAAGTTTTATCGTCTGTTTCAGTGAATTAAAAAAAAAAGATTTCAAATCATTTCACTGGTACCCTTTCATTTTTTTTTTAAATAACGACCATCGGGCATATTTATTATTATTATTATTATAATATTCTGTTAAAGTTGTTAAGGTAAAATATTTAACGCTGCGATAGGAGAATTTCTTTAGAAATTGAATTGTCGTAGAACTCACCATGAGCTTAATCGGCCATTAACTTAAGAATTATGATTCATCAAAAACAAAAAAAAACAAAAAAAAACCGGAATTGTGCGGGTATTTCATGATTCAATAAAAGAGTAAAGAAAGAATAAAGGAATTAAACAGTACAAGAAGAATAAATACAAATACAGGAGAAAATTTAGTAAGGAATTAATGAAGAATCAGCACTTGACTTCATTTCATGACGACCGTGCTACATAATACAGAATGTGCCTCAAATTTAATGGCAGTATTAATCTTTTACGGTCCATTGTTCTACTAGAATATCATATTTTAAGAAGATATTTTTTTATGATTTTGATATGAGATCAAAATTATTTTGATTATTTTATCAATAATATATGTGCTCATATTAGGTTGGTCGAAAAGTAATATCCGATGTTAGAATAAATATTTGAGTTCTAATATATCATTTTAATCAGTCAGGCAATTAAGTGCCATATGTGGTACATGCATAGGCGATCATGTCTCTTTCGAGACATGACGTTTTGTGCAGAAAACTTTCCCGCTGTTGGTTGCCATTACTTTCTGCAGTAGACTGATGGCCAAACAAGTCTATAAAGCCCGCTCTGTTCTATAAAATCCGATCTGTTCTTTTTGCGTGTATGTAAATGCAGTGAATTCAGCCGGATTTCGAACTCGGTTCTCCGATTTCTAGTTCCGAGTCGATATTCACTGCACTATTACGCACATCCGAAATTAGTATAATAGTTGCATTATTATATATTACTAATTATTCCTAATGATTAAAGTATTCTCTTCGTTAATTGTATATAAATCTCGTTCAGAATTTAACTGAAAACAAGATATAACCCTCATCTTGAACATAGAAAAAGAGACACTTTTTTTTACATGTTCACATTAGTTTTACATTTTATACGTTAGTAATGCGTCTAAGATCAAGCTGTTGTCTGTCAACCATCACAGGCAACCTCTCCTGCCTCCCACAAGCATGGACCAAGCGAGTTTCCCTGAGAGCAACACACTACGGCCTTACCCTCTCCTTAGACCACAAATAGACCACTAAGGTTGGGTCACTATGTCGACCCAGGATGTTTTCTTCGCCTGAATCCATCCTGCATATATACAAGTCAACCATCCGTCCGTGCATAGAGTACTGCTGCCATTTATGGTCAGGCGCCCCTGCCGTTCTCCTCAGTGTTCTCGACAGGCTCCAAAGGAGAGTCTGTAATGTGATAGGTACTGATCTGACGGTTCGACTGCAGCCACTTCCCCACCGTTGCAATGTGGCCTCCCTTTGTCTATTCTATAAATTCTTTCATGGCTTCTGCTCGGACGAACTTAAGTCACTGGTGCCTCTTCAACAGGTGTTTACTCGTGCAACCAGACTGGCAACTGGGTTCCACCCTTTCACAGTCAGGTTAGCCAAATGCAGACGACAATTCTACTCCTTCAGCTTCTTCTCTCGCTCCCATATTATTGCTTTCCTGACGGCTACAACCTTCAGAAAGTTAAATGCAATGTCAATACTCATCTATTAACCACTGGCCTCTAGCTCTCTCCCCACCCCCGTATAACCTTCCCTTTCTCTCCACCTATGTATCTGTAATTGCACCTGCATTCTCAGCTTTCTATTGCTTCTTTCTAACTAGTTCGTACTCCTCACTCTTTTCTAATTAATCTTTTTACAGTTATGTAGCTCTCCGCTCATCAGTGGCATTTCTGCCTTGCTCGGGGTGAAATGATTAAAAAAAAGTTTAAGCTTGATCATAATGCTACACAAAATTCTGCCCACATTAACACATCATGAGATGAAAGAACCAATTGATGTCGAACAGAACGTCGCTGGTTTCTGAAGTTCTGCAATGAAGACACGATTCTTGAAGATTAAGATGATACAGGAAGTCTATCTACAATTGACAATGAACATCTGCAAACACTACACGAACAAAGCCAACGTCAAAGCGATATAGAAATGCTTCCGATAATAGGTATTACCATCTCAACAATGTCGGACCATCTCAAAAAATTCGAAAGATGTAAAAATTCGATCAATGGTATCCACCAAAAATAAGTGAAAGTCAAAGAAATTTTTAAAGTGTGCTCGATGATAAATCTGCGAAATATAAATGACTAGCAGTATAGCCCGGCGTTGCTCGGGTGTAATGAAAGCTTTAAAACTAATCCATGGTCCTGGAGCCAGACTCAACCGAAAGAATATTTGTGTGAAATTTGGTAAGAATCGGATAAAAATTGTGGATTTGTAAAAAGGACATACAGACAGATAGACAGACACACACACAAACATCTTGCCTTATATATATATATATATATATATATATATATATATATATATATATATATATATATATATATATTTTATCAATGTTCTGCACTATTGTAACAACTGCAACCTTGAAACTTCTGAATATCGTTTTTTATGTCTTTGTCTATGAGTGTATCAAATTTGATTAAAATCGGACCACTGCTTCTATAACCCGATTTTTTCGATTATCGATTTTCGATATTTATCGGGGGTACCTCGACACAAAACCTAGCTAAGAACACTCGCAGACGCTTATAGAATAACTGTGTAAATTTTCAAGAAGATCGGTTCAGCCGTTTCAGAGTCTATAGGTAACGGACACACAGACACACACACAGACAACGTTCCATTTATAAGTTTAGATTCATTTATTTATCGAATAGGTACTCGTGATGAGAAATGGATCCTTTATGACAATCGTAAACAGTCAGCTCAAAACCGAAAAACACGAAACCAACAGAAGATTATAATGGCTTTCTGGTGGTCAAGCAGTGATGACATCTATTACAGATTTCGGTAATCTTACCATAGCATCATTACCGAAGTTGACTTCCAGCAAATGGATTAAATGTACGTACAGTTAAGCAAATGCAACCGACTTTAGTTAATCGACAAAAATATAAAAACGGTCATTTAAAAATTATAATAAACTTCTTTTTTTTTTTTAAACATCACCCCGAGCAAGGCGGTAACGCCACTGATCTGCAGCGGGCTACATAAGAGTGAAAAGATTGGAAAAGAGAAAACCGGAAACCACATCCTAAACAGGGAACAAGAGATGAGCCTCTGCACCTGTTCAATAGACGTGGGTGGAGTGTGAACCGGGCGATAGTTTAATCTATCTACTCCAATTGAAAAAAAAAAAAGAAAGTGAGAAGATTGGAAAAGAGAAAGCCGGAAACCACATCCTAAACAGGGAACAAGGGATGAGCCTCTGCACCTGTTCAAAAGACGTGGGTGGAGTGTGAACCGGGCGATAATTAATCTATCTACTCCAATTGAAAAAAAAGAAAGAAAGTGAGAAGATTGGAAAAGAGAAAGCCGGAAACCACATCCTAAACAGGGAACAAGGGATGAGCCTCTTCACCTATTCAATAGACGTGGGTGGAGGTGAACCGGGCGATAGTTTAATCTATCTTGAAAATTGAAAAAAAAAATAGTGGTGAACTTAAAGTCAGACAATCACAGAAGTTTTTGACAATTAAAAAAAAAAGGAAAAACAAACGTTCAATTAGGCATGGGAATTTTAAAATTAAGCAAGAGAAAATAAAAAAATGACTTGAGAATATTTTAAAGAAAGTTGCAAACTATCCCAGGTGGCTAATTTTGTATTGTCATTTTTTCAAATTCAATATTGGGTATTATGGTCAGAGTTTATCCATCATGTTGATCACAATCTCAACATGTTATTCGAAAATTGGAAAGATAAATAAGAAATTAGATACTTTACCAATTCTTAATCAAATTTATTTAAATGACTTACTTGCATGCTGTAGATTTTCTATCTCCATATGTAAGTTTGGTGAAAGACTAATGATATTGAACATATTCTTCAACACTGCATATTAATATTTTATTCATTTGGTCTTTAATGCAAAATTTGCAGGAATGAGGAATTCATTCCAAAATAGACACCAAAGAATATGCAGAAATGTTCCTTGCTTGACCCACTCAGTAATATCTCACCAGACTAATCAGAATGTTATGGGAAATCCCTTTTTCAATAGGACTGACAAATTTCCAGTAGTTATTTGTGTATGCTATAGTGCATTCCAAACATTCCTGGTTTTTTTTTTCTCATTTCTAAAACTTGATGTTGTTAAATATTTGGTGACATTGGCTGAAAAGAAATCATGTTTAATGACCTAGATTTGTGCAACGAAATGGCAGCCATTTTTGGTTATTTTACTTCATTGCCACTGATTAATCAAGAAGAAAGTAAAACGAGAAAATACCTAGCACCTAAGTACGACCCAACTTCTATAATTCAAGCCCTATCGTTACAAATCAGATCAGATAAAAAATGGATATGCTGTCACATATGGGCGGCAGCTAAATCTACTCTCATCTTCCAGCCTGGTTAGAGTTGGAAAATTTTTAGGCACTCTTATGCGTTATGGGGTAGTGGATATCGACTCGGAACGACAAATCGGAGTGCCAAGTTCGAATTCCAATTGAATTCGTTGCATTCACTTACGTACAAAGACCTTTGGGAAATGTATTAATCCGTCTCTTCCCTCAAGTTATGGGTTAAATAATAGAACAGATTGGATTCTATAGCCTTGGCTGGCAACCAGTCTACAACAGAATGCAATAACAACCTACTGCGGAATAATCTTCTGCCCAGTCAGTCATATCTCTTTCGAGACATGATCGCCCAAATGTGTATCACGTATGGCACTTAACTGACTGACTGTGGCTCTTGACTTCTAAACCTACCTCCTCTTTCCGCAAATGTGAACATCGAAAGACTATTACTATTTTATCGTTATTCGCAAATAAAAATTTTTCGACGAGCTCTATTTTTAATGTTAACAGCTCGGTCTTGCTACATTCACCGGGTTGAATCACCCCTTGCATTGCCTACTTATTTCTTTGATATAAAGGGCGTTAAAAGCACCTTATCCAGTAACCCGCTACATTTAGTTCCTCTTGGGACTTCTATTGTGTGAACTTTAGTAATAAAAAAAAATCCGAGAATATCTACCTGAACTATCAGTTCATACAGGGAAATAAATTCGAGTCTGACTGATAAAACAAAACAAAAAATTCAAGCAATTTTTTAATTTGCTTGATCAATAATATAAACAATTGAACCATATATCTTTGACCAATAATAATTTATGCAATATTTCATAGAAAATATCTCACAGACATAAGAGCATCTGCGTGTTTTTAAACTAGCTCAACAAATCCGATTTTCAAAAAGTGTAGTTAGAATTCTCACGTTTTCGCCCTTCTGAAGTATCCGAAAACAACGTCAGAAAAAACAAAGCAAATAAAACCAAAACGTCTTTTGAAGATTTAAGCAAATAAAACCAAAACGTTTTTTAAGAATTTTCTCTTATATATTTTATCCATGTTTATTCTATATTTTTTATTTCTTTTTCTTCCATTTTTGTTCAGAAATGCACTTACGTGTCATGAATTTTTGAAAGCAACCCACGTATCTGTATCGACCGAAATCTCACTACTTCATTTTTGAAGTTGAATCAATAGCTTAGGTTTTCAAAATGAGAAGTTTGAAAGCGTTAGCAAAGATAACAGAAGCATTATGCATTTTAAAGAAAATTGAAGATTTTACAAGCTCTTACAATGACTAAAACATATGAGAGAAATAATTGATTCTGATTACGATACAGCGCTAAAAAATTCTCGACTTTATATAACAGAAATTTGTATTATTCATACAATAATAATTCGTCATTCACTGACCAAACAGCATCCGTCACCTGTAATTCTAAAAATAATTTTCTGAAAACAGTTTTTGCACGATTGCTTAGCCAGTAACTCAAAGTAGAGGGCATATTATGAGGATATGTAGGATAGATAACGATTCAAGCATGACTTTAAGAAATGGGGATTGTAGTGGTTGGGGAAGCAATCTCTCGGGAGTTTATTTCACAAAGAAAATGTTGAATTTCCTCCTTATAATAGTAATCTGAATGAAATGAGTATGAGTTGGTAAAGTGATAGACTCATCTGTGAAGGTCTGAACTGGGTGATCTGCGATGAATTAGCGAGATTAGTTTTCGTTTGTAGGAAAGGGATTGTAAAGTGTAAAACAATTGATCACGAAAACGCTAAACAAAATTTTAAAACTCTTTTGAGGCTGAAAAGTGAGTACTAGTTAGTCCCAGGCAAGATATGGAAGCAATACACTATTTTTGTTTTGATCTGATTAATGGTAACTTTGGTCATATTTTGTGGGGAACGTGAGGGAGTTAGCAAATCGGGTGAAGCTAAATGTATTGACCAAATTTCTATCGTCAGTGGCAAACGAGTTTGTTGGGAACACTAAAAGAACAATTCAAGAACACTTTGCGTTAGCGACAATAGCCTAAAACTACAAGCAAGGCACACAAGCAACAACCCGATCAAACTATTTGCTACTCCTAAAGCAACATAAAGACAAAAAAGGCTTGCAAACATTAATTTGGTTTCACGTTATATAGAGTTTACTTTGCACACCTCGAAAAGCTTCGTATGTCAATATTGGAATTAAATATTTTGAATAAGACAAAATAGAAATGGATTAGTGAGATTACTTTTTGTCTGTGGGGAAAGGGATTGTAAGGTGTAAAACAAATGATCACCCACCACGCTGTGCAAACTTTAAAACTTCTGTTTTTTTTTGTTTTTTGTTTTTAATCGCATCACCCCGAGCAAGGCGGTAATGCCACTGATGTGCAGGAGGCTACATAATAGTGAAAAGATCGGAAAAGAGAAAGCCGGAAACCACATCCTAAACAGGGAACAAGGGACAAGCCTCTTAACCTGCTCAATAGATGAGGGTGGAGTGTAAACCGGGCGATAGCTAGATCTATCTACTCCAATTGAGAAAAAAAAGTGAGAAGATTGGAAAATAGAAAACCGGAAACCGCATCCTAAACAGGAAACAAGGGATGAGCCCCTTCACCTGTTCAATAGACGTGGGTGGAGTGTGAACCGGGCGATAGTTTAGTCTATCTACTCTAATTGAAAAAAAAAAGAAAGTGAGGAGATTGGAAAATAGAAAACCGGAAACCGCATCCTAAACAGGAAACAAGGGATGAGCCTCTTCACCTGTTCAATAGACGTGGGTGGAGTGTGAAGAAAAGTGAAGACAGGTCAGTCCAAGACAAGATGCGGAAAAATACACCATTTTTGGTTTGATCTGGTTAATGGTAGCTTTGGTCATACTTTTTTGGGGACATGAGTGAACTAGTTAGCAAACCGACTGAAGCTAAATGCATTGACAGAATGTCCATCGTCAGTAGCAAACGAGTTCGTTGGGAACACTAAAAGTAAACAATTCGCGAACAATTCGCGTCAGCAAAAGTAGCTAAAAACTACAACCGAGACACACGAGCAACAACCCAATCAAACCATTTTACTCCTCCCGAAGCAAGATTAAGAAAAAAGTATCCCCACAGTAATTTGGTTTCACGTTATATTGAGTTGACATCGTACATCTCGAAAAGTTTCGTATGACAAAATTATTGAATATTTTAATTCAGGGGGCGATAATTTCCCTTCTGGATATTTTACTCGCAAAGCACGCGCGAACCCTTTGCATCGGCAAGTCATTTTGATCTTAATATTTTTCAGAGGCAACATTTTAATTGTAAGAAAATGAAATGTACAGCTGTCAGTTTGAGGACAGTCAAATTTGCGAATTACATATTGAAGCGATAACCATAAAACAAATTAAAATCCACTTGTATCTGAGGATGGACGTCTACAAGGGGAGGATAGCTAATCCCTATTACAGACTCCTACTCAGGCACATTAGTATTTCTCCAACATCCACAGAGCCCACCTAGGGTTTATACTGCAAGTATGCTGAGCGCTCCTTAATTACAGTTTCTGGCTGTGAGCGCGTTCTTCTTCTTTCATGTGCCCTGTCCTTTCAGGACGTAGGCGATCATGGCTTTCCAAATCTCTCTATCCCTGGTGGCTCTTAGCACGCTTTCTCCTGTTAAACAATGCATCTCTCGTTCCTTCATCCACCTGATCAGGTCCTTCAAATATGTTATCCGCTGCTTTCCTCTATCTCTTTATCCCTCTATCTGGCCTGTTTGTATCAGGTTCTTCAATCCCTCCTTCCTCATTGCATGTCCCAGGAACTTTAGCTGTCTCTTCCTAATGCTCATTAATAATTTCCTTTTCGTCTCCATCCTTTCCAAAACCTCGTCATTGCTCACATGCTCGGTCCATGATATGCGCAGCATCCTTCTGTAGAATCACATTTCATCTGCTTCAAGTTTTTCCTTCATCGTCGAAGATATTGTCCAACATTCACTGCCATATTGAAGAATCGACATCACATAGCAATCCAGTGCTCTCTTCTTTGTTTCTAGTGAAATTGTCCTGTTTCCTTACTCAACTTCTGGAATGTTTTTTTCAACATGTCAATTCGCCTTCGGATATCAGAGTCGCACTTTCCATCTTCTGTTAGAACACTCCCTAGGTCTGAACAAAGTCATAAATCTGAAACACTCTGTTACGGTGACTTTCTAATACTATCGAAGTTTCCCAAAGAAGTTCTCTCAACCCAATTTTACTCACAAGGTTTGGCCTAGTCTATGGTATAGTTTTCATTCACTTTAAATGAGTCTTCCTCATACAGTTATCACCAAAAGTTCACCTTCCTTACAAGTTGACCATGTGTAGATACTAACCTGCGTTTCATAGAACGCTGACGTTCTAAATCATTCAAGCACAACAAATCAAATACACAAATATAATTATCTATGAAATGTTTTAAGAGATGGCAAAAAAATTGACACCTAAGGTATTAGAATAGCCAAAGATATTTTCCGAAATCTAAAATTAAACTTAATAAGAAAAAGGAATCTTCTGTTAGAAACAGTGAAAATAGATCTGATACGCTATAAAACAGAAATCTTCTTATATTGCAATAAATGCCGGACAATTTCTTCATTGGTAAATTGGGAACATGTGACATCAGATATGTAAGTCTTAATAAGGTCTATGAGAAAACCAAAGACGGACATCTTGAGAAATAAGGAAGTTTTATGGAAAATGGGGACAAAACTGACACTTTTACATATTTAGAATTTGAAAGGGTGTCTTTTAAATGCTTGCTAAATATAACGAGTAAAACTAATTTGGAAAACGTAGTATATGCAAGAACACATGGACAGCAAGAGAGACATTAGAAAAGGATGAATAACGTCTTAAGAAGCTAATAGATAAATAGATTGTAGAACAATGGGGGAGGGATAATAAGATGATAAAAACTGTTTGGAGCTACGAAAAATCAGATGTTGTGGACACCATGATCGACCTCGTCACATGACATGTAAAAAATATTTTTTGTGAGAAAAAGAATCAGATCACATTCTACATTTTAGCATTTACATAACGTAAATGCTAAAAATATTAGGCCTATGAGAAAAGGATTTAAAAGAAACATTCTGATTGTTTATTTAAGATGTTGGTTGATTGGTTGTTTTATTTTATGGCATATCAACCTCGGCGGGTCATTTATTGCCAACTAAATTTTATTTATTTATTGTTGGTAATACATTTTTCTTTCAATAATTTACTGTTATTCTTTTATATAAGTTTTGTCTCTAGTAATACTTTTTTTCTTTTCGAGTACCAAGATTCATTGGGATTTGTTTTTAAGGGCAGAGTCCCCAAGTCCTACCCTGTTATTTAACCCATAACTGGAGGGAAGAAACGGATTAATACCTTTCCCAAGGGTACCAGTGCTTAAGTGAATGCAAGGTATTCAACTGGAATTCGAACACGGCTCACCGATTTCTCTTTCCGAGCCGATATCCACTGCACCACAACAAACATTCGTCACTAAACGCTTACAACACCTGGTATTCCCAAGCGGTCACCCATCTAAGTACTGACCAGGCTCAACGTTGCTTATATTTAAGATGTAGTTTGGGACGATAACTTTAAAAAAATGCCTTCGATAGGGTTAGAGTTTCTAGCAGCTATTTTTTATTTAAATCTTTGCCACGACGAAGTTAGTAATCTATACCCCCTCAAATCAGAACATGGTCTTCCACAACTACCTGCTTGTTTTTCCTCAAATTAAAATTTTACCCCTTTTTTATAATCGTTTCAACCCAAGCAAGGCTGGACCGCCACTGGTGTATAGGGGGGTTACAGTGAGAAAGAAAAAACGAGGTACAGAAGATGTGAAAGAAATGATAAGAGAAAGATGGGAATCACTGAGATAGAAGATGGCAATTGAAGTTGCGTTTAGACTTTCCGAGATTGTAGCTACCATGGCAGCAAACAAACGGAAGGGAGTTCTCCAAACCTCTTCTGTTTGATTGCTTTCCTGATAGCAACGGTCCCAAAAAGCTTTAATCATTCTTTTTATCTCTTCTACCGCCCTTTAAAAAAAAGATTATTCCAGTCGTTTTTCCATCTCTAATCACTTTGCATTCAGGAAAGCGCGTAACTTTTGTAAAGGGCCATGATTTCCCACGACCTAAAATGACATGGCACACAGAAGAAAAAAAAGTGTATCTCATCTAAATTATCTGGACCCAACTTTTCGTACATAATAGTTCGTGAGAATGTATCGTTAACCTATTAATTCATGGTAGGACATATCTAGATTCACGGAAGAAACCCGTCGTGGCGGACAAACATAATCTCGTTGCTGACCTTGAACGGGATCTAAACTCTGTGGTGAATTGGGGCAAGAAGCGGTTTGTTAATTTCAATGCGTCTAAGACCAAACTGTTGTCTGTCAATCATCTCAAGCAACTTCTCCTGCCTCTCATAAGCACGAACCAAGAGATTCTCCCTGACAGCAATACACTGCGCCTCCTTGGCCTTACCCTCTTCTCTGATCACAAATGGAACCACTACATCAAGTCCATAGCTAAATCCACTGCTAAGAAGGTTGGGTCACTGTGTCGGGCCAGGATGTTTTTTCCGCCTGAATCCATCCTGCCTACATACAAATCAACCATTCGTCCGTGCATGTAATACTGCTGCCATATATAGTCAGGCGCCCCTGCCGTTCATCTCAGTGTTCTCGACAGGCTCCAAAGGAGAATCAGTAATGTGATAGGTACTGACTTGGCGGCTCGATTACAGCCACTTTTCCACCGACGAGATGTGACCTCCCTTTGTCTGTTCTATAAATACTTCCATGGCTTCTGCTCGAACGAACTTAAGTCACTGGTGCCTTCTCAACAGGTGTTTACACGTGCAACCAAATTGGCAACTTGGTCCCACCCATTCACAGTTAGATTAGCCATATGCAGACGACAATTCTACTCCTGCAGCTTCCTCTCTCGCACTTCCCGCCTGTGGAACTCGCTCCCATATTCTTGCTTTCCTGACGGCTACAACCGCCAGGAATTTAAATGCAATGTCAATACCCATCTATTAACCACTTGACTCTAGTTCTTTCCCAACCCCGTATATCCTTTCTTTTCTGTCCGCCTTTGAAACTGTCATCACACCTCTATTCTCATCTTTCTATTGCTCCTTTCTATTGCTTCTCTTGCTTCCTTTCTAACTGGTTCGTCTTCCTCTTCACTCTCTTCTAATCAATCTTTTTACACTTATGTAGCCCCTCTGCACATCAGTGCCATAGCCGCCTTGCTCGGGCTGATACGATTAAAAAACTGATAGGACAGCCAGGAACTTCGAAATGTCTACAAATGTGTGTTAAATATTGTGGTTAACCATCATGCTACGTAGGTGCTCATTTTATGCGCGTATCCTTTTGTGTCGATGGAAAGATAGCGAAAGCATCAAGACTGATACAGTGAGAGAATTCAGTTGGAACAAAGAACAGAGAACATAAAAAATTCTTTATCGAAAAAATAATAAAATAAATAAATAAAAGCAAGGAGACTTTTGCAAAGGGGAGGAATTTTTAATGTTACTTACAGGCTACCAGATTTTAAAATCGAATTTAACTTCCAACATATCGAACTTTGGCAAGCACAAAAAGTCTTGTTGTTTCATAGAATTACCAATAAAAGAATTCTAATCATTTAAACAGCAAGATTACAGAATCGGTATCAAAAAGCCCAAAATACAAAACTTCAAAATTAGAATAAATTAAATTATTTCATGTCACCGCTGATTATGATCTGATAAAGTATTTTTTACGATCGATCTTGCTTGTATAGCTCGATGGTCTGGTGTTAATTTTAGCTCTGTGTTTACTGAGGTTCAGTTTCGATAAACGCCAACACACCAATGGTGAGACAGTGTTTACTCGTCTGAAAAATATTAGGATGTGTCATTTACAATTTCCGTTTTTATTCATCAAGTACAACTACGTTTTATGAAATTATATATTTATATATTTACTATAATTTGCAATAGCTTATTGCCATTTAGGGAAAAGTTTCTCCTATTAAACTTTTTCCGGCGAACCGAAGACGTAATTTTCATTCAAGACAATGTCACGTCAATACGGCAGATCTGGTAGAACAGGAGTTCCCATTTTGTCCTCTGTTATTCGCGCTGTATGTGATCTTGCGTTGTTATGTTTACTACTGAGGAGTTAAGGGGAAATTTTGAGCAAAATATTACTCACGCATTGCAGCTACTGACAGTATAAATATACATTTAGTATCTCTATACCATTTGAGAAAATAAAATGATTTTAAACCCGAAAGTCCTACAACCTGTATATTACTTTTCTTCTGTTATATCAGTTGCGAAGATTTATCGTTTTTTTTCTAATCAGCACCGGAAATCGATTTTGTGCTCATTTTAAATGAATTTCTAAGCACGCACACAAACACGTATATATATATATATATATATATATATATATATATATTATAAATTATATCTTAGAACATGTACATAATTTTTCTATATATATTCACGACAAAGGTACGTTTGTTTCGATATTGAATCTTCAATGTCTCATCAGGTGGTATATAAGGTAATGAAAAGACTCTTTCCTTATATTTGATCAGTTTAGTTATAGGAATTGGTGGCGGTTAGTGGTAGGGGCGTGTGTCTCTGACCGTTGGAATTTGGGAGGGGGTTTAGTTAAACCGGTTGATTATGTACATGTTCTATAATATAATTTATAATAAATATTCACAGCTCTATATATTATATATCGAGCACTGTTTTAAATTAATGTTTTGGACGTTGTAAGAATTCTTTTTTTGTTCTGTATTCACTCGGATATATATATATATATATATATATATATAGAGAGAGAGAGAGAGAGTGAGAGAAAGAGAGAGAGAGAAAGAAAAAGAAAATGGGGTGAGAGAAAGAGAGACGGGACGAAACGATAGCTTCTCACCTTTTAAGAGCAAATTTGCCGAATTCATTAGTAAATTCCTTCATATTTGTAAACGTTTTTCAAGCAAGTTGTCATTCATTCATTAAGGGATGCTGAACATTTAGTTTCAAAAAGAAAACCCATAAACGAATAGATCTTGTGAGCTCTTTAATCAGGGAGCCATGTTCCCCACACCTGTAGCAACTTGGCATCGAAAAGAATCATGTATTTTACAAAGTGCTATTTATGATTATAGAATCTTTTTTCTACGTGAAAATTGTTAAATGGCCATTTTTTATTTTCTTCGATCTAAGATTTATATTTGACATTGATCTAGTTACAGACACGTGAAGATCAAAACTAATGCAATTGTTTAATTAATACATTTTAAATTCTATCTGTGGTTACATGGGTTTATATTTTAACTAGTTAAGTGTCTTACGTGATACACGCTTTTAGGCGATCATGTCTCTTTCGAGACATGACTGACTGGGCAGAAGATTATCCTGCAGTAGGTTACCATCGCTTTCTGTGGGAGACTGGTTGCCAGCCGAGACTATAGAACCCAATCTGTCCTATTATTTAACCCATAACTTTGTGTGAACCTTATTGTGTGCAAATCAAATTTTCAACACTGTTTATTATATATTTAGATTACGCATGCTAAGGATGATAAATTCATTAATAATGGTTCCCCCAAAACCTAATTATTTATGACGCGAGCTGATGTAAATGTGCCAACTCGCCTAAATAAAATAGTTAAATAAACTTAATTTAAACAAATAAGTAATTTTTACATTATTTAAATTGTTTGGACCGTTGTCCTTGTAGGGATAAGAAACTAAGAACAAAAAACATTTTGGAAAAACATAACAAAGAAAATTCACAAATCAGATTGAAAAGCTAACTCTGAATGCTGATTGGATTGAGAACAGCAAATTTATAAATGATGTATTTTCACACCTAATTGAAAAGGTTCGCTGGAGCCGGCATCCTGAGAATCTTAACTGTAAAAGTTGGGACCCTGGAAAGAACAGCAATTAAGAGGTGGTTCCATGCTCCTCACAACCTCCCACGACGCTAACCTGTCAAAGTCAGTAGACATGGGAGTGGTTAGCTGGGACCTCGTGGTAATTTAACGAAAGAAAATTCAAGAAACCAACCCGGACGCAGAACACGTCACAGTTTGATTCGACCTCTTCTTCCAATTCTCTTTTCTTCTTTTTCACTCCACGCCGAGAGCAAATGGGCACGTTAAGTACAACTTCTTTATTTGTTTCGCCTTCTTTTCTCTCATCCAGTCGTGACCTATTAAAAAGAGGAAGGGACAAAGACTTTACATTCCACTACTACACAACCATGAACTTCTGCGAACCTTTTAAATATCCACATTACTACTAGGAATATTTTCTACAACTCTTGATACCCTGAACTTTCTAATTGCACATTAACTTCTACAACTTGTGTTATTTTTTCTTTTTAATAAATTTCTGTTTTAAATGCAAAATGTATATCTTATTCTAAAACTATTCCACACAATTCCACATATTTCAACCTGCCGACAACCATCCTTCTTATAATAACGAAAACCGTCTGATAATAAATCTGATAACTCTGGATAAAACTTGTAAGCTGTAAGGAGTTTGGTTAAGTATGACACAAGGCCGAATAAAAAAAAACAATCATTCCCCTACGCTGCATCCTCAGCTTTGTTACCATATTTACGACGTTTCGGTCGTTGTACGCTCTGAGGTTCTTCAGATGATTGGAATTTTGAACTGAACCGTTTATTTCTTGACTGCGGTAGATTGTGAGACAACTGGATCCAACCAATGTTTTTATTCACTAGGCTATGTGTCAACAGTCGATAAACTTATTGGCTGGATTCGGTGACTTGACTCCAAGAGTTGTGATTTTAATACATGTTTATAGCAGTGGTAAACAAAACTTAGAGTGTTGAGCTAAAGGGACATAACTAAGACATTCGGAAGCATCATAATTCATGGAACAAGAACAATGTATCCCAGTGACTGAAATAAAAGCTTCAGTTCAAAATTTCAATCACATGACTATGCTAAGATTGTAAAACGGCCGAAATATAATGAATATGACAACAAGTTTGAGTTTGTTTGAGTTTTGTTCAACGACATGTCATCACCTCTGTGGGTGATGACATGTAAAAAGGGAGGCGTTTTAATGCATTTCTTTATGTTCACTTATAGTGATATAGTCAGATTTGATGAAAAGTTAAAAAAGAAATTTTGTTTTTATATAACTGAAAATGTCTTCTAGTTTTGTATTAAACAATGTATTACTGATAATATTCATTTCCTTCAAAAATATTTTTGGTAATATTTCGTCTTCAGAAAATGTATATTCTATAGACGTCTATTTTTATACTTTCATAGTGTTTTAACCCCATTTTGAGGGGTTAACTATTTACCTATATTTGGGACCCTGGAAGAACAGCAATTAACGGGTTGTTCCATGCTCCTCACAACCTTGCTGCAGGATGCAGTTTACCGTCATACCCTGGACCGAATCTGACAACAAAGACGTGGAAAACAATCCTAACATTGTAAATAATGTAAAGACTTACAATACCTGATCTCAGAAATATATAATTTTTATTTCTCTAATTTACGGTTTTCAAGAGCCTAAAGATTTATTTTCCGACTAAAAATGTTTTCAACCATTAATTTTGACTTTACTTCTTTTTCCTAATCAACATTTAAAATATCGATACTAACGCTAGTTGAAGTTTGAATAAAGTCAAATATAGACTTTTCTTGCCTTTTAATTAACTCCATAAATCTTTGCTATATTGGGACGATAAATTATATAGACTTCCTTCATGCTTCGATGCTGTCTTTCGACTTGACTTCTTGTTTGCTGAAGAATTGGAGTAGATAGACTAAACTATCGCCCGGGTCACACTCCACCCATGTCTATTGAACAGGTGTAGAGGCTCATCCCTTGTTCCCTGTTTAGGATGTGGTTTCCGGCTTTCTTTTTTTTCCAATCTTTTCACTCTTACGTAGCCCCCTGCCCCCTGCGTTACCGCCTTGCTCGGGGTATGATTAAAAAAAAAAATTTAAAAGTAATCATGAAAATTTGTTGAAACTAAAATTTCTGCGATGATTTCATTTTTTAATTTTCCTACACGAGTTGATTTAAAATAATTAAAAACTCTATTTTTTTAAATTTCTAACGTTTGAATTTTGTTAAATTGGAAAAACTTTAATCTCATAAATAGTGAATGTTTCGTTCTTTTATTAAAATTATTGTAGTTGGTCAAAAAGATGCTTCTGTAGGGATAAGAAATTAAGAACTAAAAACATTTTGGGAAAAACCCAAAGTAAAATTGCATATCCGCAAAAGTGGATTCAAATGACTATTCACAAGTTAGTGCGAAAAGCAAATCCTGAATCCTGATTGGATTAAAAACAGAAAATTCATAATGACGTTATTTCACATCTAACAGCGAGTCGCCCGCTGGAGCCGGTCATATGACCAGATTTAATTACTTAAGGACATTCTGTGACCGGTCATCAGAGCCGCCAGACGAAACAACTAAAATGTAACTTCAAATCGGCCCGTAGATAACGTCAGGTCGCACCTTGTTCTCTTTCTCCTTATTTCTCGTGTACTGATTATATTTACTTCTTCCTTTCTATCCGAAGACATTCCTACTGAATACATACATACATACATACATACATACATACATACGTACGTACGTACGTATATACTCTTTCAACAATTACTACTACGAACATTTTGTACAAGTCTTGATACGCATAACATTATCATTGAATACGAACTCTACCCTTAACTTTTTAATATTGTTTCTAATTGCACATTAAATCCTATAACTCATATTAGTTTTTCCCTTTTAATAAATTTATATTTTAAAATGCAAAATGTATTATATATTCTTCTTACGCTATTCCACACAATTCTACATATACCAACCTGCCGACAACCAACCTTCTGATAACGATGAAAAACTTTTGATGATAATTCTGGATAAAACTTGTATGCAATAGGGAGTTTGGTTAAGTGTGACACACGGCCGAACCAAATAAGAATTAACCAGCTCCCTATAGCCGCATTTCTACGCTAATTTATCTTTGGACATCACCAATTGTCCTATTCTTACACTTTAACATAATTGTTCTAAACGCAAACTTCGTATGAAATAATTCTACCTCTCCGCTAGCTTTTTTTCTGGAAATAACACGTCTTTTTAAATGCTAGAATTTCTCCGAAGAGTTGGCGTTTGTTTTTTTTAGGTAGGGGATTTTTCATTTTTGGTGAGATGGCGGCAAGAAGAGTCAGTGTCCAGCCTTTTACTAAAATCATTATTGCTTGTATGGCTCGATGCACTCGTATTAATCTGAGCGATGATCCATTCAAGGTTTGGATTACCTGTTTAGCAATCCTGAAACCTTTCTGTGTAACAGACAAGAATATTTTACAACTGGAATTACACGACCAATCTTGATTATAAGATTACAAATTTTGAGTAAATGTTAGAGTAATTTTATAAAAGACAAATTAATTATTAAATGTCAAGTATACTAGATTCGTATCAGTAAGAAATGACTGCGTTTTTGTATTTCTTTTTAAAATATTGTTCAACACTTCGACGTAAGTTCAGAGTATATTTTCATTTAACTAAGGCTTAAATGTCGGAACCCAGCCTCTAATGTGTGCTACACGAAGATCTGTTGTCTCATCATAGACTTATTGTTTATTTCAAACGTTAGCTGAAGATAAAGACGTGAAGCAACACCTGACCAAACGATAGACAATAAAAACAGTTAATATATAGTGAAATTTGAAGCAACTTCGTGTCATTTGGAACCTCGAATCTAGGAGAACTCTCCCTCAGAATGCAAAACAGAATAGTAAGCAGCAACTTCTTTTGTGATTATCATGGTTCCTTACCTGTAGCTCCAGAACGAACTCTTCTTAACACTATACATACTTCGCCTCTCAAGAGAGGGAGAGAGAGAGAAAGAGAGAGAGAACGAGAGAGAGAGAGTCGAGTTGGTAGTAGTTCACTCCAAACCAGACTGACAGTCATACTAACATCTTCCACATTTTGTATTGTTATTTCTTGTTAATATATATTTGTTATTTCTACCCTTGTGGTCGTGTTCTTCTTTTTGGCCCTTAACCTGGTCCATAGCAGTAATCTGCCACCACCGCAACAGTTTCTTCTACTTGCATGCTAATAAGCCTAAATAGAATATTATAGCAGAAACTGTGTTGTGGTGTAAATAAGACACCTTCGGTAACAAAAATGACGTATTTAAAACACAGAGTTCAGGGAGAGATTTCCACTCGGAATTCTAATCTTGCCCCCGTGAAATGAGGAACCTGGACGAAGCTCAGCTGAAGGTCAGGGTCTCGTCTGGGAAAAACAAACAGGCGTCCGGAAGATTTTGCCCAGTCTAAAAGGCTCGGAGTTTCCACAATGAAATGACTTAGTACCAAATTCCGCCTCAGTGCAGGTAAATAATGAAAGTTCCGCGCGAAGTGATCGCTCTCTCTGCCTCCTGGCAAAGTGTATTCCAAACTAGGCTCAGCCAAAGTTCACAGTCTCGTCTAGGTAAAAAGCAGGATACGGAAAAGATTTGCCTGGGTTTTAATTTCTCGGAGTTCCCACAATAAAACGGCCTTGTGCTGCATCCTACCTCATGGGTGGGGGCAGATAAATAACGAAAGTTCTGTCAAAACTCAACTTCGTCGGACTCTCTGTTTCCGAACAAAAAGGAATCCTGACGAGGCTGGTGGCTGACCATGCGTTGTTGAGGATCTACAGGAAATTTTACCCGACCTTATGGGATCGGAATTTTCACATTAAAATGATCTCGTACTACATTCCACCTCAATTAGTCAGTTAGTTAAGTGCCATACGTGATACACATGTCTCCAAAGAGACATGATCGCATTGGTTTTCCGACGTATTGACTGGCATTGGTTTTCCGACGTATTGACTGGGCAGGAGATTATCCCGTAGTAGGTTGCCATTGCTTTCTGCGGTAGACTGGTTGCCAGCCAAGGCTATAGAATCCAGTGTGTCCTATTATTTAACCCATAACTAGAGGGAAGTAAACGGATTAATACCTTTCCCAAGAGTATTTGCGCGTAAGTGGATGCAAGGAATTCAACTGGAATTCGAACTCGGCTCTCAGTCGATATCTACTGTAGAGAGGCAGAAAAAAGATAGATCTGATAGAGTGTTTGTTAGAGTGCCGGTGGAGTCAGTTCAAACATAATATTATGACCATTAGTGACGAGTTATAAGGGTGGCAACGAGAAATCAAAACCTATACGGAGTATAAAAAATAACTTTTTTCTGCAGCAAGCATATTAACAGTGACGACGAAAAATTAAATCCACGTTGGTGCAATTTTTTGTTTCTGCTATGCGTAATGAAAAAACAAACAAATATTCTTAAATATGAAAGAATTATTAGTTCAAGTAGTAAAAATACAATAGTAACAAGAGCAGCGGCACCAGCAGCCATGGTAATAGCAACAATATCAACAGCAACAACAACAGCAACATCAGCAGCAACAGTAATTGTTTGAACTCTAGAAACAACAACAAAATGTAATTAAAATAATTCAAAAGAAAGCTGAAAATTCTCCGGCTTTGTACCAATAGAATATGAAAAATACCCTAATTTTTTACTACCGATTACACCAGGAGAAATTTGCTTTGAAGAAAAGGTAAATATTTTGATTAATTTTATAGCAAGAAAATTTTGAGAGTCAATACTCGTTGGAAATGTATGAATCTGACGAAAAAATACGAACATTTTGTCGAATATGCTGGAATCGCTAACAAGGATTTCAAATTAAGCAAGATGAGTAGTGATATATTTAAAAGATTAATGTTCTTTCAAGTGTTAACGGCGAAAAAGACAGAAATTCGTCCTAGAATCATAACGAAATGGCAACAGAATGAAACATTGACACTTCATGAAAGATTGGACGAATATCAAAGAATCCTACATATCAGATGCGATACGGACGAAAGGATATATAAAATGTGGGAAAAATAATTTGTATTTCAGATGTACATATCGAGAAAACTGCCTCTTTAATTAGTTAAAGTGCAACGAGTGTAGAAAATTAGGACATAAAAATAACACTGTAAAGATAAGAGAGTTTTGTAATTTGCTTCAAGATTTGTGTATATAAGGTATATGGGTAGGTATTTGAAGGCTATCACAATGCGTTTAGTATAATAAAGGAAGGTAAAGAAGGTGTTGGATATTGCCTACTTATTATTCATTAATATTTTGAAATCAAAATCTTATCTTCAGAATGGTAGGAGAGCTTGATCTCATTTCTGCTCCTGTACCGTGCCTTTCAATGAATGGTCATCTTTCGTTGCAACTGCTGTCGTTAATAGGAATGTGTGTGTGTGTGTGTGTGTGTGTGTGTGTGTGTGTGTGTGTGTGTGTGTGTGTGTAAAATTAAAGTGAGTAAAAGTTCTCACATGAAGGAAATTGCCGGAAAGTAAGTGAAACTCACTTGATGCAAGCTGAATGTGCAATGCTCCTCATGTCAATCAGATTCTAAGCTTCTCTACGGCATATGACTTCATTGAATCTCTTTTAACGTATTCCTCTCGAATGTATATTTAAATTGGGGTCATCAGGAGAGAATGTGCATCGTTTCAGGGCCTGCTTTTTCAACAGTTTCAGTTGGACACCGGTCCCCCACACTAATGTGAGGTTCCATTATAAAGATATACAAGTGTATTGTAGATATACAAGCTCAAATGTCTAACGGCGAAATTAGATTTGAAAAATGGCAAACCTCGCGTTCTGAGAATGCAACGTGAACCTCATTACGCATTCAGAATCAGTAATGATATTTTCTTTTTTTAATATCGTAATGTTTTGCTAATGATGTTGTATAGCATACACCACACTTCCGAGTCGGATACTGGTTGAAATTTGGTTCTTGGCAGTTTAGGTTTTATCCCATCCTTTGATTCAAAAGCTTGGATATCCTCAGCACTGTGGTATGCATCCTGGCATCGGTTTTCCGACGTATTATCTGCGTTGACAGAGTGCTGCTCTTGAAATGTTTTCAGAGAAGCACAACCCATTTTTGCAAGGTAAATCACAAAAGAAATAGTCGTACACAGATTTGAGACGAAATAATAAATTACAGAAGACGGAAGAAAATTTTTGCATGTTAAAATTAATTCAGTCAGTCAGTTAAGTGCCATCCGTGAAACACGCTTGGGCGATCATGTCTCGAAAGAGACATGACTGACTGGGCAGAAGATTATCCCGCAGTAGGTTGCCATTGCTTTCTGCAGTAGACTGGTTGCCAGCCAAGGCTATAGAACCCAATCTGTCCTATTATTTAGCCCATAACTGGAAGGAAGAAACGGATTAATAGCTTTCCCAAGGGTATTTGCGCGTAGGTGAATGCAATGAATTCAACTGGAATTCGAGATGGCTGTAAAATTGCAACTGTGAGTGATATCAATATAATCAACAAAGCCACATGGAAATCAAACGGAAAACCGATATAAAAAAGAAATACGAAATTGCACGACGCGTGTTCTGAGAATAATTATTTGTTATTAGTGAAATGACTTACAATATTTGATTTCCTAAGAAGTGTGTAAAGCTAAGACTTATGTGCTAAAACTACTACAAACTTACTGGATGGAATTATTCAATTAATGGAATTTACAAGTGACTAGTTTTTAAAAAAATCTAAAAATTTAAAAGATGTATTGAAAATATATCAGATGTGTTGTGCCGGTGTTCTAAAGCCAAAGCCAAATTCCAAGTGGAAAAAAATGGTCGACGCCATTATTTAAACCGAAACATAGTGTACCATTCGCTGCCTTAGGTCAAGTCATCGAAGAATTTGATAGACTTGGAACTGAAAGATAAAGACAATGCAAAACGGGCAGCACAAGTTGTGTAAGTAATGAAAAAATATCTCTGATTTTTCTGATTTTTTTTTTTGACTGATTAAGCAAATGTTTGGAATCACTTAACTACCCATTACCAACGCCAGAAGAAATATTTTCGAAATTAAATTTTTTTTTCCGAATCTGGATCTTTCCGAAAAGTATTAACAAATACGAGTTTTAGAATGTTTAGTGATACTAACGATTAATACGCACAAGGAATTTTATTCAATTGATTTCCTTTTAGGTTAAAAGGTGTATTTTAAAAGTCTATACCCACTGCTTGCAGATTTTGGTTTATGATCTGAATGATAAATTAATTAAAAGTGTATCCAGGGAAAAACATATCGAGAATCCCAAAAATATTTTTTTTTAAAAATACGAGAGTTAAACAGAGAGATCAAATGTGCAAATTTTGCGCATAATCAAGTAATTCGAACTAATTATAGACAAAAATGTTTCTCATCTAGATCTGTTGAGCGATAGTGTAATTAAGAATATGTCTTCTTTAACAATGGATGTGCATTATTGTGCAGCGGAAATAAACTCAGAACGACAAATCGGGGAGCCGAGTTCGAATTCCAGTTGAATTTATTACAATTACTTACGCACAAATACCCGTAGGAATCCGTATCTTCCCTCCATTTATGGGTTAAATAATAGGAAAGATTGAGTTCTATAGCCTTGGTTGGTAACCACTCTACCGCAGAAATCAATGGCAACCTACTGCGGTATAATCATCTGTCCACTCAGTCAGGTCTCTTTCGAGACAGGATCGGCCAAAGCGTGTATCACGTACGGCGCTTAACTGACTTCTTTAACAACCGTTACTAGGCTACGAGTATTTCTATGATGGGCTAATTATTATCAAATTTACATAACTAATATGCAGAATTTAAAAGCTCTGCTGAACAATTTGCTTAAAAATGCATAAAGTGAAACTGGAATGATAAGTGTACAAAGGCGTTCAAAAAATAAAATGACATACACACTTATCATTATCACACTTCTGATTCGAAAACTGAATACGTATTGGCTTCAGATGCTAGTGACTATGGTATAGGAGTAGTATGTCAACATAAGGATAATAACGGTAACATCAAACCGTCACACATGCTTCGTGTTCGCTACTATCGGCAAAAAACTCCAGGCAAATCGAAAAAAAAGGCGTTATCAATAATATTTGCAGGAAAAAGATTCACAAATTTAAAGATGGAAGAGCTGTCATTTATAGATAGACAACATATCTTTATTATTAATGTTTGGTCGGGTGGTTTATCAAAACTGATATAAAAAGTAGTGAACCGTTTGAGGTAATGTGATTTACACACACACACACACACACACACACACACACACACACACACATATGTGTGTGTATGCATCGCTTATTCAGAAATGAATTAGAGCACTCTGGCTATTGGGCGTGTATAATGATAATATACACTCTAAAACGTCTGCTTCCTTCTACCTAGCGTCCATAGCTCAGAGGCAGAAGCGCCGACTGACGCCAATTCGGTCGGGTTTCAATCCTGGGTTAAAAGCAATCGGAGTCTAACCGTACTGATGAGCTGTGATACAGCGAAACAGATCTGTCTGCAGATGACTATATATATATATATATATATATATATATATATATATATAACTGGTCTCTCTAGATCATTTATGACTGAGTCGTGAACTTGTTCCTCACTAAGCGTTCCATACTTTCGACCGTGTGCTACATATAAGCTCTGCTAGGCCGAGATTTAAAGAAAGACAAAACAATGTACTTACAAATATAGCTAACACATTAGAAAGTGCTTTATCTATGTAAAATGTGTGTTATTTTAGTTTTGTTTTTGTTTACAAAAATGATTAATTGAAACTGTCATGAAGACTTTTCCGATCATATGTCTCGAATGGAGCCCCGGAAAGTAGAGTATAAACCAAATGTTCTATGAAATTTAGATACTAAAGCTCTTTGTAACTCTGAGAAGACAAACGATCTAATCAACCTAATCTTATTGTTATAAATCGTGCTGCAAATCGTGCTTATTGGTAAACGTCACAGTTCAAGCCGACAAAAATACCACATTTAAAACATTTCGAAACTAAGAAAATATTTTGCGTAAATTTCCCTTTGCGTAGATTTAAGAAATGTTTTAACAGTAGAAATATTTAATTTATTACCTTTCATTGTTTTTTTTTTATTAATTGTATCTTTACTTTTTGAAAAGAAGAATCATGACATTCATTATTTTATAGCTGCTGCATGTACAGGGTAGCATTAAAGTCTGGACACATTTAAATTAAATTTTCAACACCATTTTATTGAATTGAAATATTAACAGATAACATTTTCACTATGATTTCCAGAATTTGACAAAGTTTGATGTGCTTTGCAAGATTTACGTAAATAGGATGCAATAACTTCTGATTGACGACGATTTCAGTACACTCATTTTTTATTCAATAAAATAAAGTGCGTTGTATCTGTGATTTCCACTGATATTTTAGCATAATCGTTTAACCACAAGCAAGGCAATACTGCCACTGGTGCGCAGGGGGTTACAGTAAGAGAAAAGGAATGAAAACGAAAGAGGGATCACATTACCGAGGATGTATAAGAATGAATAATACAAAGTTGAGAATTTAGAAGATAGAAAAATGGCAGTTGACGTTGCACTTAAACTTTTGGAGATTTTAGCAATCGGGGAAGAAAGTAATTCGAATGGAAGTTCTACAGACAGGAAATGCGAGAGATGAAACTGAGAAGTAGAAGTTGGCATAACAACACTCCACGACGTGCCTTTGGTCTTCCTGCAGACTTAGTAGGTAGTGCAACCATAGCAGAAATCGAAATATGATGAAATATGACATAATGATAATAACAATAATAGATAAAATTCCTAAATTTTGGCTATATTATTTAAATACAGCACATGAAAAAACTAGTCAAAGACCTTCAAGAAATGGTTAACGATCACACTAAAATTCCTGCATGGATGAACAAAGGAATTATATTTCTTCTGCCCAAATATAGTGAAACAAATAACACGGAAAACTGCAGACCAAGTACATGCCTTCCGACAAAATAGAAACTATTAACATTTATTTTAAGAAAACAGACATATTTCTTCTTGGAAAGAAATGACATACTAGCGCTTGAACAAAAAGGGTGCAAACGTGGCTGTTTACGAATGTAAAGACCAATTACTTATTAACAAGATGATCTTGGAAAACTGCTACAATGCAAAGAAAACTCTTAGTACTGCCTGAGTAAGGCATTCGATAGTGTATCACATTAATGGATCTTAAAGACTTTAAATATATACAAGGTATCACTCGTCATCATCAATTTCATCAAACAATGTATGTCGATATGGAAAACAACCCTATACCTGAATAATATAAATGGAAACTATAAGTCTGGTGAAATAAACATCAAAAGAGGTATATTTCAAGGTGACACTTTGTCTCCATTACTATTCTGCATATCATTAATAGCATTAACCAGTCAAATTAATAAGACAGAATGTGGTTATAAAATAACTTAAAAGAAAGTAAGCCATCTATTTTACATGGATGACTTAAAGTTGTATGCTAAGAATGATATCGAACTGGAAGGTCTTCTACAAACTGTAAAATGCTTCAGCAAAGACATTGAAATGAAATTCAATTTGAATAAATGTGCTAAAGCTAGTTTTACGAGGATCGCAACAACAAACATCCTCAATTAGCTTAGACCCTGCTGTAACAATAAAAGATTTAGAGCCAGAAGAAGCTTATGAATACCTAGGTGTAAATGAGAGTGAAATAATTCACCATAAATAAATAAAAGAAATAGTGCGTAAAGGGTACTATAGAAGGCTACGACTGATATTAAAAACTGAATTGAATTCTCAAAACAGAACTATGGTCCAATATAGTTTCAACATCTTGAACTGGACTCTAAACGACATCAGGCGAATCGGTTCGAAGACAAGAAAGCTTCTTTCTGCACATAGGATGCATCATCCAAAGGCCGATATAGACTGCCAATACGAATTCCGTAAAAAAGTAGCAAAATGTCTTATTCAGCTAGAATTGTCAGACAATCATACAAGACAACTATTGGCTTACTAACATACATAGAAACAACAAAGTAATGGATGATACAATTAGTCAAATAACATGAAAACCAAGACAATATATTCAGTAATGAAAGAAAGCTGTAAATACAAACAAGATTTACATTTAGTAGATTTTGTAGAAAACCAAAACAGAAGCCAAGAACCAACTATTGCGGCAAATAATATGAAAATGAAAGATAAAGCGCTTGAACAGATGAAACAACGCTGGCAAGACAAACCTCTGCATGACCAATATTCAATGTTGATAAAGTTAATACTCATCGATGGTTACGTGCATCTGGATTAAAGTCTAGGACTGAGGGCTTTATTCTTGCAGCGCAAGACCAAAGTCTTTTCACTAGGAACTTTCAGGCAAATATTACACATAATAATGTGGATCCAAATTGCAAGTTCTGTGATAAATACCAAGAAACAATCGACTATCTAATCTCAGGATGTTCTGTACTTGCCCCAAATGAATATAAAATTGTCACGATAGAGTGGGGCAATATTTACATTGGACCATGTGGAAAATATGTAAACAAACACTTATATGAACATCACCCAGCTCCGGTTACAGAAATAGAAGATGTCACCATTCTATGGGATTACACCATCTACACAGACAGAAAAATTGAAGCAAATAGGCCGGACGTTATTGTTAAAAACCAGAAAGAAAACACTTGCCTATTAATTGATATGGCTTGTCCAGCGGATTGTAGCATACCAACCAAGGAATTCGAAAAACTGTCAAAATATAAAAACATGGAAATTGAAATACAAAAAATGTAAAAATCGAAAACAAGAATAGTACCAGTGATAGTAGGTGTACTTGGAATGATAAAAAAAAATGGAACAAAACAGCACATTGAAAGAATCCCTGGAAACCACAGCTTTAGATATATACAAAAAATTGTAAGTACAGTCCACACACTAAGGAGAACTTTGTCTATGTAATGCTAGGGATGTTAGATGAGATAGAAAAAAACATGAAATGGAGCCATAGCAACACGCCACGATCTGCCTTGGGTCTTCCCGCAGACTTGATAGGTATTGCGACCATAGCAGAAATCAGAATATGATGAAAAATGACAACATAATTGCAATAATAATATTAATAATAATGAAGAAGATGACGATGATGATAAAAACACCTGTCGTTACGTGCTTCAGTCGCAGCCAACGGAAACACTGCTAGGAAAATATTTAAAGCACTAAGTAAATGCATGAACCTCGTGGTAAAATAATTAGAATGCGGCATCATCACGAAATAACGTTGCCTGTCGTTATTGAGCCTTATGTTATAATATCAATTCGACAAAACATGTACGTTAAAAAAAATTCAGGTTGTCCTTTAAAAAAATGAATAGAAAAAAACAATTTTCTTAAGTATTTCTCATATCATGTACAGATTTCTCTCCCTGCTGTGATAAGGTCCTGGGTATGTTTGTAAACTACATCCGACAATAACGCCTCTGAGTTGGAGCTTGTGAGGAGTATAGAACCACTTCTTAATTGCTGTTGTTCCCAGACCCCCCCACCCCCACTGACCCAGAGTGGTAGTACCTGTTAAAGTCCCAGGTATGGGCAAATAGTTAACCCACACACTGGGCTCAAAACACTATGGAAGTATAAAAATAGACTTTCATATATATATATATATATATATATATATATATATATATATATATATTCTTTAATAGAAAAGTATGCATTTTTGAAGGAAAGATAATACCAGCAATATATTTTTGATGGAAAAAATGTTGCCATGCTACATTTTGAAGGAAAAAATAACTTACGAGCAATCTTTCTCATTATAATCGAACATAAAAAAATACCTTAAAATCCCACTTTTTTCGCATTAAATAACCCCAGAGGTTGATATGCCATTAAACAAAATTAAAAAACAAAGCTGTGATAAAAGATATGTCTTTTTTTTTCTCCGATTGCATGGCATGTCATCGCTTTGAATCTACTGATTCAAAATGCGCACTCTTTATTGAAGCCTATGGTTGAGACTTGGGGACAACTTATACTACAAAAAGCAAAGGCCACATTCAGGACGTTTCGCCCGTTGTACGCCCTGCTCTTCTTTAGGTGATATCCGTTGAGATTTCGAAAGAAACCTTTTCAAAATGTCTATGCTACCAACAATGCAAAAACAGAAAAAAATATGGGTGTCAATTTTCTAAATGATTACAATGAGAGTAAACAAATTTTGGTGGAGAAATATTAGCTAATATATCGAAATGAATAACAAAAGCACCCGATTAGATACAGTAACAATGCAGACGAATCGCCCTAAAGCTGCACCTGCAAGTTGCATTATTGTACTGACGAAATTAAAGCTTTCACTACTTTTGAATCGTGTCTAAAGCGAAGAGATTGAAAAGCAATATTTACCAATATAATGACTATTCTTCAAAAAACAGCACGCACACGGGATTTTTTGATAGCATCACGGAGATTTTAAAAGCAAAGAGATTAGAGAACAATGTGATTAGGTTTTATCTTAAAAAGATTAAAAAGAATTCGATTAGAAAATCTAGTCTCGCATGGTTCATAAAAGCAAGTTCTGCATCTCTAGGTGTTCAGAATCTCTTTATCTTCTCTGTAGACACCAGTCTTTTATGACATCTGAGATCGGCTTCGTAGCGAATAATATTGATTTGGGAATGCGTTAGACATCTACGACTAGACAATCTGCAATATATTTTTGGATTTACGTCTTTTGTCTTAAAGTTTGCTCTCGATTTCTTTTCGATAAGAATGCTAATCCGACAAGAATAGAATGAAAATAATTCTTTAATTTTATTATTTTATTGCGACGTTTACTTCTTCCTAATGATCGATTTTAACAGAAGAACATTAACATCTGAGTGACTAACATCACGGAACAATGTTTACGCATGCGTATTAATGTAATTTTAGATTTTCTTGTATGCAATTATTGTTCATTTTGTTTTGGGTTAAATACAAAATAAAAAAAAAATTGTAATCGTTTCACCACAAGCAAAGCGGTACCGCCACTGATCGCAGGGGGGCTACAGAAAAGTAAAAATTTAGACAGAAGAACAGTGAAAAGAAAGACGAACCAGTTACAGGGGATTTTCAGAAAAAGGGTAAGAGAAGGATAGGAACACATATGTGAAGACATTTGCGAAGGTAGATAGAAGGGAAAAGAACAAGATATAAAGGGAGATGTAGAAAGAACTGGAGTCATGTGGATAGGAGATGGCTATTGACATTGCATTGAAATTCCTTGAGGTTGTAGCCGTCAGGAAAGCAAGAATATGGAAGAGAGTTCCACAGGCGGGAAGTGCGAGAAAGTAAGCTGTTGGTGTAGAATTGTCGGCTGCATTTGGTTGATCTAACTGTAAATGGGTAGGAACTTGTTGCCATTCTGGTTGCACGAGTAAGTTCTTGTGCCGGGGGCACCAGTAACTGAAGTTCCTCGGAGCAGAAGTCATGAAAATATTTGTAGAAGAGACAGAGGGAAGCCACATCCCGCCGGTGAGAAAGAGGCAGTAGTCGAGCTGCCAAGTCGGGACCTATCACATTACAGATCCTCTTTTAGAGCCTATCGAGAACACTGAGATCAACATATATGAAAGTAGCATTCTATGTGCCGACGGATGGTTGATATATATATATATATATATATATATATATATAGTGTTGAGTTGTGATGATGCTAGTATCGAGATTGATGTTTTTTCAGTTGTTTTCAAGTAAAAAGTCATTTTGGCGATCAAATATTTTGTCGTAATATGCTTGATATCGAGCTAGACATAGGTAGAGCGTTAATAGAATTAATATGAAGAAATATAGCAATTAACTGACAAGAGTTATGCTCATATTGAAGTTTCCTGAAGGCATTATTGCAATGGCTTCATTCATCAGGGCTTTTTTTTTCCTGCTACTGCTTCTCGGTTCTTTTCTTATTTACATGGCGTTTCGTGTAATTTATTATCTTTGTATGTAAATGGTGCTTTCACAAAATTTGTAAATCGACATATCTTGCTAAATTAAGCGAGAAACTTCTCCACATATTATATATATATATATATATATATATGAATGGATGTATTTATCAAGTCTGTAAACGGTGAGGATAATCCCAAGAAAATCAACTTAATATAAAATATTAAGTCTTATATTTGTATAAAGAGCTCAATGAATGTCATTCACAGCAATATGAGATTTATAAAAGAAAACACATTAGTCCTTATAAGTAGGATAAAAAGAAACAAAAAAAAAACGAGAAAGTGCAGATATAAACAATTAATAGACATACGTTAAAAAGGCTTTATATATATATATATATATATATATATATATATATATATATGGATTCGCTCTTCATAGATGTATGAGTGTGTGAACAAAATTATATGTGGATATAAATAGATGATTGCATGGATGAATAATACAATTGTATGTACACATATATAGATACGGACTTGACTGTAGGGAGTGGTTGTGTGTAGGGATGCAAATATATGCGTATTTTGTGAGTATATGTGAGAATTGTTAGTATAATTGAATATATGTTACTACTATTTATAAGCGTGGAAATCCCGTCTTCAAAATATATATATATATGTGAGTAAGCGGACGCAAGGTTTATATGTGAGCACGGGTGGATGTGTGTCTGTGGGTATATGTGAGCCTGGATGGATGTGTGTCTGTGGGTATATGTGAGCCTGGATGGATGTGTGTCTGTGGGTATATGTGAGCCTGGATGGATGTGTGTCTGTGGGTATATGTGAGCCTGGATGGATGTGTGTCTGTGGGTATATGTAAGTATAAACACAGGCGCATTTGTGTATGTGGATATAAATAAGTATACGTGAACGTGTTAATATATAGGGTTACACGTATATACGTATCCCTGAGCTTGTGAGTAGGCGTGTAAAGACTTTAAGGTCACTATCCAAGAATGATGACCTTTTCTCGAATGGTCTAGTGATCTCCAACTGAGATAACGCCATCGTCTCGGTTTTTGTATTTTTTTAAATATCTATTTACTTGTTTACCTTTTCGTTTTAAAGAAATGTTTATTCCGGGAAAATATTTGTCAAGAATTGAACAAATAGCGTGTGGTCTGATGAAATGAGTTAATTTAGCTCATAGAAATTAATTATAATTTATAACCAATCTAAATGATATGTTGAGCTTTCCTTTTCAAATATATATATATATATATATATATATAATAATAATAAAACCGACTCTGTACGTATTCAAATCTTAAAATGTTACACAAGTAATTTTTAAAGACCACGAATAACCAGCAGAATCTAACTCCGTTATTGTCCTCGGCTATAGAGCTTTGGACAAAGAGGGGAAAAAAAGAAAGCTGCGTAGCACCGACAATACATACAGTTCTTCACAGCAAAGAAAAAAAACCCTCAAACGGAACGAACCACAAAGAAAGAAAAGTGCTCGATACTAAATTAACCAAAAAGGGTTAACAAAGAGGCAGTCACGCAGAGCAAAAACACACGGAAAAAATCGCAAGATCGCCAAGACCTACCGCGGTTTCGCACAACGGCTCGTCAGGGCAAAGGCAGACCAAGGACTAATCAAATAAATAGACACCTATTAAAGACTAACCCATTTGGGGAAGGGGTTGTTTGAGGAAAAAAAAAAATTGGGGAGGGGGTTCACATTAAGGTCCGATACACTAAGCAAGAAATTTTATTTTGTGCATTCTACACTTATTTAATATTTCTGTTCTAGCGTTAATAAGTTTGTTGGCAGGTTCAAATTTAGCTATTGCTAGCTTCTCCTCGTCACATACCCTACAAAATTTATTGTTTTTATTATCGTTAGGGCACTTTTTTATTATTTCCCATTTCAGAATGGGGTCCTTTTTAATTTTGGCTTTTATTTCCCATACATAGGTAGATAACGCTGTGCTATGCTTATATTTCTCGTTTTTAAAAGAAGTTTTATGGTTGTAAAACCTAATTTTAAAATTATCATGTGTGGATCCTATGTATGTCTTAGGGCTTTTGTCGTTTTCGTTAACATAAACTTTAACTTTATAAACTACGCCTGCCTGATTGCAATTACCTCTAATCGGGCAGTCCTTTTTAGTTCTACAATTACACTTATGTTTATTAACGTTATTATTACTAGGGGCCTTAGTATTATATTTTAATTTACTTTTGTTGGTATTGTTAATGATTTTACCGATATTAGGTAAACAGGAATAGCTCAATTTAATAGTGTTCCTATTAAATATTTTTTTAAGTCTATTATCTGAATTGAAATGTTTATCTATTAACTTAAAAAACATTTTTCCTATTTTGGATTTGACTTCATTATTGTAGGGGGGGTTGAACAATATAATTTTTCTTGATCTATTATTATGGGCTTTTTTGTTTGTATTTTGATCCGAAAATTCTAGCATTTCTTGGTGTCCACTTTTTTTTAACGCAATTTGATAAATTTTTTTGTGTTTTTCGAAAACTTCCCTATTAGACGAATTGGTGGACAATCTAACCGCTATACCTCTAGGAATACTTTTAATGATGTGTCTAGGGTGGTTAGACTTTTTATTAACATAATTTGGAGCGTAATTCCTTTTAATGTATGGTGTTATTATTCCGTTATTAATATTTAACGTTATGTCTAAGTAATTGACAATTTTAACGTTATGTTCTATTTCTATTTCTAGTTTATGAGACTTAAAAAATTTCTGCATTTCTTTTCTCATTTTATCTCCTAATCTAGGTGTGCAATTTTCTATTACTATCAATCCATCGTCCCGGTATAGGCCGTGGTTATGGAAGTCTATTATCTCGTTAAGTCTATGAAGTAATAGGCACCCTATCAGTTCCGCCACTTCCGCTCCATCATACGCCCCTATTGGGTTATCAAACCATTGGGCATCAGTCTTTTTATCCAAATTTCATCATTAAACCATAATAGCGTTTTGCGGCAGTGCCAAATTATTTCTAGCTCCTCTTCTTTTACTTCGTTATACTCCTTCGCTAATTCTAACGCTTCTGAAAGTAAATTAGCTGTTATGGATGGATAGAACTCCTTAATGTCGTATTTTATGAATGCAGATTTTTTATCGGGGTTTATAGAATTAAACTATTTGATACAATCACCAGTAGATTTCCACTGGTTAATGTTAAGATACATGCGCAGGTTGTTACAGATATTTTGAATGATAATTTTACTTATCCTACCAAGCTCTGTTTTAGTTGGATTTATAAGCCTAAATTCGGGATGGTTTAGAAATGAATTTTTGTGATCCTTAACCGTGAGGAAACAACTCTTTAATTCTATTTTTTCCACTCTGTTATGCAAGTTAAATTTGCCTACTAATGATGTAGCTTCATTATTTATGCTAGTCATAACGTTTGGCGCTATTTTTCTATAATGCCTAATTACCGAATTCCTTACTTCTTTGTTGAATTGTTCCTTAGGTATAGAATATAAATTCGTAGATTTATCGCTTTTAACATAAATGTTACTGGTATTTTTACATGCCTTTAACGTATCCTTTAATTGCTTTTGAAAAGAGTTTTGTCCTAACTTTCTATACTTAATTTTTCTAATAATGCTAATCAAATCTTTCTCGAAAGCCTCCAACTCTTTAGAGTATGGTGGGTGTCTATATGTTTTAAATCCGTAAGTTTTCTCTTCTTCTTTATCGTTTAAGTTGTTTAGAAAGAAGAAGGCCCTCCATCTTAATCTGCTAATAAAATGCTCGATCTTATGGAGTAGTTGTTTTTCGTAAAATTCTTTGGTAGGGATCGGGATGTCTTTAAGGGAACAGTCTACATCTATTTGCTCCATTACTAATTGGTAAAGAGTGCTCAATGGATAAATCCAGAGCTTAAAATAATAATAATAAAATCGACTCTGTACGTATTCAAATCTTAAAATGTTACACAAGTAATTTTTAAAGACCACGAATAACCAGCAGAATCTAACTCCGTTATTGTCCTCGGCTATAAAGCTTTGGACAAAGAGGGGGAAAAAAAGAAAGCTGCGTAGCACCGACAATACATACAGTTCTTCACAGCAAAGAAAAAAAACCCTCAAACGGAACGAACCACAAAGAAAGAAAAGTGCTCGATACTAAATTAACCAAAAAGGGTTAACAAAGAGGCAGTCACGCAGAGCAAAAACACACGAAAAAAATCGCAAGATCGCCAAGACCTACCGCGGTTTCGCACAACGGCTCGTCAGGGCAAAGGCAAAACCGCGGTAGGTCTTGGCGATCTTGCGATTTTTTTCGTGTATATATATATATATATATATATATATATATATATATATATGTGTGTGTGTGTGTGTGTGTGTGTGTGTGTGTGTGTGTGTGTTTGTGAAAATAATCAGTCTCTTTTTAATGCGAAATTATTTTTATAAATATAAATAATTCTAAACTTTACGGGTCTGAGTAGACTCAGCGTTTATTTTATTACACAGGGTGTAGCGCGTCTAATTTCATGTCTATTCCAGAGACTTAATAAAAAAAATAAGCTATTTTAGGGTTCGAAACCCCCTCCTGTTCTTTCAATTTTATGGAATCTACTGTCTATTTAAAAAAAAAATATTCTGGATTACGTTAAGTCATAAAGTAACTTGTCAGTTGATATAATGCAGATAGTTTAAAAAACCGCGTCTACTTTCTAACGTGTATCCACACTAAATTATAATGTATGGATTAATATATATTGTTACTTTAAGTCAATATTAGTATCCTCACCATATATTTTACAAATACATTTTAGTACCCTAAAGATTTGCGACGAATTATAAGAACAGTATTTTTTATTAGTTTTAAAGACGCAGATTATAGAATAATTTCTTTGTGACAGGTTAAATCCGGTTCCTTACCAACATCCTCTCTGGTCCTTGATTGCAGTCCATATGAACCTTGCCTGTCTAATGTGCAAGTCACCTTAAGAATATTAAAAACACAAATGCCTACTCATTTTTAATATATCCACACGTGACCTAAATTATAACGATTTTCGTTTATGCGCGTCTGTGCATATATCGTTACTTGGCTGTTTATTTTCGAAGAAGTCAGACGTCAACGCACCGGACTCGACTGTTTTGCTGTCATATAAAAATTGGATGTCACTGAGACTCAAATAACCGAAGAAAGAATCCTGAGTGGTATTATTAAGTCCAAGTCATCTATATTTCCTGTGATTCGTCTGCCTGAAATATTCACCATCATCGAGGAATTGAACTGTGTTATTCAAAAGCTTACCGAATGAACATTTTTCTTTTCGAGTTTTATTTCTGGTACTCTATAATAACTGATCGACGTCGATACCTACAAATTTTTAAGTTTTGTATGTTTCTATATATTCTATAATCTGCTGTCTTTACTGTTTTATATATTTTGTCGTCTAGATATATATGTTTTTCCTCCTCATTTCTTTTAAACTCGTTTTATTTTATTTTCGTTAATTTATATTTGTATAGAATATTTTTAATTTATATTTGTATAAAATATTTTTGTATAAAATATTCTCGTGGTGTCTTCTTTTGTTCTGTGTCTGCTTATTGTTCATTTCTCAGTGCGTTTACCGACGTCTAGAATTAGAGAACTCTCCTCCCATTGTTCTTTTAACAACTTATTATTGAACCCTGGGATATTCTTTTTTTTTACTTTCTCGTTGCGTCCCGGTTATCGTAGTCCCAACGAATCCCCGGGTGTAACAATATATATGAAATTAATGTGGTAAATTTTGTCATTGAACAGTATTTTTTCAGTCAACGCTGTTCAGCAATGTTCAAAACATTTTCAGATTAATTTTATTGCTTCTCTATCTCTATTGCGATATCGAGCACATTATAATAACGTGTGTGATAACTCGTGTGATATGATAATTATGATAATTCGTGTTATATCTCGCATCCGGTAACGGGCGGTTGACAAGCCATTTAATCTAGAATTACTTAATAATTAAAATACATACTTCTCCGTTTTAGGAAGAAAAGTCGATGTAATATTTACAGCGTGCGATGTATAAATTGTCGTTTACGCAAAAATGAAAATAACACTGACATCTCACATGAACAGTTACATTTACCAAATTTACACAAACATATCTAAACTTATTTATAAATGGAAATTTTTTTGTGTGCGTGTGTGTGTGTATGTCTGTGTGTGTGTGTGTATCCGTTACCTATAGACTCCGAAACGGCTAAACCGATTTTCTTGAAAATTTTCACAGTTGTACAATAAGCATCTGTGAATGTTCGTGGCTAGGTTTTTTGTCGAGGTACCCCCGATAAATATCGAAAATCGTTAATCGAAAAAATCGGGTTATAGAAGGAGTAGTCCGATTTTAATCAAATTTGATACACTCATAGACAAAGACATATTAAACGATATTAAGAAGTTTCAAGTTTTCAGTTCTTACAATAGTGCAGAAAATTTGATATCCTTACCAGAAAATCAAAATTAGATTTACATCCAATCATTTTTCTTTCAGTCTACGGTTTCGCTTTAACTGGAAACAACTATTGCTTTTTAGACTTTCGTGCGAACGTCCAAAGAGTCTGAGCTCCAGGACCATGGATTAGTTTGAAAGCTTTCATGACACCAGAGCAACGCCAGGCTATACTGCAAGTCTTGAAATACCTGAGAGCAAATATATTCAATAAAATATTCATTAGCGTTAACTAGGGCTTCCAGATGACTTTGAAATCTCCTTGAACTTTTTTGGGCGGTCTTCTTGATTAAGTTTGTGAAAGCTGCTTTCAGTACATCATTGGTGTCGCAAAGAGATTAGTTGACCTCTCGCTCAACTGGGTCCCACACATAATCAAAAGGGTTGGAGTCTGGGAAGTTAGGCGACGAGATCAAAAGGCTGACATGGGCGCTGAAATTGTTTGACAGTCATGACTGAAACACACTGAAATATTCGTATTAGATTTTCCGACGCTAAACCGAAGTAGTATCGCATGTTGTTTTTAAATTTCTAGTCGAGTAAATTGCATAATGATGATCTTTTTACTCGCAGACGGTGGCCAACTGAAAATACTATGTTCAGTTTTCGACAAAATCAAAGAAATACAAAGCGCCCGCCCGAAACCAAAAATATAAAAGGTTAAAAATTTACGCATTATATATATATATATATATTTATATATATATATATATATATATATATATATATATATATCGTGTTTTGTTTTTCTATGTTATTGAAGAATGAGAGGTTATTGTCAACGCACCTTTTAAATACGTTCATGGTGTTTCCGATGTACAATTTTTCATCTTTGGGATTTTCCATGGATGAAATCGAACATATATATATTAGGGATTTTGTTAAACACTTATTAAGAATGGGGCATTGGTTTGGGTTTTTACAGTTACAAATTTTGTTGTTATGTGGCAGACTGGTATGAGTGTTGGAGTTATTTTTGTTGTGTACTTTTAATATTTTACTGTTATGTAATTTAATTTATTTGTTCTATAATGTTGGAGCAGCTATAGCTTAGTTTTATTGTATTTCTATTGAATATTTTGCTTAGAGTGTTATTTTGGGGAAAATGCTTCTCTATTAGTTTAAGAAATTTATGTCCCAGATTAATGTTAACTAACTGATTAAAAGGAGGGTTGTACCATATGACTTTACTTTTTCTATTTTTTTCTTTTTGAGCTCTTGAATTTTTCGACAAAGTTCATTTTGGATGATTGATATTGAGAATTTTATCGTAAATGACTTTGTGTTTATCAAATATTTCTCTATTTGAAGAGTGTGTGTTAATGAGGCATTCTACTGATGATGGGATATGCTTGATAATGGACGGTGGGTGATTAGAATTGGGGTTTATATAGATTGGGTTAGCATTATTTTTCTCATAAGGTTGGAAAGTGTTCGATACTAAGTCTAATGTTATGTCTAGGAAGTCAACTTGCTTGATATTAGGGTTAATTACTACGTTATGACCAAAAGATTTAAAGACTTTATGAATTATTTTTCTAGTTTTATCAGGAGTGGGTTCTATAGCTTTGACTGGCAACCAGTCTTCCAGAGCAGGAAGTGGCAACCTTGCGGGATAGTTAAGAAATGCCTAGCTCAGCGCTGTGAAGCGCATTCGGGGACAGTGGAAACAATAATCTCACTGTTGGCCATCCACTTCATTCCTGATTGTCTCCGGCAAGTTTCGCTTATGTCGTGCCAACGGAGCCAGATGGAATAGGAAGAGAGAGTGAAGCTGAGGAACATGCGCAAATCTCCCTCACTTAAATGCAATTAAAGCGCAAGTCATGACTTCTACCATCACTTCAAACCTCTGCGGCGTTGGACAAGTGGCAAAAAGCGACAGATGAGGACCCACTGGCGGTCGCAACTACAACTCTGCTGCAACAGGCTCTTCCCTGCAAAAAAAGAACAAAAATCGTTGGCCTTACCAGTCACCTCCGCACCCATCCAAAAAAACCCTTAGTGACTAGAAATTGTGGTCTACCTCGCCTGTAAAAGACGAACAAAGCACACACACACACACACACACACACACACACACACACACACACACACACATATATATATATATATTACTGCCGCTGTTTTGCACGGGGTTACATAGGAGGAAAGTTATGAAAAAGAGTGACAGGTTATAGAGGGTGTCAGGAAGTGGGTAAGTAAAGGATGAGAATAATGATGAGAGTGGAGTGGGCGGAGAAGGGGACATGAGAGAGAGGATGAATGTTTGTGAGATAGGTGATGACTACTGACTTTACATTTAAATTCTTTTTTATTTTATTGAAACTTCATCAGAAATATGCCAGAATAAAGAAATTAGCAGAATTTTCTTTTCTCGTTCCTATTTCTCATAATGTAGACATTTACTGTTAGAGGAAATAGTTATATTAATGCCACACGAATTACTGTCAGATGATTTTCTACATGAAATATTTAGCAAAAAAAGAGCTTTATTTTATTTTATTTTTTCTGAAATATAAAATATCAAATGTGAAAATAAAATACTTAAATAATTGGATTAACCATTAGCAATTTTCTTTTTTACATATTTTGTTTTTGTTTGAAAAATCACTTTTTTTTTAAAATATTACTTTTGTTTCAAAATTATGAGGAAAAATATTCACATTTTTTTTGTTGAGCAAACGAATTTGTAGAACATCGGATCAAAAATTAAATATCATTTTCTTATTAGTCGCGTTTGATACGTGTGATTTGATTTGTGTGACGTAATCTGGCAACCATCTTAGAATTTAGATGTTTTACGGAGCAAATGTAAGCAATCGACTCCGTTGGCCAAAAAGTGCGAAAGGTAAAAATTTCTGAACTTAAACTCAAAAAGTATGTGTCGACCTGGCTTCCCTGTAGATATGTGTCCCTAGAAAGTTTGAATGGCGTAGCTTAAAAAATGTAATAAAAAAGAATTTAAAATTTGTAAGAAATATTTCACTGAAATTATTGTCCATCGGCAGCTAACACTTTTTCCCATCTTTCTGACAGCATTTGAATTTTACGTCTTTGTAGACTGAGCCTGAATGGACCCATTTTTTTTGTCTCTTCGTAAAAATGAAGGTGCTGCTCAACTAGGCCATGTGCTATCGATCGGAAATAGTGATGGTCGGACTGGTGAATATGGTGGGTGGGACAGGACTTCCCATTTAAGCGTTTCCAAATAGGTTTTCTCCCGTAATGTTTCCTATCGGTTTTAGCAGTAGATAATAAACTACACCCAGCTGATCCCACCATATTCAAATAAGAGGCTTCCAACAAAGGATATCCTGCTTTGACACTGATGTTGATGCATGGCAGGGCTTACCCCACGATCCTCTACGCTTAGAGAGATCGGATTGTATTGTATTCACTTTCCATGGCAAGTCACGAAGCGATGCAAAAAATACTTTCCTTTTCTACCGTTGATGCAGTTGTTCACACGTCAAAAGACGCCGTTCGACTTCTCTCGTTTTCAACTCGAACTGCAGCAAATATCCTTGCTTCTGAATCATTCTTAATTCTTTGAAATATTTTAAAACTGTTATTTCTGAAAGTTTAACTTGCGCCTGACATGAGTCTTTATAAAGTAACGCCTCCAGTTCTTGGTTTTCAAGCTTTTCCGGTGCGCCAGACTTAATTTTTTATCTTCAACATCAAAATCCTTATTTTTAAGTGTCTAAACCGATTTCTGTATGTTGTTTCCGAGAGACCGTAGTCGCTGTTAATCTCTAGAAGATTTCTATGTGCTTTAGCTGTAGATGTCTTTTGAATAAGGTAGTGCAGTTAAATTCCCCTTAAATGCACTTTCTTTGGCACAAAATCCGACATGTTTAATGCTATTAAAAACAAAGTTGCTTACAATTCGATAAAACAAGATACTCTAAATTTCAAGGTGGGTTATAGCAGTTCCTTATTGATGCTTTGCCAACTGTAACTATACGCAGTGTGTTCTTGGAATGCTGTCTGTAGGAAAACAGCGAAAACTTATTCCGTGTTCTAACGTATTGCTAATTCTGTAATGAATTAGAGCACTCTGACTATTGGGCGTGTATAATGATAATATACACGCAAAAAGTCTGCCTTCTTCTACCGAGTGCCCATAGCTCAGAGTTAGAATCGCCAACTGACGACAATTTGGTCGGGTTTCAATTCTAGGTTAAAAGCAATCGGAGTCTAACCGTACTGATGAGCTGCGAAACAGATATGTATGCAGATGACTATATATATATATATATAGTTTATCGAGGCAGCAGATAATTTTAGAAACATATACTGTTAAATATAAGAGACAATGATTGTCTATTAAGTTTAATCATGAACCGTTCTAAACATCATATTTTAGCTTTAATTTCAGTTGAAAATAAAAACAAACATTCTCCAACATTTGGATAATTTTTTATTAAGTTAGTTCTACGCTTTCGGCTCACATGAGCCATCTTCAGAGAGGTTACAAGGACGTTAACATAAAAACATTCACCATCAGCGACGATTTTATCTTGTGTTGACATGAAACTTTGCTAAGCAACGATAACAGTTACAAAAAATAGCAAACGCAGTTTGCAAATTTGTAATGCGGTTCTATGACGTCACACCGCGTGAGAGCTCGAAATGATAACAGAACCATATATTTAAATGCAATGTAATGTGTTATGACTAAATGTAAAAGTGATTTTATTAAGTGTGTATTGTTTTAATTTAATGTAGATGGCCTCCAATATCTGAAGCTTCTTTTTACTGTGTGTATGAGTGAGGATTATTGTATTGTTTACTAAAATCTGTCTGGTATTACCTACATGGTTATGTTTTTCTGAGAAATGTTGTTTAATTGTACTCCGATCAGTAAGGTGACATATAAGTCTCTAGTAACTCTACAAGCACTCAACTAAATCCTCTATAGAAAACTAATGTAGTGTATCAATTTACATGTCCGTTCAGAGATTGTATCTCTGGTACTAACAATAAACCCACTACATATATTAGTTTTACGACAACCGCTCTCTCACGTAGACTTGCATGTCACCTCGTTCCGACATCCACCTGATTTTGTCCTTCAAATGTGTTATCCGTTGCTTTCCCCTGTCTCTTTTTCCCTCTATCTGGCCTGTCTGTATCAGGTTTTCCAAGCCCTCCTTCCTCATTGCATGTCCCAGAAAATTCAGCTGGCTCTTCCTGATGCTCAATATTAGTTTTCTTTTTGTTTCCATCATTTCTAAGACCTCATCATTGCTCACATGCTCGATCCATGATATTCTCAGCATCCTTCTGTAGAACCACATTTCAGTTGCTTCAAGTTTTTCCATCATCTTTGATGATATTGCCCAGCATTTACTGCCATATTGAAGAACGGTCATCACATAGCAATCCAATACTCTCTTCCCATTTCTAGCGAAATTGTCCTGTTTCTTTATACCTTACTCAACTTCTATAATGCTTCCTTCGCCATGCCAATTCGCCTTCGGATCTCTGTGTCACACTTTCCGTCTTTTCTGTTATAACACTTCAGAGGTATTTAAAGTTTTGTACCTGCTTGATTCTAGTATCCCCGACCTGTATTTGGCATATTGGGTTGCCCTTTTTTCTGATGACCATAACAGACAACGAACTAGTGCAGTGAAGGGCAAGCATTTTGAAAGTGTGAGCCAAAATGTACGAGCAAAAACAAAAAAAAAATGAGAATATATTTGATATCTTTTAAGCATGTGGAAAACATTTTCAAATGTTAAAAACCATCCCAGAGCAGTAAAGTCGCGATATTGTAAGGAATTATGAAAATCATTTAAAATTGAGTGGACTAAAAAAATTATGACTAGCATTAAAAAAAATGTTTTATTATATTTAGTAGACTGTAACTATAAACGTAACTATAAATGTCGTCTGTAACTATAAATGCCACAATTGAACGACTCTATTGACAAGGATCTGCATTAACACAAATAGTTAATGCTTATGTTTTAATTAATCAATCATTATTTTTTAAGATACATTTTTATGACAAAAACACAGTAAAAGGTTATTAAAATAATATTTTTTTATCTTAACTCTTTTTTAAATGATGTATAAAAACAAACAACATACGTTTATTTACCTTCAAAACTAGAGATTTAATCTTTGTACTTTCAAAAGAAAACTTTAGATAAACAAGAGACTCTTTTTTTTATTTGTTATCAGCAAGACTTCTGCCGCTGCTTCATTGATAACAGAGATTTCAGATTCCGATTTATATTTGGTAACCTTGAGAAATAAGCATGCATTACTAGTTTCATTCGTCAGACTAATTCTGTTACGAGACTTAACAAAGTCCATAACTGAGAAGATTCACAAGCATATGTAGACGAAAACACGGATAGTAATTCTATTTCAAGGTTTTATATTAATGATCGACCATTCTCAGATAATTTGTAAATCTATACAGGCAGAAGATACCACTGTTTATGGGTGCGACTGGAAACATCTACATGACCAGATGCTGACAGATGATCTCCCCTCTGACCTATCCTTAGTGGCTTTTGTGATCCAGTGCCCCCAAAACCAACCTAGTGACGTTTCATAACTACCTAGCATACCTTAAATTCAGTGTTGCTAAACGATTGTACTTTCAAAAAGCTCCTTTCTTTGAAAATATGTGGCTTTCAGTGTATTGTGCAATTTTCGGTACTTCCGAGTTATCTCCCCGCAAACTTTGTACAAAAAATGTTTTTTAATGCAATACCGGACTCACGTGCAGCAACACTGACGCCTATAATTACTTAGTCGGTTCCACAGTAATCACAAACGAGTGGAGGTGATATCTTGTGGAGTAGTTTTCGCATTAAAGGTTATAATCCTGCTATGTCGGTTGCTAATCGACTTAAAGCACCCTAAATGTTAGGAACTTGGTAATCTTCCATTGAAAGCTGACTCCTTAGTATTTGGCTAACTGCCGACTGATATCAACTGCTTTAGTTCAACTATGTCCAAACTTGAACTAACTAATAATTCTACTGAACTTCAATAGAACCCCAAAGAACTCTCTAGAACTTCTAAGAACTCCTAAGAACTTCCCGAGTTAACTTCATGTTAATTCTTATTAATATAGGAGGGAGAGTCCATTATCCGAGGAATAGGCGTGTTTCACCACAGCAGGATACAATCAAGTGAGGAACTTAAGTAACTTATCCTTAAATGTTTTTCAATTTACAGAGTTTTCAATTTACAGCGCTGAATGTTCTTTTCCTTTTCTAAAAAATTGTCAAAAAGGAAAGGCACACATTCCAGCCAAACGTCTTTAATATATTCCCCCATCACTGTGTCACGTTCTATGATGGGCAATATCTTCAAAACTAGCAGCAACTAATTCAGAATTGGGCCTAAATAAAATAAAATTTATAAAAATAGTAGCTCGTTTTTTGTCTTGCCCAATTCACAAATTTTTTTTTTCCTGCTCAATATTTTAGCTTAAGTTTTTATGGACATTTTTAAAATGTCTCTTTACAAAAGAAGGCCAACATATGATTGTCTTGAGACAAAAAATGCATAAGACTTTATTGTCTTTCTTTATCATGCTAAATTTTTCAGTTCAGTATTCTTTGAATTCTCAAATACACTCTTCATTTGAATGACATAGTTTCTTAACTGATGACCATGACATTCTGCACAATCTGTTATAGAATACAAATCTTATACAATCCATCAATCAACTAAAACGCACAAAACAAACAGCGCACCCGCAAAATCGGATTCAAACGACTACAACATTTGAAAAAAACTGTAACATTTCACACCCTCAAAAAAGGAATACAAACGACCTTGGAAGAAACCCAACTAAAAAAAATCACTACACAGTGTAAAAAGTTAATTCTGAAAGCTGATTGGATTAAAACAGCAAATTTATAAATGACGTATTTTCACGCCTAGATGTGAAAAGCTTCGCTGGAGCCGACAGCATGAGAAGCTTGACTATAAAAACCACGACGCTAAACAGTCAATATCAGTCGACATGGGAGCAGTTAGCTGAAGATCTTGTGGAAATGTAACGAAAGAAAAGTCAAGCAGCCGACCCGGACGCAGAGCACGTCACGGTCTAATTCAACTTCTTCGAATTTTCTTTTCTTTCTTTTAACTCCAACTCAACCTGGACGTAGAGCACGCCACAGTTTCATTTGCCCTCACTTTTAACGTCTTTTTCATCATTTTCACACCACGCCGCTAATGAGGACAACACAACAACAAAATGGACACGTCTTAAGGACCATTCCTTTATTTGTTTTGCCTTGTCTTTCTCTCAACTTGTCGCGATCTACTAAAAAGAGGAAGAAACAAAGACTTTACATTCCGCAACTACACAACCATGAACTCCAAACTTCTGCGGACATTTTAAATACCTACATTACTACTACGTACAATATAAACTACAAATCTGCATGCATTTTCTCAATGAACATTTTTCTTTTCGCGAACATATTGTAGTGTTCAGTTAACAATATTTCACTTATATTTTCCTTCTTACACTGTTGTCATTCTGTAAATAAATCTTTTCTTTGATGTACACACGAAGTATTTTATCATTTCACATTTCAACCTTCAATCTTCTGATAATTAAATTGTGGGGACATCGGACGTGTTTGGCACAAGGCCAATTCACCAAGCATAACCGGAGCCCCTGCACTGTAAAAGGTAAAAAAAAGAAATAAAAAAAACAACAACAGATAATGATATACAGTAAAGAGGAGAAAGAATAAAAGTGAGTTAAAAAAGAAATCTGATCAATATTCGCCAAGGGTAGCCCATTCTTGATGTTGGGGCTAGAAAACCTTGATTTTAAACGCCGGCTGCCTTAACCAAAACACATAAAAGGTTATGGAAATAACTCAAGAAAACCGGAAGTGCAGCACAGAAAAAGCCTTGTTGTCATCAATGAAAATTCCCGGTAATTCCTGCAGCCAAATTAGGTATTTACTCAAGCTTCTCTATGTAGGCGAGATTTGACATGTGGCCGATTTTAGCTGAGGCATTTCAGAGCACGTAGGCTTGGGCAAAATTCTCCATAGATCCCGCATAGCGAGGACAGGCACTTGTGAGTTTTTCCCCAAATGAAACTCTGCCGAGGGAAGAGAGTCCGACAAGGACAGACGACGTTTGCTGCAGCCAAAATCTCCTCAAATGAATTCTTTTGGATCTTGTCGGCACAACCGAGAAGGGTGGTATTTAATTTTGTCAACACGAATCTGAACGACAAATCGGGGTGCCGAGTTCGAATTCCAGTTAAATTCCTCGCATTAACTTACGCACAAATACCCTTTGGAATCTTATTAAACAGTCTCTTCCTTCCATTTTTGGGTTAGATAATATGAAAGATTGGGTTCTATAGTTTTGGCTGGCAATCAGTTTACCGCAGAAAGGAATGGCAACCTAGTGCGGGATAAATCTTCTGCCCATTCAGTCATGTCTCTTTCGAGACATGATCGCCCAAAGCGTGTATCACGTATGGCACTGAACTGACTGACTCAATATAATAATAGTTGGAAACATGATTAAGGTTACAACTGGGTATAAAGTGGGGACTTGTTTTCTGTTGTTATGAAGTGATAAACTGATACCCCACTAATTACTAAATAATATAATACATAGCTTCTTTCTCTAGCTATGTCAAAAACAGGACAGATTGGGTTCTATAGCATTGGCTGTCAATCAGTCTACTGCAGAAAGCAATGGCAACCTATTGCAGGAGAAAGCCACAATTAAAAATTAACAACCTGCAATATTGCAACCGAAGAACCTCAATGCAACTGCAGAAACGGAACTCCATGTCCACTCCAGAGAAATTGCCAGCAAACAAATATAGTATATAAAGCCAAGGTAAGTGCAAAAAACAACACAATGTACGACATCGATGCCACTGAAGGATCATTTAAGAAAAGAAAAAACAACCACAATCTTCCATTCTCCAACAGAATATACTTGAATACCACTACACTATCCACATACATATGGCGTCTAAAAGACAAAAATATGTCACCAACAATAAGCTGGAAAATACTGAAAAAAGCACTTGCCTACAACAACATGACAAAAAAATGACTACTTTGCCTACATGAAAAAGTAGCAATTATATCCCATACACCACATAAGATCAGAACTAATTTCCAAATGCAGACATGAAAATAAATGCCTATTATCAAAATTTATACCAAACGAATAAAAAAAAAGGAACCACTGATACCATAATCCTATCAACTATTCTCTAGTTCAAACTACCACCATAATAATTGCATTTATTGTTATTCTCATTACACCACCATTACTAACCACTACTACCGCTTTACAATAACTATTTGCTACCACAACTTTTATTATCACCAAATATTACTATCACAGTATTAGTCCGCAATCATCATTTATGTAAATTACTCATCTTTGTCGCCGTAAAATTAATACCAGCACACATAAGTACTAACAAGCATTACAAATTAGAATTTCTATCATTTACATATGCGCAACCACAAAAAAAAACAAGCTAATAACCGACCTTAAAATAAAAAATAACAATACATCCTTAAATAAAATAATAGTAATTTTTACCTATCATAGACTCACACAGACCCCATCATGCGTACAAATGTACGTACGCGAATTCGAAAACTGTCCGCGCGTTGACATCGTTACACTATTCGAATACACCAACTGAATGCGTATGTATGTGCGCAATGGCACACATATACATATATATGCAGAGCCCCGCATGATTCCCATATATGTTTATGTAAGCCCCGGTGAGCAGACGCGCGTGTTTGTGTGTCTTTGCGCACGTCAATGGATGTGCAAATGTATATATATGTCTGCGTCTGTCATGACGACAAATTTTCCTCCCACTTCCACAAAAATAGAAGAATATACGCAGCCCTACATATAGCCAATTTTTCAAAAAAATTAATCAGTTTGTCTGACGATCACAAGAGCGTGAAACACAGGGTAACAAACTCACACCTATCTATATGAATATGTCAGTTCTATAACTGATATTGACAGCTTTCAAATAAGTACCACGCATATATAATATATAAATAATATTATATATATAACAAACTGGATATATATATATATATATATATATATATATATATAGATATTTATAATTATATACATACACTTTTCGCACACACACACACACACACACACACACACACACACACACACACACACACACATATATAATATTAGCAAGTTAAGATTTAAAAACATTTATTTTCTCTGGCCAGATATGTAAGGTAGTTATGTGGAAATGGTTTTCATGATTACACACTAAGGCAGATCTTTTTCGTCAACTAATTTAGAATCGGGATGTGCATTGTAGCTTATCGACTCGGAATGACAAATTAATCCTTCTCTTCCCTCCAGCTATGGGTTAAATAATAGGACAGATTGGGTTCTATAGCTTTGGCTGGCAACCAGTCTAACACAGAAAGCAATGGCAACCTACTGCGGGAGAGTTTTCTGCCTAGTCAGTTATGTCTCTTTCGAGACATGATCGCCCAAAGCCTGTATCGTGTAGGGCACTCAATTTACTGACTGAATTTCGAATCGAAAAAAATGGAACATAAAATGGGCAGCACTCGTTCAACACAGAAAAATGTTTCAATGCAAACGGGATTTACGGAAGAACGTGAGTCAAAAGGCATCGTTAGATATTGACACTCCTATGAATGCCAGACACGTTAGAAAACCTTCTTTAAAATATGTTACAAATATCATCTACCTTATTGAATTCAATAGTAAAATATCATTTCAAATGAATGGACCCTGAATGTCTTCCTGAGATGTCGTGGACGAGCCAAATAAGTAATACATATTACTTGAAGTCCTTTAAAAGCAACAACGGTTATTATATATGTAATAGTGTATTTGCAAGCCATACTGGTCTTTGCGAACTGACGAAGGTAAAAACAATCAAAATTATAATGCGATGAAAAATTTTTGATTAAAAAATGTATTTAATAAATACAGTATGTATCAAAAATACATTTAAAATGATTGAGGACAGGTAAAAATATTCATTTTAACATTTGTCTAAAAGACAATCGTTGTAACTAAACACTGTAAATCATAAAAAAAATATTCTTTCTAAATAAATATGCACCCGTCGGTTCATTGACCCTTTTAAGTATTCCCTCACAGTGTCGAATAGTTTCGAAGGCATCCATGTCACGTCAATAAAGTCTTTCTGTTTTATTAATGTTTTCTTAATAAACCAATTGTTTTTAATAGCCCTCTCTTATAAAAAGGATGTTTATAGTAGACATATATATATTATATATATCTGTTGTGCTTTTTTCTCTAGTACTCCACTCACGTGAATTTAAGTATTCTACAAGATTGGGTGGTATATATAGTTAAATATAATTGCCTCTTCTACTCCAATAATTTTCTTTTCTCGCAATTTCTGCCTGTGGAACACTCCTCCCTTTACTTGCTTCCCTGAAAGCTCCTATCTCCAAAAAAGTAAATGCAATTGTCATCTATGCCTACTTGAATCCTCTTCATCTTCTTTCTTCAATGCCCACTCTACTTTCCTCTCAGGAACTCCCTGAGCACTACTAGCAGTCTCGCTTGCTTGGGTTGACATGATAATATGTATATATATAAACTTATTTATAAATGGAACTTTGTGTGTGTGTGTCCGTTACCTATAGCCTCTAAACTGAACCGATTTTCTTGAATATTTAGACAGTTGTACAATAAGCGTTTGCGAGTGTTCGTAGCTAGGATTTGTGTCGAGTTACCCCCGATAAATATCGAAAATTGGTAATCGGAAAAACCTGGTTATAGAAGAAGTCTTCCGATTTTAATCAAATTTGATACACTCAAAGAAAGACATAACAAATGATATTCAGAAGTTTCAAGGTTGCAGTTCTTACAATAGTGCAGAAAACCGATCATATATATATATATATATATATATATATATATATTAAAAAAGGATTAATTCAAAGATGTTGAATGGCCATTTCGATATGAAGGTCCCCACGGGGGACGACACATCACCTCAGCAACAATATAAAAGCAAGATATTTGTGTGTGTGTGTGTGTGTCTGTTTATCTCCCTGTATTTCTGTATTTTTTCAACCTTATTATTTTAGTTTTTGCTTCGGGTTTGGCTCTAAGTAAATATAAATGTATTTTTTAGTCTCAGCCATAATACCATTTACTCAGTGGACTTATTTAGCCTTCAAAATTCAGTTTACGACGAAAAAACTTTTTTGATATCGATACCAGGAAATCAAAATTTGACTTACATCCAATAATTTTTCTTTCAGTCTACGGTTTCGTTTTAACTAGAAACGACTATTACTTTTCAGTCTTTCGTGCCAACGTCCAAAGAGTCTGAACTTCAGGACCATGGATTAGTTTTAAAACTTTCATTACACCCGAGCAACGCCGGGCCGGGCTATACTGCTAGTATATATATATATATATATATATATATATATATATATATATAGTGTACCGAGGCCGAAGATAATTTTCTATACTTATACTGGTAAATATAAGAGGCAATGAATATCTATCATGTTTAATCATGAGCCGTTCTTAACATCGTATTCTGGCTCTAATTTCAGGTGAAAATAAAGACAACAATTGTCTTGGATAATTTTTTATTAGGTTGGTTCTAAGCTTTCGGCCGACATGAGCCATCTTCAGAGACCTTATAAGAACGTTAACACAAAATCATCCACTATCAGAGATGATTTTGTCTTCTGTTCACATAAAACTCCGCTAATCAACGGCAACAGTTACCAAAAATAGCAAACGCAGTTCGCAAATTTTCAATGCTTTTCTACGACGTCACACTGCGTGGGCTCGAAATGATAACAGAACCATATATTTAAATGCAATGTAATGTGTTATGACCGGATGTAATCGTGATTTTATTAACTGTGTTTTCTTTGGATTTAATGTAGATAGCTTCTAAGCTTCTTTTTACTGTGTGTATGAATAAAGATTATTGTATTGTTGACTAAAATCTGTCTGATATTACCTACATGGCTATGTTTTTCTGAAAATGTTGTTTCAGTGTAATCTGATCAGAAAGTTAACAGGTAAGTCGTCGGAAGAGCGTGGGTGTCGTAAAACTAATATATGTAGCGGGTTTTTATTAGTAACAGAGATACAATCTCTGAACGGGCAAATAAATTGATGCATTACATTGGTTTTCTGTTATCGTTGCTTAGCAAAGTTTTATGTCAACACAAGATAAAATCGTCTTTGATGGTGGATGTTTTTATGTTAACATCCGTGTAACCTCTCTGAAGATGGCTCATGTGAGCCGAAAGCTTAGAACCAACTTAATAAAAAATTATCTAAATTTTGGAGAATTTTAGTTTTTATTTTCACATGAAATTAAATCAAAATAGGATGTTTAGCACGGCGCATGATTAAACGTAACAGACATTCATTGTCTTTTATATTTAACAATATATATATATATATATATATATATATATATATATATATATATATATATATTTAAAATAACTTTAATCCAAAAGGAAATGTAGGAAGGTAAATTTCAAAGACCCGATCCTAACTAATATTAATATTTTAATATAAAAAATGATACTGGTGGAGAGCTCAACATAATTAAAATTACAGAACCAATTATAAAATAAAATAAATTTCGATGCTCAAAACTGTTGAATGATCATTTCAACATGAAATCCCTAATAGGGATTTCACATCTCATCGGCAACACCAAGTTTCAAAATGAAATAAAAAGTAATAAAAATGAAGGTTAACAATTAAAGAATTTACGTCACAAAACTAAATCCGTTAGCAATCAATGTCTATTTTTAGATTGGTGACCCAAAAGTTGCGCATCATCCAGATCTTTATAAAAATACAAATGAATATCAATTTTATTGATCATAATCATAAGAGATGCTCAAACCTTTTAAACCTCTACATTGACACGTGTATCAAAACTCTTTCTGTGTTTTAAGAATACGATGTACTGATGATTTGCTAAGATTCTGCCTTATTTTCCTTACCGATTTCAGGGGGCGTCTAGCAACATTCGCCAGAACCAGGGTGAATGTTTCTTCATCAGTTGCACTCTTTCGTCGATCACATTTATCGCGGTCAACAACTGATGCAGTTTCGTGGAAGCGTTAGATCAAACCCCAGACAGTGGGATGGCTCAATGGTTTTTCTCGCTTATGATGACTGCGGTTGAATTCTTGCGCTATAGAGCGATATGTTGCGCCATCTCTTTAACTCTTACTTGGACTGTTAGTTTCTCACCCATATCAGATCACATCTGAAAAACAGAAAAAATAAAAATAACTATATGGTGCGCGACTTCTGGGACACCATATATATATATATATATATATATATATATATATATATTCAATGTATCGAGGCAGCAGATAATTTTCTAAACATTAGCAGATTTTCTTGTTAACATCGTCGCTGATGGTGGATGTTTTTGTGTTAACGTCCTTGTAACCACTCTGAAGATGGCACATGTGAGTCGAAAGCTTAGAACAAACTTAATAGAAAATTATCCAAATGTTGGACAATTTTTGTCTTTATTTACACATGAAATTAAAGCAAAATATGATGTTTAGAACGGCTCATAATTAAATATAATGGGCATTCATTGTCTCTTATATTTAACAGTGTATGTTTAGAATATATATATATATATATATATATATATATATATATATATATATATAATGATGTTTTCTTTCTACATTTCTTTAAATCTAATATTAGGAAAGAAACCTCTGTCATTAAAGACAGACCGATAGCAGTTAGTGGATTTAAAAGATTTATTTTCTCCAGAAACATGTTATTAGTGAAAGATTTTCAGATTTTTATCGCTAGTTAAGTTGAATGTTCGATCAATGAGTACCGAATGTTTCTATGTATTGAAAAGGCTAATCTCGTCATTATCACCGTGAAATGCTACCACCAAAATCTGTCAAAATATTTAGTGGCAATATCTTTAATACGGCACTGTGGTAAGTCAATACAATCGACCGCAGCTGAAATTCCCCTTCTCGTCTTGATCAATTACGCAAACTTGCACCTCCAAACATTGATCTCTGTCTGGTCATAGCTATTTATCAATTTGTCGAATTAGTTCCGAGTAATTTCTCAAAGATATCGCTTTTCTAAAGTCTATTCTTTAATATACTCTTCAGTAGACGTAAATTACTCTCCTGTTCTCGCTCTTTAAGACAAATATTAGAGATAAAAGAAATCGATAGGTGTCTGTGATTTACTTAGGAACGAAATCGTCTGGCTGTTCTCGCCAACAACAGACCGACACTCGCTAATAGACTCAGGTGGAACCAATTGATAAGAAGAAAAAAGTTCACAGGGCTAAATACTTATCTAAATACGAAAGGTTATACACGTTTTTAATTGTTAGCATTCTGTTGTTGCTTTTCTTCTTTTTTAAAAGGTTTTCATGACAGTTTTTTTTTTTTTGTCAATACAGTCACCTCTGATAAGATTTAAAATTCCTCCCCTTCAGTTAATTTCCATACGTGATACAAGCTTGGGCGATCATGTCTCGAATGATTTTTCTACAGTAGGTTGCAACTGCTTTCTACCGTAGACTGGTTGCCAACCAACGCTATAGAGACTAATTGCTCTTGCTATTTAACCCAAAGCTGATGGGAGAAGATACGAATTAATAGCATTCGCAGGGGTATTTGAGCTTAAGGGAATGTAACGAAATCAACATGAATTCAAACACCGAGAACGATATTTACTTCCCCATGAGGCGTATTCGCTCCCTTACACCGAACAATCATCGAGACATCTTTCTTTTCCTGTCTCTTTCTTTCAACTTCATCACAGTTTATTTTTTACATCCCCATTAAACTATTTTGAATTTTTTTTAGATGAAAGAGTATTTTTTTATTTTCAAATTTATATTCACAAAGAGTTTTTTAAATTTAAATTTACAGAGATTATTTATTTATAAATTTGACCTTTTCTTTCATATAATATCTTACTGTTTAATAACCTTTTTGTTAAATTAATTTATTACCCGTTAAATAAAAATGTATCAAAATGAATTTTTGTACTAATGCTTATTTATACTAACGATTTTTCATACGAGTGCCTTTTTATACTAATGGCCTTTATACGAATGCGTATTTATACTAATGAATTTTTATACTAATGACATTCATACTAATAGTTTTATACTAATGCTTATTTATACTAATGCTTATTTATACAAATGAATATTTATACTAATGCTTATTGATACTAATCCTTATTTATGATAATTAATTTTTATACTAATGCGTTTTATACTAATGCCTATTCATGTTAATGAGGCTTTATACTAATGCTTATGTATACTAATGCTTATTGATACTAATCCTTATTTATGATAATTAATTTTTATACTAATGCGTTTTATACTAATGCCTATTCATGTTAATGAGGATTTATACTAATGCTTATGTATACTAATGCTTATTGATACTAATTCTTATTTATGATAATTAATTTTTATACTAATGCGTTTTATACTAATGCCTATTCATGTTAATGAGGCTTTATACTAATGCTTATATATACTAATGCTTATTGATACTAATCCTTATTTATGATAATTAATTTTTATATAATGCGTTTTATACTAATGCCTATTCATGTTAATGAGGCTTTATACTAATGCTCATATATACTAATGCTTATTGATACTAATCCTTATTTATGATAATTAATTTTTGTACTAATGCGTTTTATACTAATGCCTATTCATGTTAATGAGGCTTTATACTAATGCTTATATATACTAATGATTATTGATACTAATCCTTATTTATGATAATTAATTTTTATACTAATGCGTTTTATACTAATGCCTATTCATGTTAATGAGGTTTTATACTAATGCTTATATATACTAAAGCTTATTGATACTAATCCATATTTATGATAATTAATTTTTATACTAATGCTTTTTATACTAATGCCTATTCATGTTAATGAGGCTTTATACTAATGCTTATATATATAATGCTTATTGATACTAATCCTAATTTATGATAATTAATTTTTATACTAATGCGTTTTATACTAATGCCTATTCATGTTAATGAGGCTTTATACTAATGCTTATATATACTAATGCTTATTGATACTAATCCTTATTTATGATAATTAATTTTTATATAATGCGTTTTATACTAATGCCTATCCATGTTAATGAGGCTTTATACTAATGCTTATATATACTAATGCTTATTGATACTAATCCTTATTTATGATAATTAATTTTTATACTAATGAGTTTGTACTAATGCCTATTCATGTTAATGAGGTTTTATACTAATGCTTATATATACTAATGCTTATTGATACTAATCCTTATTTATGATAATTAATTTTTATACTAATGCCTATTAATGTTAATGAGGCTTTATACTAATGCTTATATATACTAATGTTTATTGATACTATTCCATATTTATGATAATTAATTTTTATACAAATGCGTTTTATACTAATGCCTATTCATGTTAATGAGGCTTTATACTAATGCTTATTGATACTAATCCTTATTTATGATAATTAATTTTTATACTAATGCTTTTTATACTAATGCATATTCATGTTAATGAGGCTTTATACTAATGCTCATATATACTAATGCTTATTGATACTAATCCTTATTTATGATAATTAATTTTTATACTAATGCGTTTTATACTAATGCCTATTCATGTTAATGAGGCTTTATACTAATGCTTATTGATACTAATCCTTATTTATGATAATTAATTTTTATACTAATGCGTTTTATACTAATGCCTATTCATGTTAATGAGGATTTATACTAATGTTTATTGATACTAATCCTTATTTATTATAATTAATTTTTATACTAATGCTTTTTATAATAATGCCTATTCATGTTAATGAGGCTTTATACTAATGCTTATATATATTAATGTCTTTGATACTAATCCTTATTTATGATAATTAAATTTTATACTAATGCGTTTTATACTAATGCCTATTCATGTTAATGAGGGTTTATAGTAATGATTATATATACTAATGCTTATTGATACTAATCCTTATTTATGATAATTAATTTTTATACTAATGCGATTTATACTAATGCCTATTCATGTTAATGAGGCTTAATAATAATGCTTATATATACTAATGCTTATTGATTCTAATCCTTATTTATGACAATTAATTTTTATACTAATGCGTTTTATACTAATGCCTAGTCATGTTAATGAGGATTTATACTAATGCTTATATATACTAATGCTTAATGATACTAAACCTTATTTATGATAATTAATGTTTATACTGAAGCGTTTTATACTAATGCCTATTCATGTTAATGAGGTTTTATATTAATGCTTATATATACTAATGCTTATTGATACTAATCCTTATTTATGATAATTAATTTTTATACTAATGATTTTATACTAATGCCTATTCATGTTGATGAGGCTTTATACTAATACTTATATATAGTAATGCTTATTGATACTAATCCTTATTTATGATAATTAATTTTTATACTAATGCGTTTTATACTAATGCCTATTCATGTTAATGAGGCTTTATACTAATGCTTATATATACTAATGCTTACTGATACTAATCCTTATTTATGATAATTAATTTTTGTACTAATGCGTTTTATACTAATGCCTATTCATGTTAATGAGGCTTTATACTAATGCTTATATATACTAATGCTTATTGATACTAATCCTTATTTATGATAATTAATTTTTATACTAATGCTTTTTATACTAATGGCTATTCATGTTAATGAGGCTTTATATTAATGCTTATATAAACTAATGCTTGTTGATACTAATCCTTATTTATGATAATTAATTTTTATACAAATGCGTTTTATACTAATGCCTATTCATGTTAATTAGGCTTTAAAATAATGCTTATATATACTAATGCTTCTTGATACTAATCCTTATTTATGATAATTAATTTTTATACTAATGCTTTTTATACTAATGCCTATTCATGTTAATGAGGCTTTATAGTAATGCTTATATATACTAATGCTTATTGATACTAATCCTTATTTATGATGATTAATTTTTATACTAATGCATTTTATACTAATGCCTATTCATGTTAATGAGGCTTTATGCTAATGTTTATATATACTAATGCTTATTGATACTAATCCTTATTTATGATAATTAATTTTTATACTAATGCGTTTTATACTAATGCCTATTCATGTTAATGAGGCATTATACAAATGCTTATATATACTAATGCTTATTGATACTAATCCTTATTTATGATAATTAATTTTTATACTAATGCTTTTTATACTAATGCCTATTCATGTTAATGAGGCTTTATGCTAATGCTTATATATACTAATGCTTATTGATACTAATCCTTATTTATGATAATTAATTTTTATACTAATGCGTTTTATACTAATGCCTATTCATGTTAATGTGGCTTTATGCTAATGCTTATATATAATAATGCTTATTGATACTAATCCTTATTTATGATAAATAATTTTTATATAATGCGATTATACTAATGCCCATTCATGTTAATGAGGCTTTATACTAATGCTTATATATACTAATGCTTATTGATAGTAATCCTTATTTATGATAATTAATTTTTATACTAATGAGATTTATACTAATGCCTATTCATGTTAATGAGGTTTTATACTAATGCTTATATATACTAATGCTTATTGATACTAATCCTTATTTAGGATAATTAATTTTTATACTAATGCTTTTTATACTAATGCCTATTCATGTTAATGAGGCTTTATACTAATGCTTATATATATACTAATGCTTATTGATACTAATCCTTATTTATGATAATTAATTTTTATACTAATGCGTTTTATACTAATGTCTATTCATGTTAATGAGGCTTTATACTAATGCTTATTGATACTAATCCTTATTTATGATAATTAATTTTTAAACTAATGCGTTTTATACTAATGCCTATTCATGTTAATTAGGCTTTATACTAATGCTTATATATACTAATGCTTATTGATACTAATCCTTATTTATGATAATTAATTTTTATACTAATGCGTTTTATACTAATGCCTGTTCATGTTAATGAGGTTTTATACTAATGCTTATATATACTAATGCTTATTGATACTAATCCTTATTTATGATAATTAATTTTTATACTAATGCGTTTTATACTAATGCCTATTCATGTTAATGAGTGTTTATACTAATGCTTATATCTACTAATGCTTATTGATACTAATGCTTATTGATACTAATCCTCATTTATGATAATTAATTTTTATATAATGCGTTTTATACTAATGCCTATTCATGTTAATGAGGCTTTATACTAATGCTTATATATACTAATGCTTATTGATACTAATCCTTATTTATGATAATTAATTTTTATACTAATGCGTTTTATACTAATGCCTATACATGTTAATGAGGCTTTATACTAATGCTTATATATACTAATGCTTATTGATACTAATCCTTATTTATGATAATTAATTTTTATACTAATGCGTTTTATACTAATGCGTATTCATATTAATGAGGCTTTCTACTAATGCTTATATATACTAATGCTTATTGATACTAATCCTTATTTATGATAATTAATTTTTATACTAATGATTTTTATACTACTGCCTATTCATGTTAATGACGTTTTATACTAATGCTTATATATACTAATGCTTATTGATGCTAATCCTTATTTATGATAATTAATTTTTATACTAATGCTTTTTATACTAATGCCTATTCATGTTAATGAGGCTTTATACTAATGCTTATATATATTAATGCTTATTGTACTAATCCTTATTCATGATAATTAATTTTTATATTAATGCGTTTTATACTAATGCCTATTCATGTTAAAGAGCCTTCTTAGTAATGCTTATATATATTAATGCTTATTGTACTAATCCTTATTCATGATAATTAATTTTTATATTAATGCGTTTTATACTAATGCCTATTCATGTTAATGAGCCTTCTTAGTAATGCTTATATATACTAATGCTTATTGATACTAATCCTTATTTATGATAATTAATTTTTATACTAATACGTTTTATACTAATGCCTATTCATGTTAATGAGGCTTTATACTAATCCTTATATATACTAATACTTATTGATACTAATCCTTATTTATGATAATTAATTTTTATACTAATGCGTTTTATACTAATGCCTATTCATGTTAATGAGGCTTTATACTAATGCTTATATATACTAATGCTTGTTGATACTAATCCTTATTTATGATAATTAATTTTTATACTAATGCGTTTTATACTAATGCCTATTCATGTTAATTAGGCTTATAATAATGCTTATATATACTAATGCTTATTGATACTAATCCTTATTTATGATAATTAATTTTTATACTAATGCTTTTTATACTAATGCCTATTCATGTTAATGAGGCTTTATACAAATGCTTATATATACTAATGCTTATTGATACTAATCCTTATTTATGATAATTAATTTTTATACTAATGCGTTTTATACTAATGCCTATTCATGTTAATGAGGCTTTATACTAATGCTTATATATACTAATGCTTATTGACACTAATCCTTATTTATGATAATTAATTTTTATATAATGCGTTTTATACTAATGCCTATTCATGTTAATGAGGCTTTATATTAATGCTTATATATACTAATGCTTATTGATACTAATCCTTATTTATGATAATTAATTTTTATACTAATGAGATTTATACTAATGACTATTCATGTTAATGAGGTCTTATACTAATGCTTATATATATTAATGCTTATTGATACTAATCCTTATTTATGATAATTAATTTTTATACTAATGCTTTTTATACTAATGCCTATTCATGTTAATGAGGCTTTATACTAATGCTTATATATACTAATGCTTATTGATACTAATCCTTATTTATGATAATTAATTTTTATACTAATGCGTTTTATACTAATGCCTATTCATGTTAATGAGGCTTTATACTAATGCTTATTGATACTAATCCTTATTTATGACAATTAATATTTATACTAATTCTTTTTATACTAATGCCTATTCATGTTAATGAGGCTTTATACTAATGCTTATATATACTAATGCTTATTGATACTAAACCTTATTTATGATAATCAATTTTTATACTAATGCGTTTTATACTAATGCCTATTCATGTTAATGAGGCTTTATACTAATGCTTATTGATACTAATCCTTATTTATGATAATTAATTTTTATACTAATGCGTTTTATACTAATGCCTATTCATGTTAATGAGGTTTTATATTAATGCTTATATATACTAATGCTTATTGATACTAATCCTTATTTATGTTAATTAATTTTTATACTAATGCTTTTTATACTAATGCCTATTCATGTTAATGAGGCTTTATAGTAATGCTTATATATATTAATGCTTATTGATACTAATCCTTACTTATGATAATTAATTTTTATACTAATGCGTTTTATACTAATGCCTATGCATGTTAATGAGGCTTTATACTAATGCTTATATATACTAATGCTTATTATACTAATCCTTATTTATGATAATTAATTTTTATACTAATGCGTTTTATACTAATGCCTATTCATGTTAATGAGTGTTTATACTAATGCTTATATATACTAATGCTTATTGATATTAATCCTTATTTATGATAATTAATTTTTATACTAATGCGTTTTATACTAATGCGTATTCATATTAATGAGGCTTTCTACTAATGTTTATACATATTAATGCTTATTGATACTAATCCTTATTTATGATAATTAATTTTTATACTAATGCGTTTTATACTAATGCCTATTCATGTTAATGAGGCTTTATACTAATGCTTATATATACTAATGCTTATTGACACTAATCCTTATTTATGATAATTAATTTTATATAATGCGTTTTATACTAATGCCTATTCATGTTAATGAGGCTTTATACTAATGCTTATATATACTAATGCTTATTGATACTAATCCTTATTTATGATAATTAATTTTTATACTAATGAGATTTATACTAATGACTATTCATGTTAATGAGGTCTTATACTAATGCTTATATATATTAATGCTTATTGATACTAATCATTATTTATGATAATTAATTTTTATACTAATGCTTTTTATACTAATGCCTATTCATGTTAATGAGGCTTTATACTAATGCTTATATATACTAATGCTTATTGATACTAATCCTTATTTATGATAATTAATTTTTATACTAATGCGTTTTATACTAATGCCTATGCATGTTAATGAGGCTTTATACTAATGCTTATATATACTAATGCTTATTGACACTAATCCTTATTTATGATAATTAATTTTTATATAATGCGTTTTATACTAATGCCTATTCATGTTAATGAGGCTTTATACTAATGCTTATATATACTAATGCTTATTGATACTAATCCTTATTTATGATGATTAATTTTTATACTAATGCTTTTTATACTAATGCCTATTCATGTTAATGAGGCTTTATACTAATGCTTATATATACTAATGCTTGTTGATACTAATCCTTATTTATGATAATTAATTTTTATACTAATGCGTTTCATACTAATGCCTATTCATGTTAATGAGGCTTTATACAAATGCTTATATATACTAATGCTTATTGATACTAATCCTTATTTATGATAATTAATTTTTACACTAATGCGTTTTATACTAATGCCTATTCATTTTAATGAGGCTTTATACTAATGCTTATGTATAGTAATGCTTATTGATACTAATCCTTATTTATGATAATTAATTTTTATACTAATGCGTTTTATACTAATGCCTATTCATGTCAATGATGCTTTATCCTAATGCTTATATATAGTAATGCTTATTGATACTAATCCTTATTTATGATAATTAATTTTTATACTAATGCGTTTTATAGTAATGCCTATTCATGTTAATGTGGCTTTATACTAATGCTTATGTATACTAATGCTTATTGATACTAATCCTTATTTATGATAATTAATGTTTATACTAATGCGTTTTATACTAATGCCTATTCATGTTAATGAGGCTTTATACTAATGCTTATATATATTAATGCTTATTGATACTAATCTTTGTTTATGATAATTATTTTTATATTAATGAGTTTTATACTAATGCCTATACATATTAATGAGGTTTTATACTAATGCTTATATATACTAATGCTTATTGATACTAGTCCTTATTTATGATAATTAATTTTTATACTAATGCGTTTTATATTAATGCCTATTCATGTTAATGAGGCTTTATATTAATGCTTACATATACTAATGCTTATTGATACTAATCCTTATTTATGATAATTCATTTTTATATAATGCGTTTTATACTAATGCCTATTCATGTTAATGAGGCTTTATACTAATGCTTATATATACTAATGATTATTGATACTAATCCTTATTTATGATAATTAATTTTTATACTAATGTGCTTTATACTAATGCCTATTCATGTTAATGTGGTTTATACTAATGCTTATATATACTAATGCTTATTGATACTAATCCTTATTTATGATAATTAATTTTTATACTAATGCGTTTCATACTAATGCCTATTCATATTAATGAGGCTTTATACTAATGCTTATTGATACTAATCCTTATTTATGATAATCAATTTTTATACTAATGCGTTTTATACTAATGCCTATGCATGTTAATGAGGCTTTATACTAATGCTTATATATACTAATGCTTATTATACTAATCCTTATTTATGATAATTAATTTTTATACTAATGCGTTTTATACTAATGCCTATTCATGTTAATGAGTGTTTATACTAATGCTTATATATACTAATGCTTATTGATATTAATCCTTATTTATGATAATTAATTTTTATACTAATGTGTTTTATACTAATGCGTATTCATATTAATGAGGCTTTCTACTAATGCTTATACATACTAATGCTTATTGATACTAATCCTTATTTATGATAATTAATTTTTATACTAATGCGTTTTATACTAATGCCTATTCATGTTAATGAGGCTTTATACTAATGCTTATATATACTAATGCTTATTGATACTAATCCTTATTTATGATAATTAATTTTTATATAATGCGTTTTATACTAATGCCTATTCATGTTAATGAGGCTTTATACTAATGCTTATATATACTAATGCTTATTGATACTAATCCTTTTTTATGATAATTAATTTTTATACTAATGAGATTTATACTAATGACTATTCATGTTAATGAGGTTTTATACTAATGCTTATATATATTAATGCTTATTGATACTAATCCTTATTTATGATAATTAATTTTTATACTAATGCTTTTTATACTAATGACTATTCATGTTAATGAGGCTTTATACTAATGCTTATATATACTAATGCTTATTGATACTAATCCTTATTTATGATAATTAATTTTTATACTAATGCGTTTTATACTAATGCTTATTCATGTTAATGAGGCTTTATACTAATGCTTATTGATACTAATCCTTATTTATGACAATTAATATTTATACTAATGCTTTTTATACTAATGCCTATTCATGTTAATGAGGCTTTATACTAATGCTTATATATACTAATGCTTATTGATACTAAACCTTATTTATGATAATCAATTTTTATAATAATGCGTTTTATACTAATGCCTATTCATGTTAATGAGGCTTTATACTAATGCTTATTGATACTAATCCTTATTTATGATAATTAATTTTTATACTAATGCGTTTTATACTAATGCCTATTCATGTTAATGAGGTTTTATACTAATGCTTATATATACTAATGCTTATTGATACTAATCCTTATTTATGATAATTAATTTTTATACTAATGCTTTTTATACTAATGACTATTCATGTTAATGAGGCTTTATACTAATGCTTATATATATTAATGCTTATTGATACTAATCCTTATTTATGATAATTAATTTTTATACTAATGCGTTTTATACTAATGCCTATTCATGTCAATGATGCTTTATACTAATGCTTATATATAGTAATGCTTATTGATACTAATCCTTATTTATGATAATTAATTTTTATACTAATGCGTTTTATAGTAATGCCTATTCATGTTAATGAGGCTTCATATTAATGCTTTTATATACTAATGCTTGTTGATACTAATCCTTATTTATGATAATTAATTTTTATACTAATGCGTTTTATACTAATGCCTATTCATGTTAATGAGGCTTTATACTAACGCTTATATATACTAATGCTTATTGATACTAATCCTTATTTATGATAATTAATTTTTATACTAATGCGTTTTATACTAATGCCTATTCATGTTAATGAGGCTTTATACTAATGCTTATGTATACTAATGCTTATTGATACTAATCCTTATTCATGATAATTAATTTTTATACTAATGCGTTTTATACTAATGCCTATTCATGTTAATGAGGCTTTATACTAATGCTTATATATACTAATGCTTATTGATACTAATCCTTATTTATGATAATTAATTTTTATACTAATGCTTTTTATACTAATGACTATTCATGTTAATGAGGCTTTATACTAATGCTTATATATATTAATGCTTATTGATACTAATCCTTATTTATGATAATTAATTTTTATACTAATGCGTTTTATACTAATGCCTATTCATGTCAATGATGCTTTATACTAATGCTTATATATAGTAATGCTTATTGATACTAATCCTTATTTATGATAATTAATTTTTATACTAATGCGTTTTATAGTAATGCCTCTTCATGTTAATGAGGCTTCATATTAATGCTTTTATATACTAATGCTTGTTGATACTAATCCTTATTTATGATAATTAATTTTTATACTAATGCGTTTTATACTAATGCCTATTCATGTTAATGAGGCTTTATACTAACGCTTATATATACTAATGCTTATTGATACTAATCCTTATTTATGATAATTAATTTTTATACTAATGCGTTTTATACTAATGCCTATTCATGTTAATGAGGCTTTATACTAATGCTTATGTATACTAATGCTTATTGATACTAATCCTTATTCATGATAATTAATTTTTATACTAATGCGTTTTATACTAATGCCTATTCATGTTAATGAGGCTTTATAATAATGCTTATATATATTAATGCTTATTGGTACTAATCCTTATTTATGATAATTAATTTTTATACTAATGCGTTTTATACTAATGCCTATTCATGTTAATGAGGCTTCATATTAAAGCTTTTATATACTAATGCTTATTGATATTAATCCTTATTTAAGATAATTAATTTTTATATAATGCGTTTTATAATAATGCCTATTCATGTTAATGAGGCTTTATACTAATGCTTATATATACTAATGCTTATTGATACTAATCCTTATTTATGATAATTAATTTTTATTCTAATGTGTTTTATACTAATGCCTATTCATGTAAATGTGGTTTATACTAATGCTTATATATACTAATGCTTATTGATACTAATCCTTATTTATGATAATAAATTTTTATACTAATGCTTTTTATACTAATGCCTATTCATGTTAATGAGGCTTTATACTAATGCTTATATATACTAATGCTTATTGATACTAATCCTTATTTATGATAATTAATATTTATACTAATGCGTTTTATACTAATGCCTATTCATATTAATGAGGCTTTATACTAATGCTTATTGATACTAATCCTTATTTATGACAATTAATTTTTATACTAATGCTTTTTATACTAATGCCTATTTATGTTAATGAGGCTTTATACTAATGCTTATATATACTAATGCTTATTGATACTAATCCTTATTCATGATAATTAATTTTTATACTAATGCATTTTATATACTGCGTTTTATATACTGCGTTTTATACTAATGCCTATTCATATTAATGAGGATTTATACTAATGCTTATATATACTAATGCTTATTGATACTAATCCTTATTTATGATAATTAATTTTTATACTAATGCGTTTTATACTAATGCCTATTCATGTTAATGAGGCTTTATACTAATGCTTATATATACTAATGCTTATTGATACTAATCCTTATTTATGATAATTAATTTTTATACTAATGCGTTTTATACTAATGCCTATTCATGTTAATGAGGCTTTATACTAATGCTTATGTATACTAATGCTTATTGATACTAATACTTATTTATGATAATTAATTTTTATAATAATGCGTTTTATAATAATGCCTATTCATGTTAATGAGGCTTTATACTAATGCTTATATATTAATGCTTATTGATACTAATCCTTGTTTATGATAATTAATTTTTTTACTGATGAGTTTTATACTAATGCCTATTCATGTTAATGAGGTTTTATACTAATGCTTATATATACTAATGCTTATTGATACTAATCCTTATTTATGATAATTAATTTTTATATAATGCGTTTTATACTAATGCCTGTTCATGTTAATGAGGCTTTATACTAATGCTTATATATACTAATGCTTATTGATACTAATCCTTAATTTATTGATTTAATTAATTTTTATAACTTAATTCTTATACTGCGTTTTATATAACTGCGTTTTATACTAATGACCTATTCATATTAATGAGGCTTTAATACTAATGCTTATATATACTAATGCTTATTGATACTAATCCTTATTTATGATAATTAATTTTTATACTAATGCGTTTTATACTAATGCCTATTCATGTTAATGAGGCTTTATACTAATGCTTATATATACTAATGCTTATTGATACTAATCCTTATTTATGATAATTAATTCTTATACTAATGTGTTTTATACTAATGACTATTCATGTTAATGAGGCTTAATACTAATGCTTATATATACTAATGCTTATTGATACTAATCCTTATTTATGATAATTAATTTTTATATAATGCGTTTTATACTAATGCCTATTCATGTTAATGAGGCTTTATACTAATGCTTATATATACTGATGCTTATTGATACTAATCCTTATTTATGATAATTAATTTTTATACTAATGTGTTTTATACTAATGCCTATTCATGTTAATGAGGCTTTATACTAATACTCATATATACTAATGCTTATTGATACTAAACCTTTTTTATGATAATTAATTTTTATACTAATGCGTTTTATACTAATGCCTATTCATGTTAATGAGGCTTTATACTAATACTTATTGATACTAATCCTTATTTATGATAATTAATTTTTATACTAATGCTTTTTATACTAATGCCTATTCATGTTAATGAGGCTTTATACTAATGCTTATATATACTAATGCTTATTGATACTAATCCTTATTTATGCTAATTAATTTTTATAATAATGCGTTTTATACTAATGCCTATTCATGTTAATGAGGCTTTATACTAATGTTTATTGATACTAATCCTTATTTATGATAATTAATTTTTATACTAATGTGTTTTATACTAATGCCTATTCATGTTAATGGGGCTTTATACTAATGCTTATATATACTAATGCTTATTGATACTAATCCTTATTTATGATAATTAATTTTTATACTAATGCGTTTTTACTAATGCCTATTCATGTTAATGAGGCTTTATACTAATGCTTATATATACTAGTGCTTATTGATACTAATACTTATTTATGATAATTAATTTTTACACTAATGCGTTTTATATACTGCGTTTTATATACTGCGTTTTATACTAATGCCTATTCATATTAATGAGGCTTTATACTAATGCTTATATATACTAATGCTTATTGATACTAATACTTATTTATGATAATTAATTTTTATACTAATGCGTTTTATACTAATGCCTATACATGTTAATGAGGCTTCATATTAATGCTTATATATACTAATGCTTATTGATACTAATCCTTATTTATGATAATTAATTTTTATGCTAATGCGTTTTATACTAATGCCTATTCATGTTAATGAGGCTTTATACTAATGCTTATATATACTAATGCTTATTGATACTAATCCTTATTTATGATAATTAATTTTTATACTAATGCGTTTTATACTAATGCCTATTCATGTTAATGAGGCTTTATACTAATGCTTATATATACTAATGCTTATTGATACTAATCCTTATTTATGATAATTAATTTTTATATAATGCGTTTTATACTAATGCCTATTCATGTTAATGAGGCTTTATACTAATGCTTATATATACTAATGCTTATTGATACAAATCCTTATTTATGATAATTAATTTTTATACTAATGTGTTTTATACTAATGCCTATTCATGTTAATGAGGCTTTATACTAATGCTTATATATACTAATGCTTATTGATACTAATCCTTTTTTATGATAATTAATTTTTATACTAATGCGTTTTATACTAATGCCTATTCATGTTAATGAGGCTTTATACTAATGTTTATTGATACTAATCCTATTTATGATAATTAATTTTTATACTAATGTGTTTTATACTAATGACTATTCATGTTAATGAGGCTTTATACTAATGCTTATATATACTAATGCTTATTGATACTAATCCTTTTTTATGATAATTAATTTTTATACTAATGCGTTTTATACTAATGCCTATTCATATTTATGAGGCTTTATACTAATGCTTATTGATACTAATCCTTATTTATGATAATTAATTTTTATACTAATGCGTTTTATACTAATGCCTATTCATGTTAATGAGGCTTTATACTAATGTTTATTGATACTAATCCTTATTTATGATAATTAATTTTTATACTAATGCGTTTTATACTAATGCCTATACATTTTAATGAGGATTTATACTAATGCTTGTTGATACTAAACCTTATTTATGATAATTAATTTTTATACTAATGCGTTTTATACTAATGCCTATTCATGTTAATGAGGCTTTATACTAATGCTTATATATACTAATACTTATTGATACTAATCCTTATTTAATGATAATTAATTTTTATACTAATGCGTTTTATACTAATGCCTATTCATATTAATGAGGCTTTATACTAATGCTTATATATACTAATGCTTATTGATACTAAACCTTATTTATGATAATTAATGTTTATACTAATGCGTTTTATACCAATGACTATTCATATTAATGAGGTTTTATACTAATGCTTATATATACTAATGCTTATTGATACTAATCCTTATTTATGATAATTAATTTTTATACTAATGCGTTTTATACTAATGCATATTCATGTTAATGAGGCTTTATACTAATGCTTATATATACTAATGCTTATTGATACTAAACCTTATTTATGATAATTAATGTTTATACTAATGCGTTTTATACCAATGACTATTCATGTTAATGAGGTTTTATACTAATGCTTATATATACTAATGCTTATTGATACTAATCCTTATTTATGATAATTAATGTTTATAATAATGCGTTTTATACCAATGCCTATTCATGTTAATGTGGGTTTATACTAATGCTTATATATACTAATGCTTATTGATACTAGTCCTTATTTATGATAATTGATTTTTATACTAATGCTTTTTATACTAATGCCTATTCATGTTAATGGGGCTATATAACTAATGCTTATATATACTAATGCTTATTGATACTAATCCTTATTTATGATAATTAATTTTTATACTAATGCGTTTTATACTAATGCCTATTCATGTTAATGAGGCTTTATACTAATGCTTATATATACTAATGCTTATTGATACTAATACTTATTTATGATAATTAATTTTTATATAATGCGTTTTATACTAATGCCTATTCATGTTAATGAGGCGTTATACTAATGCTTATATATACTAATGCTTATTGATACTAATCCTTATTTATGATAATTAATTTTTATACTAATGCGTTTTATACTAATGCCTATTCATGTTAATGAGGCTTTATACTAATGCTTATATATACTAATGCTTATTGATACTAATCCTTATTTATGATAATTAATTTTTATATAATGCGTTTTATACTAATGCCTATTCATGTTAATGAGGCTTTATACTAATGCTTATATATACTGATGCTTATTGATACTAATCCTTATTTATGATAATTAATTTTATACTAATGTGTTTTATACTAATGCCTATTCATGTTAATGAGGCTTTATACTAATACTTATATATACTAATGCTTATTGATACTAATCCTTTTTTATGATAATTAATTTTTATACTAATGCGTTTTATACTAATGCCTATTCATGTTAATGAGGCTTTATACTAATGCTTATTGATACTAATCCTTATTTATGCCAATTAATTTTTATACTAATGCTTTTTACACTAATGCCTATTCATGTTAATGAGGCTTTATTCTAATGCTTATATATACTAATGCTTATTGATACTAATCCGTATTTATGATAATTAATTTTTATACTAATGCGTTTTATACTAATGCCTATTCATGTTAATGAGGCTTTATATTAATGCTTATTGATACTAATCCTTATTTATGATAATTAATTTTTATACTAATGCTTCTTATACTAATGCCTATTCATGTTAATGAGGCTTTATACTAATGCTTATATATACTAATGCTTATTGATACTAATCCTTATTTATGATAATTAATTTTTATAATAATGCGTTTTATACTAATGCCTATTCATGTTAATGAGGCTTTATACTAATGCTTATTGATACTAATCCTTATTTATGACAATTAATTTTTATACTAATGCTTTTTATACTAATGCCTATTCATGTTAATGAGGCTTTATACTAATGCTTATATATACTAATGCTTATTATACTAATCCTTATTTATGATAATTAATTTTTATAATAATGCGTTTTATACTAATGCCTATTCATGTTAATGAGGCTTTATACTAATGTTTAATTGATACTAATCCTTATTTATGATAATTAATTTTTATACTAATGTGTTTTATACTAATGCCTATTCATGTTAATGGGGCTTTATACTAATGCTTATATATACTAATGCTTATTGATACTAATCCTTATTTATGATAATTAATTTTTATACTAATGCGTTTTTACTAATGCCTAAAAATGTTAATGAGGCTTTATACTAATGCTTATATATACTAGTGCTTATTGATACTAATACTTATTTATGATAATTAATTTTTACACTAATGCGTTTTATATACTGCGTTTTATATACTGCGTTTTATACTAATGCCTATTCATATTAATGAGGCTTTATACTAATGCTTATATATACTAATGCTTATTGATACTAATACTTATTTATGATAATTAATTTTTATACTAATGCGTTTTATACTAATGCCTATACATGTTAATGAGGCTTCATATTAATGCTTATATATACTAATGCTTATTGATACTAATCCTTATTTATGATAATTAATTTTTATGCTAATGCGTTTTATACTAATGCCTATTCATGTTAATGAGGCTTTATACTAATGCTTATATATAAAATGCTTATTGATACTAATCCTTATTTATGATAATTAATTTTTATATTAATGCGTTTTATACTAATGCCTATTCATGTTAATGAGGCTTTATACTAATGCTTATTGATAGTAATCCATTTTTATGATAATTAATTTTTATACTAATGTGTTTTATACTAATGCCTATTCATGTTAATGAGGCTTTATACTAATGCTTATATATACTAATGCTTATTGATACTAATCGTTTTTTATGATAATTAATTTTTATACTAATGCGTTTTATACTAATGCCTATTCATGTTAATGAGGCTTTATTCTAAAGCTTATTGATACTAATCCTTTTTTATGATAATTAATTTTTATACTAATGTGTTTTATACTAATGCCTATTCATGTTAATGAGGCTTTATACTAATGCTTATATATACTAATGCTTATTGATACTAATCCTTTTTTATGATAATTAATTTTTATACTAATGCGTTTTATACTAATGCCTATTCATGTTAATGAGGCTTTATACTAATGCTTATTGATACTAATCCTTATTTATGATAATTAATTTTTATACTAATGCGTTTTATACTAATGCCTATTCATGTTAATGAGGCTTTATACTAATGTTTATTGATACTAATCCTTATTTATGATAATTAATTTTTATAATAATGCGTTTTATACTAATGCCTATTCATGTTAATGAGGCTTTATACTAATGCTTATTGATAGTAATCCTTTTTTATGATAATTAATTTTTATACTAATGTGTTTTATACTAATGCCTATTCATGTTAATGAGGTTTTATACTAATGCTTATATATACTAATGCTTATTGATACTAATCCTTTTTTATGATAATTAATTTTTATACTAATGCGTTTTATACTAATGCCTATTCATGTTAATGAGGCGTTATACTAATGCTTATTGATACTAATCCTTTTTTATGATAATTAATTTTTATACTAATGTTTTTTATACTAATGCCTATTCATGTTAATGAGGTTTTATACTAATGCTTATATATACTAATGCTTATTGATACTAATCCTTTTTTATGATAATTAATTTTTATAATAATGCGTTTTATACTAATGCCTATTCATGTTAATGTGGCTTTATACTAATGCTTATTGATACTAATCCTTATTTATGATAATTAATTTTTATACTAATGCGTTTTATACTAATGCCTATTCATGTTAATGAGGCTTTATACTAATGTTTATTGATACTAATCCTTATTTATGATAATTAATTTTTATACTAATGCGTTTTATACTAATGCCTATTCATGTTAATGAGGATTTATACTAATGCTTGTTGATACTAAACCTTATTTATGACAATTAATTTTTATACTAATGCGTTTTATACTAATGCCTATTCATGTTAATGAGGCTTTATACTAATGCTTATATATACTAATACTTATTGATACTAATCCTTATTTATGATAATTAATTTTTTACTAATGCGTTTTAAACTAATGCCTATTCATATTAATGAGGCTTTATACTAATGCTTATATATACTAATGCTTATTGATACTAAACATTATTTATGATAATTAATGTTTATACTAATGCGTTTTATACCAATGACTATTCATTTTAATGAGGTTTTATACTAATGCTTATATATACTAATGCTTATTGATACTAATCCTTATTTATGATAATTAATTTTTATACTAATGCGTTTTATACTAATGCCTATTCATGTTAATGAGTCTTTATACTAATGCTTATATATACTAATGCTTATTGATATTAAACCTTATTTATGATAATTAATGTTTATACTAATGCGTTTTATACCAATGACTATTCATGTTAATGAGGTTTTATACTAATGCTTATATATACTAATGCTTATTGATACTAATCCTTATTTATGATAATTAATTTTTATACTAATGCGTTTTATACTAATGCCTATTCATGTTAATGAGGCTTTATACTAATGCTTATATATACTAATGCTTATTGATACTAATACTTATTTATGATAATTAATTTTTATATAATGCGTTTTATACTAATGCCTATTCATGTTAATGAGTCTTTATACTAATGCTTATATATACTAATGCTTATTGATACTAATCCTTATTTATGATAATTAATTTTTATACTAATGCGTTTTATACTAATGCCTATTCATGTTAATGAGGCTTTATACTAATGCTTATATATACTAATGCTTATTGATACTAATCCTTATTTATGATAATTAATTTTTATATAATGCGTTTTATACTAATGCCTATTCATGTTAATGAGGCTTTATACTAATGCTTATATATACAGATGCTTATTGATACTAATCCTTATTTATGATAATTAATTTTTATACTAATGTGTTTTATACTAATGCCTATTCATGTTAATGAGGCTTTATTCTAATACTTATATATACTAATGCTTATTGATACTAAACCTTTTTTATGATAATTAATTTTTATACTAATGCGTTTTATACTAATGCCTATTCATGTTAATGAGGCTTTATACTAATACTTATTGATACTAATCCTTATTTATGACAATTAATTTTTATACTAATGCTTTTTATACTAATGCCTATTCATGTTAATGAGGCTTTATACTAATTCTTATATATACTAATGCTTATTGATACTAATCCTTATTTATGATAATTAATTTTTATACTAATGCGTTTTTACTAATGCCTATTCATGTTAATGAGGCTTTATACTAATGCTTATATATACTAGTGCTTATTGATACTAATACTTATTTATGATAATTCATTTTTACACTAATGCGTTTTATATACTGCGTTTTATATACTGCGTTTTATACTAATGCCTATTCATATTAATGAGGCTTTATACTAATGCTTATATATACTAATGCTTATTGATACTAATACTTATTTATGATAATTAATTTTTATACTAATGCGTTTTATACTAATGCCTATACATGTTAATGAGGCTTCATATTAATGCTTATATATACTAATGCTTATTGATACTAATCCTTATTTATGATAATTAATTTTTATGCTAATGCGTTTTATACTAATGCCTATTCATGTTAATGAGGCTTTATACTAATGCTTATATATACTAATGCTTATTGATACTAATCCTTATTTATGATAATTAATTTTTATGCTAATGCGTTTTATACTAATGCCTATTCATGTTAATGAGGCTTTATACTAATGCTTATATATACTAATGCTTATTTATACTAATCCTTATTTATGATAATTAATTTTTATATAATGCGTTTTATACTAATGCCTATTCATGTTAATGAGGCTTTATAATAATGCTTATATATACAAATGCTTATTGATACAAATCCTTATTTATGATAATTAATTTTTATACTAATGTGTTTTATACTAATGCCTATTCATGTTAATGAGGCTTTATACTAATGCTTATATATACTAATGCTTATTGATACTAATCCTTTTTTATGATAATTAATTTTTATACTAATGCGTTTTATACTAATGCCTATTCATGTTAATGAGGCTTTATACTAATGCTTATTGATAGTAATCCTTTTTTATGATAATTAATTTTTATACTAATATGTTTTATACTAATGCCTATTCATGTTAATGAGGCTTTATACTAATGCTTATATATACTAATGCTTATTGATACTAATCCTTTTTTATGATAATTAATTTTTATACTAATGCGTTTTATACTAATGCCTATTCATGTTAATGAGGCTTTATACTAATGCTTATTGATACTAATCCTTTTTTATGATAATTAATTTTTATACTAATGTGTTTTATACTAATGCCTATTCATGTTAATGAGGCTTTATACTAATGCTTATATATACTAATGCTTATTGATACTAATCCTTTTTTATGATAATTAATTTTATACTAATTCGTTTTATACTAATGCCTATTCATGTTAATGAGGCTTTATACTAATGCTTATTGATACTAATCCTAATTTATGATAATTAATTTTTATACTAATGCGTTTTATACTAATGCCTATTCATGTTAATGAGGCTTTATTCTAATGTTTATTGATACTAATCCTTATTTATGATAATTAATTTTTATACTAATGCGTTTTATACTAATGCCTATTCATGTTAATGAGGATTTATACTAATGCTTGTTGATACTAAACCTTATTTATGATAATTAATTTTTATACTAATGCGTTTTATACTAATGCCTATTCATGTTAATGAGGCTTTATACTAATGCTTATATATACTAATACTTATTGATATTAATCCTTAATTTATGATAATTAATTTTTATACTAATGCGTTTTATACTAATGCCTATTCATATTAATGAGGCTTTATACTAATGCTTGTATATACTAATGCTTATTGATACTAAACCTTATTTATGATAATTAATGTTTATACTAATGCGTTTTATACCAATGACTATTCATGTTAATGAGGTTTTATACTAATGCTTATATATACTAATGCTTATTGATACTAATCCTTATTTATGATAATTAATGTTTATAATAATGCGTTTTATGCCAATGCCTATTCATGTTAATGTGGGTTTATACTAATGCTTATATATACTAATGCTTATTGATACTAGTCCTTATTTATGATAATTGATTTTTATACTAATGCTTTTTATACTAATGCCTATTCATGTTAATGGGGCTTTATACTAATGCTTATATATACTAATGCTTATCGATACTAATCCTTATTTATGATAATTAATTTTTATACTAATGCGTTTTATACTAATGCCTATTCATGGTAATGAGGCTTTATACTAATGCTTATATATACTAATGCTTATTGATACTAATACTTATTTATGATAATTAATTTTTATATAATGCGTTTTATACTAATGCCTATTCATGTTAATGAGGCTTTATAATAATGCTTATATATACTAATGCTTATTGATACTAATCCTTATTTCTGATAATTAGTTTTTATACTAATGTGTTTTATACTAATGCCTATTCATGTTCATGTGGTTTATACTAATGCTTATATATACTAATGCTTATTGATACTAATCCTTATTTATGATAATTAATTTTTATACTAATGCTTTTTATACTAATGCCTATTCATGTTAATGAGGCTTTATACTAATTCTTGTATATACTAATGCTTATTGATACTAATCCTTATTTATGATAATTAATTTTTATACTAATGCGTTTTATACTAATGCCTATTCATGTTAATGAGGCTTTATACTAATGCTTATTGATACTAATCCATATGTATGACAATTAATTTTTATACTAACGCGTTTTATACTAATGCCTATTCATGTTAATGAGGCATTATACTAATGCTTATATATACTAATGCTTATTGACACTAAACCTTATTTATGATAATTAATGTTTATACTAATGCGTTTTATACCAATGACTATTCATGTTAATGAGGTTTTATACTAATGCTTATATATACTAATGCTTATTGATACTAATCCTTATTTATGATAATTAATTTTTATACTAATGCGTTTTATACTAATGCCTATTCATGTTAATGAGGCTTTATACTAATGCTTATATATACTAATGCTTATTGATACTAAACCTTATTTATGATAATTAATGTTTATACTAATGCGTTTTATACCAATGACTATTCATGTTAATGAGGTTTTATACTAATGCTTATATATACTAATGCTTATTGATACTAATCCTTATTTATGATAATTAATGTTTATAATAATGCGTTTTATACCAATGCCTATTCATGTTAATGTGGGTTTATACTAATGCTTATATATACTAATGCTTATTGATACTAGTCCTTATTTATGATAATTGATTTTTATACTAATGCTTTTTATACTAATGCCTATTCATGTTAATGGGGCTTTATACTCATGCTTATATATACTAATGCTTATTGATACTAATCCTTATTTATGATAATTAATTTTTATATAATGCGTTTTATACTAATGCCTATTCATGTTAATGAGGCTTTATAATAATGCTTATATATACTAATGCTTATTGATACTAATTCTTATTTATGATAATTAATTTTTATACTAATGTGTTTTATACTAATGCCTATTCATGTTAATGTGGTTTATACTAATGCTTATATATACTAATACTTATTGATACTAATCCTTTTTTATGATAATTAATTTTTATACTAATGCGTTTTATACTAATGCCTATTCATGTTAATGAGGCTTTATACTAATGCTTATTGATACTAATCCTTATTTATGATAATTAATTTTTATACTAATGCGTTTTATACTAATGCCTATTCATGTTAATGAGGCTTTATACTAATGTTTATTGATACTAATCCTTATTTATGATAATTAATTTTTATACTAATGCGTTTTATACTAATGCCAATTCATGTTAATGAGGATTTATACTAATGCTTGTTGATACTAAACCTTATTTATGATAATTAATTTTTATACTAATGCGTTTTATACTAATGCCTATTCATGTTAATGAGGCTTTGTAATAATGCTTATATATACTAATGCTTATTGATACTAATCCATATTTATGATAATTAATTTTTATACTAATGCGTTTTATACTAATGCCTATTCATATTAATGAGGCTTTATACTAATGCTTATATATACTAATGCTTATTGATACTAAACCTTATTTATGATAATTAATGTTTATACTAATGCGTTTTATACCAATGACTATTCATGTTAATGAGGTTTTATACTAATGCTTATATATACTAATGCTTATTGATACTAATCCTTATTTATGATAATTAATTTTTATACTAATACGTTTTATACTAATGACTATTCATGTTAATGAGGCTTTATACTAATGCTTATATATACTAATACTTATTGATACTAATCCTTATTTATGATAATTAATTTTTATACTAAAGCGTTTTATACTAATGTCTATTCATATTAATGAGGCTTTATACTAATGCTTATATATACTAATGCTTATTGATACTAAACCTTATTTATGATAATTAATGTTTATACTAATGCGTTTTATACCAATGACTATTCATGTTAATGAGGTTTTATACTAATGCTTATATATACTAATGCTTATTGATACTAATCCTTATTTATGATAATTAATTTTTATACTAATGCTTTTTATACTAATGCCTATTCATGTTAATGAGGCTTTATACTAATGCTTATATATACTAATGCTTATGATACTAAACCTTATTTATGATAATTAATGTTTATACAAATGTGTTTTATACCAATGACTATTCATGTTAATGAGGTTTTATACTAATGCTTATATATACTAATGCTTATTGATACTAGTCCTTATTTATGAAAATTGATTTTTATACTAATGCTTTTTATACTAATGCCTATTCATGTTAATGGGGCTTTATACTAATGCTTATATATACTAATGCTTATTGATACTAATCCTTATTTATGATAATTAATTTTTATAATAATGCGTTTTATACTAATGCCTATTCATGGTAATGAGGCTTTATACTAATGCTTATATATACTAATGCTTATTGGTACTAGTACTTATTTATGATAATTAATTTTTATATAATGCGTTTTATACTAATGCCTATTCATGTTAATGAGGCTTTATAATAATGCTTATATATACTAATGCTTATTGATACTAATCCTTATTTATGATAATTAATTTTTATACTAATGTGTTTTATACTAATGCCTATTCATGTTCATGTGGTTTATACTAATGCTTATATATACTAATGCTTATTGATACTAATCCTTATTTATGATAATTAATTTTTATACTAATGCTTTTTATACTAATGCCTATTCATGTTAATGAGGCTTTATACTAATTCTTGTATATACTAATGCTTATTGATACTAATCCTTATTTATGATAATTAATTTTTATACTAATGCGTTTTATACTAATGCCTATTCATGTTAATGAGGCTTTATACTAATGCTTATTGATACTAATCCATATTTATGACAATTAATTTTTATACTAACGCGTTTTATACTAATGCCTATTCATGTTAATGAGGATTTATACTAATGCTTATATATACTAATGCTTATTGACACTAAACCTTATTTATGATAATTAATGTTTATACTAATGCGTTTTATTCCAATGCCTATTCATGTTAATGAGGTTTTATACTAATGCTTATATATACTAATGCTTATTGATACTAATCCTTATTTATGATAATTAATTTTTATACTAATGCGTTTTATACTAATGCCTATTCATGTTAATGAGGCTTTATACTAATGCTTATATATAGTAATGCTTATTGATACTAATACTTATTTATGATAATTAATTTTTATACTAATGCCTTTTATACTAATGCCTATTCATGTTAATGAGGCTTTATACTAATGCTTATATATACTAATGCTTATATATACTAATGCTTATTGATACTAATCCTTATTTATGATAATTAATTTTTATACTAATGCGTTTTATACTAATGCCTATTCATGTTAATGAGGCTTTATACTAATGCTTATATATACTAATGCTTATTGATAGTAATCCTTATTTATGATAATTAATGTTTATACTAATACGTTTTATACTAATGCCTATTCATGTTAATGAGGCTTTATACTAATGCTTATATATACTAATGCTTATTGATACTAATCCTTATTTATGATAATTAAATTTTATATTAATGCGTTTTATGCCAATGCCTATTCATGTTAATGAGGTTTTATACTAATGCTTATATATACTAATGCTTATTGATACTAATCCTTATTTATGATAATTAATTTTTATACTAATGCGTTTTAGACTAATGCCTATTCATGTTAATGAGGCTTTATACTAATGCTTATATATACTAATGCTTATTGATACTAATCCTTATTTATCATAATTAATTTTTTATACTAATACGTTTTATACTAATGCCTATTCATGTTAATGAGGCTTTATACTAATGCTTATATATACTAATGCTTATTGATACTAATCCATATTTAAGATAATTAATTTTTATACTAATGCGTTTTATACTAATGCCTATTCATGTTAATGAGGCTTTATACTAATGCTTATATATACTAATGCTTATTGATACTAATCCTTATTTATGATAATTAATTTTTATATAATGCGTTTTATACTAATGCCTATTCATGTTAATGAGGCTTTATACTAATGCTTATATATACTAATGCTTATTGATACTAATCCTTATTTATGACAATTAATTTTTATACTAATGCTTTTTATACTAATGCCTATTCATGTTAATGAGGCTTTATACTAATGCTTATATATACTAATGCTTATTGATACTAATCCTTATTTATGATAATTAATTTTTATAATAATGCGTTTTATACTAATGCCTATTCATGTTAATGAGGCTTTATGCTAATGTTTATTGATACTAATCCTTATTTATGATAATTAATTTTTATACTAATGCGTTTTATACTAATGCCTATTCATGTTAATGAGGCTTTATACTAATGCTTATATATACTAATACTTATTGGTACTAATCCTTATTTATGATAATTAATTTTTATACTAATACGTTTTATACTAATGACTATTCATGTTAATGAGGCTTTATACTAATGCTTATATATACTAATGCTTATTGTTACTAATCCTTATTTATTATAATTAATTTTTATACTAATGCGTTTTATACTAATGCCTATTCATGTTAATGAGGCTTTATACTAATGCTTATATATACTAATGCTTATTGATACTAATCCTTATTTATGATAATTAATTTTGATACTAATTCTTTTTATACTAATGCCTATTCATGTTAATGAGGCTTTATACTAATGCTTATATTTACTATAATGCTTATTGATACTAATCCTTATTTATGATAAATAATTTTTATACTTATGCGTTTTATACTAATGCCTATTCATGTTAATGAGGCTTTATACTAATGCTTATTGATACTAATCCATATTTATGACAATTAATATTTATACTAATGCTTTTTATACTAATGCCTATTCATGTTAATGAGGCTTTATACTAATGCTTATATATACTAATACTTATTGATACTAATCCTTATTTATGATAATTAATTTTTATACTAATTCTTTTTATACTAAAGCCTATTCATGTTAATGAGGCTTTATAATAATTCTCATATATATTAATGCTTATTGATACTAATCCTTATTTATGATAATTAATTTTTATATTAATGCGTTTTATACTAATGCCTATTCATGTTAATGAGGCTTTATACTAATGCTTATATATACTAATGCTTATTGATACTAATCCTTATTTATGATAATTAAATTTTATACCAATGCGTTTTATACTAATGCCTATTCATGTTAATGAGGCTGTATACTAATCCTTATATATACTAATAATTATTGATACTAATCCTTATTTATGATAATTAATTTTTATACTAATGCGTTTTATACTAATGCTATTCATATTAATGAGATACTAATGCTTATTGATACTAATCCTTGTTTATGACAATTAATTTTTATACTAATGCTTTTTATACTAAAGCCTATTCATGTTAACAGGCTTTATACTAATGCTTATATATACTAATGCTTATTGATACTAATCCTTATTTAAGATAATTAATTTTTATACTAATGCGTTTTATACTAATGCCTATTCATGTTAATGAGGCTTTATACTAATGCTTATATATACTAATGCTTATTGATACTAATCTTTATTTATGATAATTAATTTTTATATAATGCGTTTTATACTAATGCTATTCATGTTAATGAGGCTTTATACTAATGCTTATATATGTAATGCTTATTGATACTAATCCTAATTTATGACAATTAATTTTTATACTAATGCTTTTTATACTAATGCCTATTCATGTTAATGAGGCTTTATGCTAATGTTTATTGATACTAATCCTTATTTATGATAATTAATTTTTATACTAATGCGTTTTAGACTAATGCCTATTCATGTTAATGAGGCTTTATACTAATGCTTATATATACTAATGCTTATTGATACTAATCCTTATTTATGATAATTAATTTTTATACTAATACGTTTTATACTAATGCCTATTCATGTTAATGAGGCTTTATACTAATGCTTATATATACTAATGCTTATTGATACTAATCCTTATTTAAGATAATTAATTTTTATACTAATGCGTTTTATACTAATGCCTATTCATGTTAATTAGGCTTTATACTAATGCTTATATATACTAATACTTATTGATACTAATCACTTATTTATGATAATTAATTTTTATAATAATGCGTTTTTTATACTAATGCCTATTCATGTTAATGAGGCTTTATGCTAATGTTTATTGATACTAATCCTTATTTATGATAATTAATTTTTATACTAATGCGTTTTAGACTAATGCCTATTCATGTTAATGAGGCTTTATACGAATGCTTATATATACTAATGCTTATTGATACTAATCTTATTTATGATAATTAATTTTTATACTAATGCTTTTTATACTAATACCTATTCTTGTTAATGAGGCTTTATATTAATGCTTATATATACAAATGCTTGTTTGATTCTAATCCTTGTTTATGATAATTAATTTTTATACTAATGCGTTTATACTAATGCCTATTCATGTTAATGAGGCTTTATACTAATGCTTATTGATACTAATCCTTATTTATGCCAATTAATTTTTATACTAATGCTTTTTACACTAATGCCTATTCATGTTAATGAGGCTTTATTCTAATGCTTATATATACTAATGCTTATTGATACTAATCCGTATTTATGATAATTAATTTTTATACTAATGCGTTTTATACTAATGCCTATTCATGTTAATGAGGCTTTATATTAATGCTTATTGATACTAATCCTTATTTATGATAATTAATTTTTATACTAATACTTTTTTATACTAATGCCTATTCATGTTAATGAGGCTTTATACTAATGCTTATATATACTAATGCTTATTGATACTAATCCTTATTTATGATAATTAATTTTTATAATAATGCGTTTTATACTAATGCCTATTCATGTTAATGAGGCTTTATACTAATGCTTATTGATACTAATCCTTATTTATGACAATTAATTTTTATACTAATGCTTTTTTTATACTAATGCCTATTCATGTTAATGAGGCTTTATACTAATGCTTATATATACTAATGCTTATTGATAATAATCCTTATTTATGATAATTAATTTTTATACTAATGCGTTTTATACTAATGCCTATTCATATTAAATAGGCTTTATACTAATGCTTATTGATACTAATCCTTATTTATGATAATTAATTTTTATACTAATGCGTTTTATACTAATGCCTATTTATGTTAATGAGGCTTTATACTAATGCTTATATATATTAATGCTTATTGACTCTAAACCTTATTTATGATAATCAATTTTTATACTAATGCGTTTTACACTAATGCCTATTCATGTTAATGTGGCTTTATAATAATGCTTATATATACTAATGCTTATTGATACTAATCCTTATTTATGATAATTAATTTTTATACTAATGCGTTTTATACTAATGCCTATTCATGTTAATGAGGCTTTATACTAATGCTTATATATACGAATACTTATTGATACTAATCCTTATTTATGATAATTAACTTTTATACTAATGCGTTTTATACTAATGCCTATTCATATTAATGAGGCTTTATACTAATGCTTATTGATACTAATCCTTGTTTATGACAATTAATTTTTATACTAATGCTTTTTATACTAAAGCCTATTCATGTTAATGAGGCTTTATACTAATGCTTATATATACTAATGCTTATTGATACTAATCCTTATTTAAGATAATTAATTTTTTTATACTAATGCGTTTTATACTAATGCCTATTCATGTTAATGAGGCTTTATACTAATGCTTATATATACTAATGCTTATTGATACTAATCTTTATTTATGATAATTAATTTTTATATAATGCGTTTTATACTAATGCCCTAATGTTAATGAGGCTTTATACTAATGCTTATATATACTAATACTTATTGATACTAATCCTAATTTATGACAATTAATTTTTATACTAATGCTTTTTATACTAATGCCTATTCATGTTAATGAGGCTTTATGCTAATGTTTATTGATACTAATCCTTATTTATGATAATTAATTTTTATACTAATGCGTTTTAGACTAATGCCTATTCATGTTAATGAGGCTTTATACTAATGCTTATATATACTAATGCTTATTGATACTAATCCTTATTTATGATAATTAATTTTTATACTAATACGTTTTATACTAATGCCTATTCATGTTAATGAGGCTTTATACTAATGCTTATATATACTAATGCTATTGATACTAATCCTTATTTAAGATAATTAATTTTTATACTAATGCGTTTTATACTAATGCCTATTCATGTTAATTAGGCTTTATACTAATGCTTATATATACTAATGCTTATTGATACTAATCCTTATTTATGATAATTAATTTTTATAATAATGCACGTTTTATACTAATGCCTATTCATGTTAATGAGGCTTTATGCTAATGTTTATTGATACTAATCCTTATTTATGATAATTAATTTTTATACTAATGCGTTTTAGACTAATGCCTATTCATGTTAATGAGGCTTTATACGAATGCTTATATATACTAATGCTTATTGATACTAATCATATTTATGATAATTAATTTTTATACTAATGCTTTTTTTATACTAATGCCTATTCTTGTTAATGAGGCTTTATATTAATGCTTATATATACAAATGCTTGTTGATTCTAATCCTTGTTTATGATAATTAATTTTTATACTAATGCGTTTTATACTAATGCCTATTCATGTTAATGAGGCTTTATACTAATGCTTATTGATACTAATCCTTATTTATGCCAATTAATTTTTATACTAATGCTTTTTACACTAATGCCTATTCATGTTAATAGAGGCTTTATTCTAATGCTTATATATACTAATGCTTATTGATACTAATCCGTATTTATGATAATTAATTTTTATACTAATGCGTTTTATACTAATGCCTATTCATGTTAATGAGGCTTTATATTAATGCTTATTGATACTAATCCTTATTTATGATAATTAATTTTTATACTAATGCTTTTTATACTAATGCCTATTCATGTTAATGAGGCTTTAGCATTTAATGCTTATATATACTAATGCTTATTGATACTAATCCTTATTTATGATAATTAATTTTTTTTATAATAATGCGTTTTATACTAATGCCTATTCATGTTAATGAGGCTTTAGCATGCTAATACTTATTGATATAATCCTTATTTATGACAATTAATTTTTATACTAATGCTTTATACTAATGCCTATTCATGTTAATGAGGCTTTATACTAATGCTTATATATACTAATGCTTATTGATAATAATCCTTATTTATGATAATTAATTTTTATACTAATGCGTTTTATACTAATGCCTATTCATATTAATGAGGCTTTATACTAATGCTTATTGATACTAATCCTTATTTATGATAATTAATTTTTATACTAATGCGTTTTATACTAATGCCTATTTATGTTAATGAGGCTTTATACTAATGCTTATATATATTAATGCTTATTGACTCTAAACCTTATTTATGATAATCAATTTTTATGTAATGCGTTTTACACTAATGCCTATTCATGTTAATGTGGCTTTATAATAATGCTTATATATACTAATGCTTATTGATACTAATCCTTATTTATGATAATTAATTTTTATACTAATGCGTTTTATACTAATGCCTATTCATGTTAATGAGGCTTTATACTAATGCTTATATATACGAATACTTATTGATACTAATCCTTATTTATGATAATTAACTTTTATACTAATGCGTTTTATAGTAATGCCTATTCATGTTAATGAGGCTTTATACTAATGCTTATATATACTAATGCTTATTGATACTAATCCTTATTAATGATAATTAATTTTTATACTAACGCTTTATAAATCTAATGCCTATTCATGTTAATGAGGATTTATATTAATGCTTATATATACTAATGCTTATTGATACTAAACCTTATTTATGATAACTAATGTTTATATTATGCGTTTTATACCAATGCCTATTCATGTTAATGAGGGTTTATACTAATGCTTATATATACTAAGCGCTTATTGATACTAATCCTTATTTATGATAATTAATTTTTATACTAATGCGTTTTATACTAATGCCTATTCATGTTAATGAGGCTTTATACTAATGCTTATATATACTAATGCTTATTGATATAGTCCTTATTTATGATAATTAATTTTTATACTAATGCTTTTTATACCAATGCCTATTCATGTTAATGAGGCTTTATACTAATGCTTATATATAGTAATGCTTATTGATACTAATCCTTATTTATGATAATTAATTTTTATACTAATGCGTTTTATAGTAATGCCTATTCATGTTAATGAGGCTTTATACTAATGCTTATATATACTAATGCTTGTTGATACTAATCCTTATTTATGATAATTAATTTTTATACTAATGCGTTTTATACTAATGCCTATTCATGTTAATTAGGCTTTATACTAATGCTTATATATACTAATGCTTATTGATACTAATCCTTATTTATGATAATTAATTTTTACACTAATGCGTTTTATACTAATGCCTATTCATGTTAATGAGGCTTTATACTAATGCTTATGTATACTAATGCTTATTGATACTAATCCTTATTTATGATAATTAATTTTTATACTAATTCGTTTTCTACTATTGCCTATTCATGTTAATGAGGCTTTATACAATTGATTATATATATTAATGCTTATTGATACTAATCCTTGTTTATGATAATTAATTTTTATACTAATACGTTTTATACTAATGCCTATTCATGTTAATGAGGCTTTATACTAATGCTTATATATACTAATGCTTATTGATACTAATCCTTATTTATGATAATTAATTTTTATACTAATGCTTTTTATAATAATGCCTATTCATGTTAATGAGGCTTTATACTAATGCTTATATATACTAATGCTTATTGATACTAATCCTTATTTATGATAATTAATTTTTATACTAATGCGTTTTATACTAATGTCTATTCATGTTAATGAGGCTTTATACTAATGCTTATATATACTAATGCTTATTGATACTAATCCTTATTTATGATAATTAATTTTTATATAATGCTTTTTATACTAATGCCTATACATGTTAATGAGGCTTTATACTAATGCTTATATATACTAATGCTTATTGATACTAATCCTTGTTTATGATAATTAATTTTTATACTAATGCGTTTTATACTAATGCCTATTCATGTTAATGAGGCTTTATACTATTACTTATTGATACTAATCCTTATTTATGAAAATTAATTTTTATACTAATGCTTTTTATACTAATGCCTATTCATGTTAATGAGGCTTTATTCTAATACTTATATATACTAATGTTTATTGATACTAATCCTTATTTATGATAATTAATTTTTATACTAATGCGTTTTATACTAATGCCTATTCATGTTAATGAGGCTTTATACTAATGCTTATTTTTACTAATCCTTATTTATGATAATTAATTTTTATACTAATGCGTTTTATACTAATGCCTATTCATGTTAATGAGGCTTTATACTAATGCTTATATATACTAATACTTATTAATACTAATCCTTATTTATGATAATTAATTTTTATACTAATACGTTTTATACTAATGACTATTCATGTTAATGAGGCTTTATACTAATGCTTATATATACTACTGCTTATTGATACTAATCCTTATTTAGGATAATTAATTTTTATACTAATGCGTTTTATACTAATGCCTATTCATGTTAATGAGGCTTTATACAAATGCTTATTGATACTAATCCTTATTTATGCCAATTAATTTTTATACTAATGCTTTTTACACTAATGCCTATTCATGTTAATGAGGCTTTATTCTAATGCTTATATATACTAATGCTTATTGATACTAATCCTTATTTATGATAATTAATTTTTATACTAATGCGTTTTATACTAATGCCTATTCATGTTAATGAGGCTTTATACTAATGCTTATTGATACTAATCCTTATTTATGATAATTAATTTTTATACTAATACTTTTTTATACTAATGCCTATTCATGTTAATGAGGCTTTATACTAATGCTTATATATACTAATACTTATTGATACTAATCATACCTTATTTATGATAATTAATTTTTTATAATAATGCGTTTTATACTAATGCCTATTCATGTTAATGAGGCTTTATACTAATGCTTATTGATACTAATCCTTATTTATGACAATTAATTTTTATACTAATGCTTTTTATACTAATGCCTATTCATGTTAATGAGGCTTTATACTAATGCTTATATATACTAATGCTTATTGATACTAATCCTTATTTATGAAAATTAATTTTTATACTAATGCGTTTTATACTAATGCCTATTCATGTTAATGAGGCTTTATACTAATGCTTATTGATACTAATCATATTAATGATAATTAATTTTTATACTAACGCGTTATAAAACTAATGCCTATTCATGTTAATGAGGATTTATATTAATGCTTATATATACTAATGCTTATTGATACCAAACCTTATTTATGATAATTAATGTTTATATTATGCGTTTTATACCAATGCCTATTCATGTTAATGAGGGTTTATACTAATGCTTATATATACTAATGCTTATTGATACTAATCCTTATTATGATAATTAATTTTTATACTAATGCGTTTTATACTAATGCCTATTCATGTTAATGAGGCTTTATACTAATGCTTATATATACTAATGCTTATTGATACTAATCCTTATTTATGATAATTAATTTTTATACTAATGCTTTTTATACTAATGCCCTATTCATGTTAATGAGGCTTTATACTAATGCTTATATATACTAATGCTTATTGATACTAATCATATTTATGATAATTAATTTTTATAATAATGCGTTTTATACTAATGCCTATTCATGTTAATGAGGCTTTATACTAATACTTATTGATACTAATCCTTATTTATGACAATTAATTTTTATACTAATGCTTTTTATACTAATGCCTATTCATGTTAATGAGGCTTTATACTAATGCTTATATATACTAATGCTTATTGATACTAATCCTTATTTATGAAAATTAATTTTTATACCTAAATGCGTTTTATACTAATATTGCCTATTCATGTTAATGAGGCTTTATACTAATGCTTATTGATACTAATCCTTATTTATGATAATTAATTTTCATACTAATGCGTTTTATACTAATGCCTATTCATGTTAATGAGGCTTTATACTAATGCTTATATATATTAATGCTTATTGACTCTAATCCTTATTTATGATAATCAATTTTTATACTAATGCGTTTTACACTAATGCCTATTCATGTTAATGAGGCTTTATAATAATGCTTATATATACTAATGCTTATTGATACTAATCCTTATTTATGATAATTAATTTTTATACTAATGCGTTTTATACTAATGCCTTTTCATGTTAATGAGGCTTTATACTAATGCTTATATATACTAATGCTTATTGATACTAATCCTTATTAATGATAATTAATTTTTATACTAACGCGTTATAAAACTAATGCCTATTCATGTTAATGAGGATTTATATTAATGCTTATATATACTAATGCTTATTGATACCAAACCTTATTTATGATAATTAATGTTTATATTATGCGTTTTATACCAATGCCTATTCATGTTAATGAGGGTTTATACTAATGCTTATATATACTAATGCTTATTGATACTAATCCTTATTATGATAATTAATTTTTATACTAATGCCTTTTATACTAATGCCTATTCATGTTAATGAGGCTTTATACTAATGCTTATATATACTAATGCTTATTGATACTAGTCCTTATTTATGATAATTAATTTTTATACTAATGCTTTTTATACTAATGCCTATTCATGTTAATGAGGCTTTATATTAATATCTTATATATAGTAATGCTTATTGATACTAATCCTTATTTATGATAATTAATTTTTATACTAAGGCGTTTTATACTAATGCCTATTCATATTAATGAGGCTTTATACTAATGCTTATATATACTAATGCTTATTGATACTAATCCTTAGTTATGATAATTAATTTTTATACTAAAGCGTTTTATACTAATGCCTATTCATGTTAATGAGGCTTTATACTAATGCTTATTTATACTAATGCTTATTGATACAAATCCTTATTTATGATAAATAATTTTTATACTAATGCGTTTTATACTAATGCCTATTCATCTTAATGAGGCTTTATACTAATGCTTATTGATACTAAACCTTATTTATGATAATTAATTTTTATACTAATGCGTTTTATACTAATGCCTATTCATGTTAATGAGGTTTTATACTAATGCTCATATATACTAATGCTTATTGATACTAATCCTTATTTATGATAATTAATTTTTATACTAATGCTTTTTATACTAATGCCTATTCATGTTACTGAGGCTTTAGAGTAATGCTTATATATACTAATGCTTATTGATACTAATCCTTATTTATGATAATTAATTTTTATACTAAAGCGTTTTATACTAATGCCTATTCATGTTAATGAGGCTTTATAGTAATGCTTATATATACTAATGCTTATTTATACTAATCCTTATTTATGATAATTAATTTTTATACACTGCGTTTTATACTAATGCCTATTCATATTAATGAGGCTTTATACTAATGCTTATATATACTAATGCTTATTGATACTAATCCTTATTTATGATAATTAATTTTTATACTGATGCGTTTTATACTAATGCCTATTCATGTTAATGAGGCTTTATACTAATGCTTATATATACTAATGCTTATTGATACTAATCCTTATTTATGATAATTAATTTTTATACTAATGCGTTTTATACTAATGCCTATTCATGTTAATGAGGCTTTATACTAATGCTTATATATACTAATGCTTATTGATACTAGTCCTTATTTATGATAATTAATTTTTATACTAATGCGTTTTATACTAATGCCTATTCATGTTAATTAGGATTTATACTAATGCTTATATATACTAATGCTTATTGATACTAATCCTTATTTATGATAATTAATTTTTACATTAATGCGTTTTATACTAATGCCTATTCATGTTAATGAGGCTTTATACTAATGCTTATATATACTAATGCTTATTGATACTAATCCTTATTTATGATAATTAATTTTTATACACTGCGTTTTATACTAATGCCTATTCATATTAATGTGGCTTTATACTAATGCTTATATATACTAATGCTTATTGATACTAATCCTTATTTATGATAATTAATTTTTATACTAAAGCGTTTTATACTAATGCCTATTCATGTTAATGAGGCTTTATACTAATGCTTATTTATACTAATGCTTATTGATACAAATCCTTATTTATGATAAATAATTTTTATACTAATGCGTTTTATACTAATGCCTATTCATCTTAATGAGGCTTTATACTAATGCTTATTGATACTAAACCTTATTTATGATAATTAATTTTTATACTAATGCGTTTTATACTAATGCCTATTCATGTTAATGAGGTTTTATACTAATGCTCATATATACTAATGCTTATTGATACTAATCCTTATTTATGATAATTAATTTTTATACTAATGCTTTTTATACTAATGCCTATTCATGTTAATGAGGCTTTATACTAATGCTTATATATATTAATGCTTATTGATACTAATCCTTATTTATGATAATTAATTTTTATACTAATGCGTTTTATACTAATGCCTATTCATGTTAATGAGGCTTTATACTAATGCTTATATATAGTAATGCTTATTGTTACTAATCCTTATTTATGATAATTAATTTTTATACTAATGCGTTTTATAGTAATGCCTATTCATGTTAATGAGGCTTTATACTAATGCTTATATATACTAATGCTTGTTGATACTAATCCTTATTTATGATAATTAATTTTTATACTAATGCGTTTTATACTAATGCCTATTCATGTTAATTAGGCTTTTTATACTAATGCTTATATATATACTAATGCTTATTGATACTAATCCTTATTTATGATAATTAATTTTTACACTAATGCGTTTTATACTAATGCCTATTCATGTTAATGAGGCTTTATAGTAATGCTTATATATACTAATGCTTATTGATACTAATCCTTATTTATGATAATTAATTTTTATACACTGCGTTTTATACTAATGCCTATTCATATTAATGAGGCTTTATACTAATGCTTATATATACTAATGCATATTGATACTAATCCTTATTTATGATAATTAATTTTTATACTAATGCGTTTATACTAATGCCTATTCATGTTAATGAGGATTTATATTGATGCTTATATATACTAATGCTTATTGATACTAATCCTTATTTATGATAATTAATTTTTATACTAATGCGTTTTATACTATGCCTATTCATGTTAATGAGGCTTTATACTAATACTTATGTATACTAATGCTTATTACTAATCCTTATTTATGATAATTAATTTTTATACTAATCTTTTATACTAATGCCTATTCATGTTAATGAGGTTTTATACTAATACTTATATATACTAATGCTTATTGATACTAATCCTTATTTATGACAATTAATTTTTATACTAAAGCGTTTTATACTAATGCCTATTCATGTTAATGAGGCTTTATACTAATGCTTATTTATACTAATGCTTATTGATACAAATCCTTATTTATGGTAAATAATTTTTATACTAATGCGTTTATACTAATGCCTATTCATCTTAATGAGGCTTTATACTAATGCTTATTGATACTAAATACTTAATTTATGATAATTAATTTTTATACTAATGCGTTTATACTAATGCCTATTCATGTTAATGAGGTTTTTATACTAATGCTCATATATACTAATGCTTATTGATACTAATCCTTATTTATGATAATTAATTTTTATACTAATGCTTTTTATACTAATGCCTATTCATGTTAATGAGGCTTTATACTAATGCTTATATATATTAATGCTTATTGATACTAATCCTTATTTATGAAAATTAATTTTTATACTAATGCGTTTTATACTAATGCCTATTCATGTTACTGAGGCTTTATAGTAATGCTTATATATACTAATGCTTATTGATACTAATCCTTATTGATGATAATTAATTTTTATACTAAAGCGTTTTATACTAATGCCTATTCATGTTAATGAGGCTTTATAGTAATGCTTATATATACTAATGCTTATTGATACTAATCCTTATTTATGATAATTAATTTTTATATAAGGCGTTTTATACTAATGCCTATTCATATTAATGAGGCTTTATACTAATGCTTATATATACTAATGCTTATTGATACTAATCCTTATTTATGATAATTAATTTTTATACTAAAACGTTTTATACTAATGCCTATTCATGTTAATGAGGCTTTATACTAATGCTTATTTATACTAATGCTTATTGATACAAATCCTTATTTATGATAAATAATTTTTATACTAATGCGTTTTATACTAATGCCGATTCATCTTAATGAGGCTTTATACTAATGCTTATTGATCCTAAACCTTATTTAGGATAATTAATTTTTATACTAATGCGTTTTATACTAATGCCTATTCATGTTAATGAGGTTTTATACTAATGCTCATATATACTAATGCTTATTGATACTAATCCTTATTTATGATAATTAATTTTTATACTAATGCTTTTTATACTAATGCCTATTCATGTTACTGAGGCTTTAGAGTAATGCTTATATATACTAATGCTTATTGATACTAATCCTTATTTATGATAATTAATTTTTATACTAAAGCGTTTTATACTAATGCCTATTCATGTTAATGTGGCTTTATAGTAATGCTTATATATACTAATGCTTATTTATACTAATCCTTATTTATGATAATTAATTTTTATACACTGCGTTTTATACTAATGCCTATTCATATTAATCAGGCTTTATACTAATGCTTATATATACTAATGCTTATTGATACTAATCCTTATTTATGATAATTAATTTTTATACTAATGCGTTTTATACTAATGCCTATTCATGTTAATGAGGCTTTATACTAATGCTTATATATACTAATGCTTATTGATACTAATCCTTATTTATGATAATTAATTTTTATACTAATGCGTTTTATACTAATGCCTATTCATGTTAATGAGGCTTTATACTAATGCTTATATATACTAATGCTTATTGATACTAGTCCTTATTTATGATAATTAATTTTTATACTAATGCGTTTTATACTAATGCCTATTCATGTTAATTAGGCTTTATACTAATGCTTATATATACTAATGCTTATTGATACTAATCCTTATTTATGATAATTAATTTTTACATTAATGCGTTTTATACTAATGCCTATTCATGTTAATGAGGCTTTATACTAATGCTTATATATACTAATGCTTATTGATACTAATCCTTATTTATGATAATTAATTTTTATACACTGCGTTTTATACTAATGCCTATTCATATTAATGTGGCTTTATACTAATGCTTATATATACTAATGCTTATTGATACTAATCCTTATTTATGATAATTAATTTTTATACTAAAGCGTTTTATACTAATGCCTATTCATGTTAATGAGGCTTTATACTAATGCTTATTTATACTAATGCTTATTGATACAAATCCTTATTTATGATAAATAATTTTTATACTAATGCGTTTTATACTAATGCCTATTCATCTTAATGAGGCTTTATACTAATGCTTATTGATACTAAACCTTATTTATGATAATTAATTTTTATACTAATGCGTTTTATACTAATGCCTATTCATGTTAATGAGGTTTTATACTAATGCTCATATATACTAATGCTTATTTATACTAATCCTTATTTATGATAATTAATTTTTATACACTGCGTTTTATACTAATGCCTATTCCTATTAATGAGGCTTTATACTAATGCTTATATATACTAATGCTTATTGATACTAATCTTTATTTATGATAATTAATTTTTATACTAATGCGTTTGATACTAATGCCTATTCATGTTAATGAGGCTTTATATTAATGCTTATATATACTAATGCTTATTGATACTAATCCTTATTTATGATAATTAATTTTTATACTAAGGCGTTTTATACTAATGCCTATTCATGTTAATTAGGCTTTATACTAATGCTTATATATACTAATGCTTATTGATACTAATCCTTATTTATGATAATTAATTTTTATACTAATGCTTTTTTATACTAATGCCTATTCATGTTAATGAGGCTTTATACTAATGCTTATATATACTAATGCTTATTGATACTAATCCTTATTTATGATAATTAATTTTTATACTAATGCGTTTTATACTAATGCCTATTCATGTTAATGAGGCTTTATACTAATGCTTATATATACTAATGCTTATTGATACTAATCCTTATTTATGATAATTAATTTTTATACTAAAGCGTTTTATACTAATGCATATTCATGTTAATGAGGCTTTATACTAATGCTTATTTATACTAATGCTTATTGATACTAATCCTTATATATGATAATTAATTTTTATACTAATGCGTTTTATACTAATGCCTATTCATCTTAATGAGGCTTTATACTAATGCTTATTGATACTAAACCTTATTTATGATAATTAATTTTTACACTAATGCGTTTTATACTAATGCCTATTCATGTTAATGAGGCTTTATAGTAATGCTTATATATACTAATGCTTATTGATACTAATCCTTATTCCTCATGATAATTAATTTTTATACACTGCGTTTTATACTAATGCCTATTCATATTTAATGAGTTTTTATACTAATGCTTATATATACTAATGCATATTGATACTAATCCTTATTTATGATAATTAATTTTTATACTAATGCGTTTTATACTAATGCCTATTCATGTTAATATACTTTATATTAATGCTTATATATACTAATGCTTATTGATACTAATCCTTATTTATGATAATTAATTTTTATACTAATAAAAGTTTTATACTAATGCCTATTCATGTTAATGAGGCTTTATACTAATGCTTATGTATACTAATGCTTATTGATACTAATCCTTATTTATGATAATTAATTTTTATACTAATGCTTTTTATACTAATGCCTATTCATGTTAATGAGGCTTTATACTAATGCTTATATATACTAATGCTTATTGATACTAATCCTTATTTATGATAATTAATTTTTATACTAAAGCGTTTTATACTAATGCCTATTCATGTTAATGAGGCTTTATACTAATGCTTATTTATACTAATGCTTATTGATACAAATCCTTATTTATGATAAATAATTCTTATACTAATGCGTTTTATACTAATGCCTATTCATCTTAATGAGGCTTTATACTAATGCTTATTGGATACTAAACCTTATTTATGATAATTAATTTTTATACTAATGCGTTTTATACTAATGCCTATTCATGTTAATGAGGTTTTATACTAATGCTCATATATACTAATGCTTATTGATACTAATCCTTATTTATGATAATTAATTTTTATACTAATGCTTTATATACTAATGCCTATTCATGTTAATGAGGCTTTATACTAATGCTTATATATATTAATGCTTATTGATACTAATCCTTATTTATGATAATCAATTTTTATACTAATGCGTTTTATACTAATGCCTTTTCATGTTACTGAGGCTTTATAGTAATGCTTATATATACTAATGCTTATTGATACTAATCCTTATTTATGATAATTAATTTTTATACTAAAGCGTTTTATACTAATGCCTATTCATGTTAATGAGGCTTTATAGTATTGCTTATATATACTAATGCTTATTTATACTAATCCTTATTTATGATAATTAATTTTTATACACTGCGTTTTATACTAATGCCTATTCATATTAATGAGGCTTTATACTAATGCTTATATATACTAATGCTTATTGATACTAATCCTTATTTATGATAATTAATTTTTATAATAATGCGTTTTATACTAATGCCTATTCATGTTAATGAGGCTTTTATATTAATGCTTATATATACTAATGCTTATTGATACTAATCCATATTTATGATAATTAATTTTTATACTTATGCGTTTTATACTAATGCCTATTCATGTTAATGAGGCTTTATGCTAATGCTTATGTATACTAATGCTTATTGATACTAATCCTTATTTATGATAATTAATTTTTATACTAACAAGCTTTTTATACCAATGCCTATTCATGTTAATGTGGCTTTATACTAATGCTTATATATACTAATGCTTATTGATACTAATCCTTATTTATGATAATTAATTTTTATACTAAGGCGTTTTATACTAATGCCTATTCATGTTAATTAGGCTTATACTATCGCTTATATACACTAATGCTGATTGATACTAATCCTTATTTATGATAATTAATTTTTATACTAATGCTTTTTATACTAATGCCTATTCATGTTAATGAGGCTTTATACTAATGCTTATATATACTAATGCTTATTGATACTAATCCTTGTTTATGATAATTAATTTTTATACTAATGCGTTTTATACTAATGCCTATTCATGTTAATGAGGCTTTATACTAATGCTTATATATACTAATGCTTATTGATACTAATCCTTATTTATGATAATTAATTTTTATACTAAAGCGTTATATACTAATGCCTATTCATGTTAATGTTGACTTTATACTAATGCTTATTTATACTAATGCTTATTGATACTAATCCTTATTTATGATAATTAATTTTTATACTAATGCGTTTTATACTAATGCCTATTCATCTTAATGAGGCTTTATACTAATGCTTATTGATACTAAACCTTATTTATGATAATTAATTTTTATACTAATGCGTTTTATACTAATGCCTATTCATGTTAATGAGGTTTTATACTAATGCTCATATATACTAATGCTTATTGATACTAATCCTTATTTATGATAATTAATTTTTATACTAATGCTTTTTATACTAATGCCTATTCATGTTAATGAGGCTTTATACTAATGCTTATATACAATAATACTTATTGATACTAATCCTTATTTATGATAATTAATTTTTATACTAATGCGTTTTATACTAATGCCTATTCATGTTAATGAGGCTTTATAATAATGCTTATATATACTAATGCTTATTGATACTAATCCTTATTTATGATAATTAATTTTTATACTAATGCGTTTGATACTAATGCCTATTCATGTTAATGAGACTTTATACTAATGCTTATATATACTAACGCTTATTGATACTAAACCTTATTTATGATAATTAATGTTTATACTAATGCGTTTTATACCAATGACTATTCATGTTAATCAGGTTTTATACTAATGCTTATATATACTAATGCTTATTGATACTAATCCTTATTTATGATAATTAATTTTTATACTAATGCTTTTTATACTAATGCCTATTCATGTTAATGAGGCTTTATACTAATGCTTATATATACTAATGCTTATTGATACTAATCCTTATTTATGTTAATTAATTTTTATTCTAATGCGTTTTATACTAATGCCTATTCATGTTAATGAGGCTTTATACTAATGCTTATATATACTAATGCTTATTGATATTAATCCTTATTGATGATAATCAATTTTTATACTAAAGCGATTTATACAAATGCCTATTCATGTTAATGAGGCTTTATACTAATGCTTATATATACTAATACTTATTGATACTAATCCTTATTTATGATAATTAATTTTTATACTAATGCGTTTTATACTAATGCCTATTCATGTTAATGAGGCTTTATACTAATTCTTATATATACTAATGCTTATTGATACTAATGCTTATTTATGATAATTAATTTTTATACTAAAGCGTTTTATACTAATGCCTATTCATGTTAATGAGGCTTTATACTAATGCTTATATATACTAATGCTTATTGATACTAATCCTTATTTATGATAATTAATTTTTATACTAAAGCGTTTTATACTAATGCCTATTCATGTTAATGAGGCTTTATACTAATGCTTATATATACTAATGCTTATTGATACTAATCCTTATTCATGATAATTAATTTTTATACTAATGCGTTTTATACTAATGCCTATTCATGTTAATGAGGCTTTATACTAATGCTTATATATACTAATGCTTATTGATACTAATCCTTATTATGTTAATTAATTTTTATACTAAAGCGTTTTATACTAATGCCTATTCATGTTAATGCGGCTTTATACTAATGCTTATATATACTAATGCTTATTGATACTAATCCTTATTTATGATAATTAATTTTTATACTGATGCGTTTTATACTAATGCCTATTCATCTTAATAAGGCTTTATACTAATGGTTATTGATACTAAACCTTATTTATGATAATTAATTTTTATACTAATGCGTTTTATACTAATGCCTATTCATGTTAATGAGGTTTTATAGTAATGCTCATATATACTAATGCTTATTGATACTAATCCTTATTTATGATAATTAATTTTTATACTAATGCTTTTTATACTAATGCCTATTCATGTTAATGAGGCTTTATACTAATGCTTATATATATTAAGGCTTATTGATACTAATCCTTATTTATGATAATTAATTTTTATACTAATGCGTTTTATACTAATGCCTATTCATGTTAATGAGGCTTTGTAGTAATGCTTATATATACTAATGCTTATTGATACTAATCCTTATTTATTATAATTAATTTTTATACTAAAGCGTTTTATACTAATGCCTATTCATGTTAATGAGGCTTTATACTAATGCTTATATATACTAATACTTATTGATACTAATCCTTATTTATGATAATTAATTTTTATACTATTGCGTTTTATACTAATGCCTATTCATGTTAATTAGGCTTTATACTAATGCTTATATATACTAATGCTTATTGATACTAATCCTTATTCATGAAAATTAATTTTTATACTAATACTTTTTATACTAATGCCTATTCATGTTAATGAGTCTTTATACTAATGCTTATATATACTAATGCTTATTGATACTAATCCTTATTTATGATAATTAATTTTTATACTAATGCGTTTTATACTAATGCCTATTCATGTTAATGAGGCTTTATTCTAATGCTTATATATACTAATGCTTATTGATACTAATCCTTATTTATGATAATTAATTTTTATACTAATGCGTTTTATACTAATGCCTATTCATGTTAATTAGGCTTTATACTAATGCTTATATATACTAATGCTTATTGATACTAATCCTTATTTATGATAATTAATTTTTATATAATGCTTTTTATACTAATGCCTATTCATGTTAATGAGGCTTTATACTAATGCTCATATATACTAATGCTTATTTATACTAATCCTTATTTATGATAATTAATTTTTATACTAATGCTTTTTATACTAATGCCTATTCATGTTAATGAGGCTTTATACTAATGTTTATATATACTAATGCTTATTTAATCCTTATTTATGATAATTAATTTTTATACTAATGCGTTTTATACTAATGCCTATTCATGTTAATGAGACTTTATACTAATGCTTATATATACTAATGCTTATTGATACTAATCCTTATTTATGATAATTAATTTTTATACTAATGTTTTTTATTCTGATGTTTTTATACTAATGCTTATTTATACTTATGAATTTTTATACTAATGTCATTTATACTAATAGTTTTATACTAATGCTTATTTATACTAATGCTTATTTATACAAATGAATTTTATCAGTAAGTTAAGTGATAAAGGCTTGGATTATCATGTCTTGAAAGAGACATTATTGACTGGGCAGAAGATTATTCCGCAGTAGGTTGCTCCTTGAAAAACTATTGGGACTTAAGCTCTCACCTAAACTAAAGTGAAACCTGTACATACGACCCCGTCACTGAAGATATAGTTAAAATGGTTAGCTTCCTGGACACTTGCAGTAATTAAATGACACCTGTTGCAATCCTCTACATTTACAAGAGCCAAATCAAGCCGAAAATTACAGTACAATTGTCAAATTTAGGCGTGACCTGCCCAATCCTCACTTTTCAATCTTGACAGAGTTTAAAGCTTCGCTGAGTCCTTTCGGGTGATGAATTATTTTCTAACTCTCAACCTCTCTCTCACAGGTGAAAAATAGCAAACCCATCACTACTCTATATTTACTTCCATGCAACTTAGATTATTTCAAAGTACCGACATTCCTTACGTATTCAAGTAAGACCCACTAAAGTAAGTCTTACTCAAGTAAGTCCTACTCAACCTGCTTCTTCTTGCGGACCAATATTTTGTTAAATCGAGGCTAAACGGATGTTTCCCCGGTCACTACAATCTTAACCTATTCAAATCTAGGTTTAACTGTTATCTTCCTCTGTTATCGTATAAATTGTAACAGGCTATTTTGACTGGCCACGGGCCTTGTGCATAGTGAAGGTTACTGTAAGAAATATTACATTCCTCATTGAAATTTATCATTTGAGGGTAATCATTTTGCTTATTGTAATTCTTCATTCATTTAATAGGTTAAAATTAGTATAAGAATGTTATCAGAAAAAAAGATATTAGTATAAAAAGACAATAGTATAAATAAGCATTAGTTTAAACATCATTAGTATAGATAAGCATTAGTATAAAAAATCATTAGTATAAATAGGCATTAGTATAAAAAGCATTAGTATAAAATTCATTTGAATAAATAAGCATTAGTATAAATAAGCACTGGTATAAAAACTATTAGTATAAATGTCATTAGTATAAAAATTCACAAGTATAAATAAGCATTAGTATAAAAACATCAGAATAAAAAGCATTAGTATAAAAATTCATTAGTATAAATAAGCATTAGTCTAAAAATCATTAGTATAAAAAATCATCAGTATAAATAAGCATTAGTATAAAGCCTCATTAATATGAATAGGCATTAGTGTAAAAAGCATTAGTATAAAATTAATTATCATAAATAAGCATTAGTATCAATAAGCATTAGTATAAAAATCATTAGTATAAAAAGCATTAGTATAAAAACTATTAGTATAAATGTCATTAGTATAAAAATTCATTAGTATAAATAAGTATTCGTATAAAGACCATTAGTATAAAAAGGCACTCGTATAAAAAATCATTACTATAAATAAGCATTAGTGAAAAAATCATTAGTATAGATAAGCGTTAGTATAAAAAAAACATGAGTATAAATAGGCATCAGTATAAAAAGCATTAGTATAAAAAATCATTAGTATAAAAATAGGCATTAGTATAAAAAATCTTTAGTATAAATAAGCATTATTATAAAAAACCATTAGTATAAAGAAACATTAGTATAAAAAAACCATTCGTATAAATAGGCATTAGTATAAAAAAACATTAGTATAAATAGGCATTAGTATAAAAAAATCATGAGTATAAATAGGCATTAGTATAAAGAATTCATAAGTTCAAATAGGCATTAGTATAAAAAATCATTAGTATAAATAAGTATTAGCATAAAAATCATTAGTATAAATAGACATTAGTATAAAAAGTATTAGTATAAATAGGCATTAGTATAAAAAATTCATTAGTATAAATAGGCATTAGTATAAAGAATTCATAAGTTCAAATAGGCATGAGTATAAAAAATCATTAGTATAAATAAGTATTAGTATAAAAATTATTAGTATAAATAGGCATTAGTATAAAAAGCATTAGTATAAAAAGGTATTAGTATAAGGAATAATAGTAGAATACAAAAATATTTAAAACAATGAATATTTTACTCAGCCATTAGCATCATTTTTTTAAATTTTGACTTGTATTTCTTTTATTTTCAGCTCTTATTTAAAATGAAATTTCTTAGAAACAGTAAACATTTGATGATTTTAAACTTTTGAGTCTAAGCAATCCATTATGAATTTTCGAGTTTCCTGTTGGCCACTGTACTTTTGTTTTACTTCACGTTTAAGGTTTTAGTCGTAGAAACCGAAAGATTTGAACAACGATTGAAGATGTCAGCATCAACAAGTTTAAAAAGTTAAAATATCTGGGAAGCCTTTTAACAAGCGATGGAAAATGGGGCACCGAAATCCGAACACGCATCGGAATAACTAAGGTCTTTCAAAACGAAAAAAAAAAAAGAAGAAAATATTATGAAAACAGGAATATAGAAACGGGTGAAACGGATGAAAGTGTACTGAACTTCTATGCAATAAAAGTCCTCTTGTCTGGAAGGTGCCCCAAATACCCTGATTACGATCGTCTTGTCCGACAGACGACGAACAAGAACCGTATATGTAAAAATGTAAATTTATATTTTTATTCTTCGTCGATGGCGGTTGTGTAGAAGAGGATGTAGTCAGAGAGAATCACGCACATACGAGGGAGTTGCCGGGTAACTGTTGACCAACGAGAGTTCACTTCTCTTTTCTCTTCTCTGCGTTCTTCTTTTGTTCTCTCGGTGTTCTGATTTTCGCCAGAAACTCCAAACTTATGTAACCTGAAATTTCCAGGCTTTTTTACGTTCTCGGGTTTTCGTTTAATTGTGTCATATAGCCAGGCACATCTGTCAAACATTTTCGCCGGCTATTGCCTTTCAAGCTGTTTGCATTTCATGTCAATCACAGTTTTGTCGGTCACTATTTGTGTTTTATGGCTTTGATCGTGATCATATTTTTATCGTTCACTGCTTTTGATGTCAATCATATTTCTGTCTGGTCAGAAAAATATATTACATGGAATGCTGGGCAATTTGAAGAGATAATTAGAGGCAACAGAAATATGGTTCTACAGAAGGATATTGAGAATATCATGGACGTGAGTATGGAAATTGGACGTGATAAAGCAAGCAGAAGCTAAAGTAATACTTATATAAAGATTTGTTTTTATGCTATCGTTTTGTAAATACTCTTCAGAGTTTTTTTTTAAATCGTGTCACTTGAAGCAAGGCATTCCACTGCCACTATAGAGCAGGGGGTTACATAGAGGGATTGGGTATAGGAAATGTCAGAAAGAGGGTGATAGACGACTTAGGATGTACATAAGGAGAGAGTTGGAGAGAGTGAGTGTGAGTTAGTGTGTTAGGAAGTGTCTATTGACCTTACATTTAAACTCCTGGAGGTTGTAGCCGTCGGGGAAGCAAGCATGCGGTAGGGAATTCCACAGGCGGGAAGTGCGAGGAAAGAAGCTGTTGGAGTAGAAATTGCGGTTACATTTCATCGGTTTCACTGTAAAAGGGTGGGACCTAGTTGCCAATCTAGTGTCTCGTGCAAATTCACATCTAGGGGGCGCCAGTGATTTAAGTTCGTCAGAGCATAAGCCATGAAATTATTTATAGAAGAGGCACAGGGAAGCCACGTCGCGCCGGTGAGAGAGATACTGCAGGCGGTCAGCCAAGTCGGTATCAATCACATTACAGATTCTTCGCTGTATTTTGTCAAGAACCTCGAAGATAATAGAACCCCGAAGAGAATAGAAGGGGCACCCGACCAGATGTGGCAGCAGTACTCAATACACGAGCGGATGGTGGATTTATATAATAGATTCAGGCAGAAAGAATTTCCGGGCCCTTCACAGAGAGCCGACTTTCATAGCTGCGGATTTAGCAATGGATTCGACGTAGTCATTCCACTTGAGGTCCGCTGAGAGTGTGATATCAAGGAGGCGTAGTGATTTACTCTCTGGGAGGCAAGCCTGTTCCATACTAATGGGAGGGAGGAAGTAGTAATAAAATAAATTAGATCAATGTGTAATTTACTTTTTGCGCCTTGTTATTTCAGTAAAGGATCAAACATTCTATTCACATATTCTTGGTTTTGTGTAAACAATATAAGGTACGAAGATGATACAGTGCTGATAGCAGACACAAAAAGAAAACTACAAGACCTCCTACAGAAGGGATCTGATGAGAGTGACAAGAAACGACTACACATAAACTGCAAGAAACCGAATGCATGGTCATCAGCAAAAAGGGTAGCCCAAAATGCCAATTACAGGTGAGGGACTCTAAAATCAAGCAGGTACAGAAATTTAAATACTTATGAAGTGTTCTAACAAAAGATGGAAAGTGAGACACTGAGATCTGAAGGCAAATTGGCATGGCAAAGAAAGCAATCCAGAAGTTGAGTAAAGTATTATGAAACAGGATAATTTTACTAGAAACAAAGAGGTGAGTACTGGATTGTTATGTGATGTCGGTTCTTCAATATGGCAGCGAATGTTGGACAATATCAACGAAGATGAAGAGAAAACTTGAAGCAGCTGAAATCTGGTTATACAGAAGGATGCTGCGGATATGAGGAGGTGTTTGGAAAGGATGGAGACGAAAAGGAAATTAATACTGGGCACAAGAAGAGACAACTAAAGTTTCTGGAACACGGAATGAGGAAGGAGGGCTTGGAGAACCTGTTACTAACAGACCAGATAGAGGGAAAAAGAGACAGGGGAAAGCAGCGGATAACATATTTGAAGGACCTGATCAGGTGTATACATGGTGCAAGCGGACAAAGCGTGCTAAGAGCCACCAGGGACAGGGAGACGTGGAAAGCCATGATCGCCTACGTCCTGAAAGAACATGGCATATAAAAGAATATATATCTCAACTGTTTATAAGAAATTATAATGTGAATATAAATTGGGTGATCAATTCTATATTATAATCAATATATAAACTGATCCCTCATTTTGTGGACATGCTAGTTTTTATTCATTTATATTCTAGATTTATGGTCTTTTGCTAGTGGATAGCAGAGTTGGGTTTAGGTGGTGTAATAGGAGATGTGGAAGGCCATGATCGGCTACGTCCTGAAAGGACATGGCACATAAAAGAATAAGAATCCCAAAAGATTATTACATCATTATCATTCGCAGTTCTATCCATTTACATAAAATTATTAGATAATTTATTCACTGTTTCATTTTGTTATTTTGTTTTCAGTTTATCATGTAGGTGTTAAATATTTCAAGCTCTTCTTTCTCAGTACATGGTGCGATGGACAAACGTTTGTCTAACTGATGCAAAAATTAAAATGACATCGAGTGTTATAACAAAAGTACAGTTATTCATTACAATGAGTGAAATTACTCAATAAAATCGCCAGTCATTAGACAACTTTGGAATCTCTTGAAACTCTTTTGGACGGTCCCCTTGTTTAGTTTAGTGAATGCTGCCATAACCCCTGCCTTCATTTCATCGTTCTCGTTGCAAGGATTTTTGTTGGTCTCTTTCTCAAATGCACCTACACATAATAATCAAAGGGAGGTTGTCGTCTGGGGAGTCAGGTGGCCATGTTTAACTGATCATATGGTAGCAGAAATTTTCTGATAGCCAATGCTCTCGTATGTGTGGTATGTTGCAAAGTACTGTAGCCTGACTTAGGGTCTTCTAACAACCATCTTCTTGAGCAAGGTAGCATTAACTCTTGAAGGTACTTGATGTAGGCCACTCTTGATGTGATCACTCCAAAAACATTCGTAATCACCATTAGACTCATTTCCAAATCCTCTGCACTGTTCTTAGATTGACAGAAACATACTCAGAAACGTACATATTAGAGCTTCCCGGGAAAACGTCATGCAGTTCAGCATGCCACCTCCAAACTTTTGTCTGTTTTCTCGCAGAGGATGACTTATTGACCCTATTATAGTATGAAATTGATAGATAACGAAACAACGAGCACGCGTAAAATTAAAGTTATAACATATCGACAATTGCACATTTTTGTATGTGATGTATTGAATAGGTAATGAATATGTATAAACCTTGGTTCCCCTTCACTGGAATATGATTGGCTGGTGTCAGCCATAAATATAGACTAAGGCGAGGACATCCAGATATACAGATATATACTACTAGAGATCTACCCCTAGATGTTTACAGGTCTTCGATTAGAGATCTACGACTATTGGCCTACGTCTATTGACTACGCCTACGTCACAGGATACTGCATCCGACGAATACCGTCTATTACGTATACGTACTAGATTGTTCTACCCGGTTACATGTACCTTAACCACTAAACTAGCTCGAATAATATATATACCTCTTTCCAAGATATATGGATAACACATAGACAATCGCATCTTTTATATATGATGTAATGAATAGATAATGAATATGTTGCCACCTTAGATCCCCTTCACTGGAATGTGATTGGCTGGTGTCAATCATAAATAGAGACTAAAACGAGGACGTCCAGATATACAGATATCTGCTACTAGAGATTTACCCCTAAAGGTCTACAGGTCTTCGACTAGAGATACACAGCGATTGGTCTACGTCTATTGACTACGCCTACGTCACAGGATACTGCATACGATGAGTACCGTCTATTACGTATACGTACTACATTGTTATACCGGGTTACATTTGTCTTAACCACTAAACTAACTCGACTGATATATATATATATATTTTCTTTTCATATCACTGATTACATTGTTTAATCACTGGAAGGTTTCTTTTGCTCTCTTAATGCACCTTTGAATCTTTGCGTCACCATTTCCTTCAGCTGTTTCAATATCAGCCTGATAATTTAATTTCTGTAATTGCCCGATTCTGATATTCTATTTCCGTGGCTCAGTCTTTGGGCTATCCCCTTTCTGGGCGACCATATATTATGTTTCACAGTTATGAATTATTTAATAATTTGCTAGGAATTCTTGCAGTTTCTTTTCTGAGGATACTTTCAAGAAAATATTATCTGCCTCCCTTGTTTTGCTTACAATATAAGTCATTCAGTTAAGTGCCAAATATGATAAACGGTTTGGGAGATCATGTCTCGAAAGATACATGACTGACTGGGAAGAAAATTATCCCACAGTAGGTTGCCATTGATTTCTGGAGTAGACTGGTTGCCAGAACCCAATTTGTCCTATTATTTATCCCAGAACTTGAGGGAAGAGACGGATTAATACCTTTCCCAAGGATATTTGTGCGTAAGTAAATGCAAAGAGATTCAACTGGTATTCGAACTCGGCATTTGTATCGATTTGTCGTTCCGAATCGATATCCAATGCACCACAACGCGCATCCCAACAATATAAAGGTTTACCGAAAGAAAATATGGGATGTGAAAGATACGCAAGTTAGGAAAGCAGTGGTTAAACCAGTAGATTTTGTGGGATGCGTTCAGTGTTAATATTGTTTAATCTGGCTATTGTCAAATCACATAAAATTACTGGAAAATTGTATTTATTTATTTAACAGAAAATTGGATCTAATGAAAGATTTTAGAGCTAGATTGTAGCCTAATGGAAACTGATGAGGATTATGATAAACGCTGCAATCTGGAATGATGTAGGATCGTGGCAGTTTATGAATCAGAAGAAATGAGAGACAATGAGATGGAATGAATTAAGAGGAATGATGGGTTATGAGAGGCACGTTATTTGAAATGATGTAGAATCCTGAATGTTCCTGCTTTAGATCTGAGAGTTAAATGATCAGAAGAGATGTTGGATGATCCCAGATGACGGATCAGGGATGGTCTCCTAGAATAATAATTGCCGAGTTAGGAATGATGTCAGAATATGAGGGTTGTAGGGCCAGGTGTGGAGCAATGTTTCGTGATCGTTGCTGGATTTGAATTAATACAAGGTCAGGAAAAGTCATGATTCAAGAGGGATGAGAAAAGGAAAGTTTCCGGATACAATTTCACCAGAGTTGAAAGATTAGGAGAAACTCTGATCATTAATAGTTGCCGGACCAGGAGTTAAGCGTTTTATGCTTTATCATTTAGCGGAAAATGTCTAACGCTAGATTATGACAATTCTTGAATTTCTCAGGAACTTGAGAGTCATTGGATCAGGTGTGATGATGCTTCATGAAATGTTTTTTTTCCATATGAGTTTAATAGCAGTATAGCCCAGCGTTGATCGGGTGTAATGAGAGCTTTAAAACTAATCCATGGTCCTGGAGCTCAGACTCTAAAAAGCAATAGTTGTTTCCTGTTAAAGCGAAACCGCAGACTGAAAGAAAAATGAATGGGTGTAAGTCAAATTTTGATTTCCTGGTATCGATATAAAGTTTTCTGCACTATTGTTAGAACTGCAACCTTGAAACTTCTGAATATCGTTTCTTATGTCTTTGTCTATGGGTGTATCAAATTTGATTAAAATCGGACCACTCATTCTATAACCCGATTTATTCGATTTTCGATATTTATCGGGGGTACCTCGACACAAATCCCAGCTAAGAACACTCGCAGACGCGTATAGTACAACTGTGTAAATTTTCAAGAAAATCGGTTCTGCCTTTTCGGAATCTATAGGTAACGGACACACACACACACAGAAACACACACAGACAAAATTCCATTTATAAAAAAGTATAGATAGATATAGGAGACTTGTGAGATCATGAAACCGAGAATATATATAATGTCGCATAATTATTTTATTTATGTAAAAGTGTTTTTGTAAAGTTAGTGTACTCCTTAACGTATACTATGTCAACCGAGAATGCCACGATTTTTATTTCCCATCTTAAAATCGTTAAACATGATGCTTGTGGCAATTCTTTTCTCCAGTAAAATATGAATTCTAATGGTTTGTGATCCGATTTTAATGAAAAAGAATTTCATATCAAAATGTTTTGCGCTCTTTCCATGCTTCATACAACTGCTAGCGCTTCCTTTTCAATACTCATGTAGTTAGTTTCTGCTGACGTTAATCTAGATATGTACATGATTGGCTGATCTTCTAGTGATAAAACACCAGTAATTGCTTTTTCACTTGCGTCAATGGCTAACGTTATTTCTTTTTTTGAGGATCAAAAATCTTTCTTATTTTGCTGCTCCTTAGAATATTCTTTAGTGTTTCAAAATCAATAGTTTGCTTTTGTGTCCACTCATGTTAATTATTTTTTGTGTAATTTTGCAAATGGCTATATTATGTCGCTGTATCTTGGTATGTATTTATTGCAAAAATTTGTCAACCCCAAAAAGGATTCTAAATTTTTTATTTGTTGGAGTAGCTATTTCTTTCAGTTTCTTTGTTAGTCTATCATCAGATGATATAACTTCTTTTAATATTTTATATCCTGGGTGCAATAACTTCTTACAGTCAAAATTACATTTACATTATTTTGTGATCAAGCCTGCATGTTTTAATCTCACTAAAATTTTCTCTGTTTTATATTTTAATTCGTCTTTAATTATTGCCCCTTACACCTATATCATCCTGTTATATTTTCTTAAATGTTTCCTAATAAAACTCTTGATATTGTTGTTTGACAAAACACGATTAAAAGTCTTTATTCCAAAAGGTAGACGATTCCATCTTAATAAGCTTACACGAGTGTTCATCATGGTTATTTCTTTGAATGTCTCGTCAATTTCTGTTTGATTGTATACTGACTTGATATCAAATTTTTGCAAAGAACTCGCAATTATTACTTGCAAAGTGGCTCGCAATTTAAATATTTGATAAAAGAAACGATTCTGAACATATCTAGTGAATTACCCCTAACTTGTAATCACCAAATATCCTTAAATCCCCGTCAGGGTGACGCCCAATTACTACCACCTGGAGTTAAGCTTTCTAATATCCCTTGTTGCATCATTTTGTTTAATTTAAATTAGGATTTTTTCTTGACTCTATATACTTTGGGTAATAATTTTCCTTTGGGTAATAATTTTGCTTTATAGCCTTTCAATAACCCTGCTTCATTTTCTTCTGCTTCTATGGAATTTATTAGTATCGCTCTATCTACTTTTACTACATTAATCACTAAGTACCTAGGAAGTGTTCTAACAGGAGATGGAAAGTGCGACACGGAGATCCGAAGGCGAATTGGCATGGCAAACGACGCGTTCCAGAAGATAAGCAAAATACTAACACACAGGAAAATCTCAATAGAAACGAAGAAAAGAGTTCTAGACTGCTACGTGATGTCAGTTCTTCAGTACGGCTGTGAATGCTGGACAATATCATCGAAAATGAGGGCAAAACTGGAAGCGGCCGAAATGTGGTTCTACAGAAGGATGCTACGGATATCGTGGACTGAGCATACAAGCAACGACGAAGTGTTAGAAAGAATGGCAACAAAAAGGAAATTGATGCTGAGCATCAGGAAGAGACAACTGAAGTTCCTGGGACATGCAATGAGGAAGGAGAGCCTGGAGAACCTGATACTGACTGGTCAGATAGAAGGAAGGAGAGACAGAGGAAGGCAGCGGATAACATATCTGCAGAGTCTGATCAGGTGGATGACGGAACGGGGGTTGCCAGGAGAAACACGAGCAAACATACTAAGAGCCACAAGGGATAGGGAGACGTGGAGATCCATGATCGCCTACGTCCTGAAGGGACAGGGCACATAGAAGAAGAAGAATCCGTAATATTATTTCAAAACGCTTGTCGGTTTCACAATTGTCTTGAAATCTACCCATTGTTTTTATGTTCGTCCAATCATATTGCTTTAATGGTACGCTGATTTTTGTTTTAATTTAGGTCATCCGAATGTTATCCAGCAATCTTTAGTATCAACGTAAGTTCACTGACTGTATTAACTTGCTTGTTAAATAAATGGCCATTTATCCTTATTTTTTCTTGATGACGTTTTTGTGCATTTATTGTAAATATTTCGCCTCTTCTTCCTCGGGCGTTGGAACAGTTTTTACTTTTTCTGTTTGCTTTTCGTATTTGCATACGTTCCGAAAATGATTTCTTTTGCAATTTGAGCAATTTTTTCGTAGAGTTGGACATTTGTAATTGTCTCTTTCGTGATTACATAATATCTACATTTAATTACGGAGTTGGTCGTGCTGCTCCTGTATATCTTGAATTTTATTTTTGTTGATTAATGTCTCTAATTCAACTCTAATTGTTGCAAAACACGACTGGAGCTTCCAAGCCATTTCTGCTACTCTGCAGATTTTCTCGTATTTTTCGCTTGTGGTTTTGGTCTTGCAGGCCTTCAATTAACCTAAGAAGAATCAATTTATATTCTATAGTCATTTTCTGTGCTCCTAATTTTTCAAATTCTCAATATTTTGCTTATTCTTTCAACCTACGTAAGTATTGTATAATGGAATCATTCGGTGCTTGTTGTGTTTTTAAAAACTTGGTTCTTACAGAGTTTACCAATTTTTGGTTTTTATGTTCTATTTTATAATTTTCCCAATTTCTACAAGTGTTAGTTCTTCTAATTTGCTTGGGTAACACATTGCCGAAATTTTCTTCATGGTTTCGCACCCAGCTGTAAGAAAAAATAATTCAGCTACCTCCTTTTTACCTCCATCGGGCTTTGTGTTTCTTAATTTGTTTATTCTTATAAATGCAGCAGATTTTTTTATCCATGTTTCTTTGTGTTCTGGGTCACCCATCGAATTTAAGGACCCTATTGGCAACACCATTGTTATGTCTTGCACTTTTTTTGTGCGTAGTAGCAGTCGTAGCGCAGCTCGACGTGTCCTACGTGACGACAGGGTTTTTAAGTTTCTTACCACTCCAATGGAGTTGTGGGGCAGTATTTTTTCTTTGTTTCCAACAATTTTGTCTGTCTCTCAATACAGTGCGTAGCTTTTGAAACTCTTCCTTGGATATGCCAATACGCCTTCGGATGTCAGTGTCGCATTTTCCGTCCTCTGTTTTCTTTCCCATGTATTTAAATTTCTGTACCTGCTTGATCTTAGTATAACCAACCTGTAATTGGTTTCTTGTGCATCTCTTTTTTCTGATGACCATACATTCAATTTTGTTCTATGTTTTGTTTAGTTTTTCTTCTTGCTTTCTTTCGTTACATTCTGGAGGAGATTTTGTAGTTTCTTTTTCTTGTTTGATATCAGATCTTTTTCACCTGCATATCTTATATTGTTAAGATTGTGGCCTTCAACGATGAATCTTGTTAAGATTTCTATTTCTTTCAGAACCGCCTCGTTTTATATGTAGAATAAATCCGGTGAGAAGATACAACCTTGTCTTACACCACTTTCTGTTAATGTATATCTGCTGAACTAATTTTATCTCCGTATACAGGTGCTTTGCTGATAGCATAGATTCTTAATTATTCTAATTTCTTTCCCGAATAGGTCAAGGCTTCTGTGCTTTAATACATCTTTATGGAGTACTTTGTTGAACGCATTTGCGTATTCGATAAAACACGGGTATACCTCATTAACCATGAAACACGGGTATACGTCATTAACAATGAAACACGGGTATACGACATTAATCATAACAGTAAAAGCGCAGGAAGCCTGCATTACAGCGGCGGAAAGGTGACTGAACCCAAGATGCCAGGCCAGGACCAATAATTCTGCAGATTTGTCTTTGTAATTTGTATATAATCCCTAAATATATAGCAAAAGCACCAAACCAATTGTGAGAAGAACTGTACATTGCATTGGTAAATGGTAGGCTTATAAATGTACATGATGTATTCTAACGTGACTAGGACGAATACAAAACAAGATGCGGTTCTACAGAAGGATGCTGGGAATAACATGGACTGAACATAAACATAACGTAGACACATGTTTTAGATAAAATATTTCTGGGGAACATGATGATGAAAGACGTCCTGGAATGTTTAATACTCACGGGACATATCGAAGGATGGAGACGTAGAGACCTTCAGAGAGTAACCATCCTAATAAAATTGAACAGGTAGCAAAACAGGGTCAAAGAATGATGACAAGAATTAAATGTTAGTTACATCTATTTTTTACCCTTTCTACAAGACCTAAGAGACTCTCAAGCTATGTTGTTATTGAATAGGGTTATTTTATTAGAAGAAAGACTTGTAGCTCATGAGGATATATAAAAATGGCAGTGGTTGACTCTAGATTTGAAGAGTTTATAATGGTAGTGGTCAGGGAAACCTACACTCGGGAGTTTCTTAAAAAAGAATCTTGGCAAGAAGTTGTCAGAATAGAACTTACTTCTGACCAATGAAATTCGAAGGAAACAAGGTCAGTCCGTCGCTGTCTTCATAACATCGTGGGTCTTAACTGTATTGTCATCCTCGTATCGGATATTGTTGAGATTATGGCTGCCAATGACGAATCTTAGCAAGGCTTTTATTTCCCTCACAACTGCGTTGCTGTACAGGTTGAAAAGTTTCGGTGAGAAAACACATCCTTGTCTTACGCCCCTTTCCGGTGAGAAAAATATATATATATATTAATAGTTTTATATATACAAACCCAAAGAATCGTTCCAACCGAAAATAGCTTATTACTTTCAAAATTATTATTATATATTTTTTCGATAAAATATTAGGTGAAAGTGTTTTTCCTTTTATCATCCACAGACAAACTAAAGTTACTGACTTTTAAGCACACACATTCATACATCTAAGCACCCATGATTTTCTCCTACACATATCTAAATAATCATCCATCATTTTGATACACTTGCCACGTGTATCGTTACGCACACATATATATAAACAAACAAGAGTTCCTACACTTATATTTAAAATAAGCGTCTATTGTTTTATTACACTTGGAACATCCTATCCTACTTACGCTTAGAAAATCACCATACACTTCCGTTTAAAATGAACGTCTATTCTTCTATAACCCATAAAACGTGTCTGACCGATGGAATTAAGCCTCAAGTAGCATGCCCGTATACTGTCGCTTATTTTTTTTTAAAATGACACAAAATAAAGTTCGTGTATTGTAAACGGGTCTTTGAACAAGCATAATAAAAGGAACTATGTTAGATTAAGACAATTTTCCAGATTTGTTCTTTACATTTTCTATCATCTTGTTGAATTTCAATCCATATATACACCAAATCGGTCGTGTTTCGGTCCCGGCCAGAAGCAAGTGGATGTGTCTAGCCACACTGATGAGCTGTGATACAGCGAAACAGGCTTGTATGTGGATGACTAATATATTATGCTCTCAGTAAGATTGAGCCCTCTAGAGAAGAAAATTTTAAAAACAGCTTCCACTTCTGCTATATGCGTGACTCTTCAGAAATGAATTGAGTTCTTTCGGTGGCTGGCGTGTGTATACACTGCTTATATACAACATATTAAAATTTCCCGTGTCTGATTAAATACGTCTATGGCTTAGGGAGTAGCGACTCCGGCTGACACCAAGTCAGTCGGGTTTCGATTCCAGAAGCAAGTGGATGTGTCTAGTCACGCTGATAAGCTATGATACAGCGAAACAGGCTTGTATGTGGATGACTCATACACTCCTGATCAAAATGTTACGACCACTATAAGTATGTTTAAAATGATATATATTTTTTATGGTTAGATTTGAAACTCCTTCCACTTGAGGTTACCAATACTACAATCTAAAACGTTATGGAAACAAAAAGCTACATTCCAAACATTTTATTTAGAAATTTACATTTTTATAAAATGAGGCGATTTACACATGATCAAAATTCTAAGACCAGAGACAAAAATTCTACGAAATTGTACAAAAAGTGTATGAAAACATTCAAAAAACAAATTTAATAATGAGTTCTACCTCCACTGCTTTTGATGACATCAAAAATTCTGTCGGGCATGCTAGAAATAAACGTTTCCATTAAGGTGCGGGGGATGTTACTCCAGCTTCTGAAGATGGCTTCACGAAGTTCATTTTTTGTTGAATATTGTTTACCATTTCAATAAACATCTCTTGTTATCCATCCTCAAACATTTTCAATTGGGTTCAAGTCTGGTGAGCATGCAGGATGTCCCAAGAGATACACACAATTTTCTTGTAGAAAGGTCAAGGTCTATCTTGCAGCATAGATTGCAGCATTATTCTGTTGAAATAACCATCCATCCACACACAAACGATGGCTCTTAATCATCAATGATACTTTTTGTAGCATGCTAACATAACCAGCCGCTGTTTGACAACCCTGCACCACCTGGACCTCCATCGTCCCTCTGTAAGAAAAGGCACCCCATACCATTAGGAACCCTCCACTAATATGACATGTGGAGAAAATTTCAGGAGGCATGTTTTTGTTATACCAGTATCATTAGAAGCCATCAGGACCATCTAGATTGAATTTTTTCTCATCAGAAAACAGGACTTTCTTCCACTTCTCAACGTCCCATGTTTGGTATTCACAACCAAATTTTAAGCGGTCCACCTTGTGACGTGGAAGCAGCCGAGGAATTTGTTTATACTTTTTAATTACTATGCCTTTTTGTCTTAAGTGTCGTCTAATGGTTACGGGACTGCAATCAGCATCTGTGACCTCCTTAATTTGACTAGAAGAAAGCCCCCCCCCTCTTTAAGAACAACCCGTCTTATTCTCTTACTCAATGCAGTAGAAAATTTTTGGGGCTTACCAGCGGATTTTGCTTTTCCATAATTCTCACTGTTCTTTAGAAAGTTGCAAATCACAGTTTTACTGCGATTTATCTTAGCTGCAGTCGCCTGCTGTGACAAACCTTGCTTATGGAATTCTAGAATTCGAGAACGTTCAACTTTGGTAAGTTTGCTTGCTTTAGGCATGGTAACACCTTTACGCAGTGATTGCTAATCTCTAACTGAACTAAAAACGTTGGAATTACCATAGATCTAACAATTTATACCCCTGGTCTTATAATTTTAAATATGCGTAAATCGCCTCATTTTATAAAAATGTAAATTTCTAAATAAAATGTTTGGAATGTAGCTTTTTGCTTCCATAACCTTTTAGATTGTAGTATTGGTAACCTTAAGTGGGAGGAGTTTAAAATCTATCTGTAAAAACAAAAAAAAATTATTTTTAAAGATTTTTAAGTGGTCTTAAACTTTTGATCATGAGTGTATATATATATATATATATATATATATATATATATATATATATATATATATATATTAATTTAATATATATTAACCTAAAGAAAGATTCCAACCGAAAATAAGTTATTACTTTCAAAATTATTATGATATATTTTTCGACAACTATTAAACGGAAGTGTTTTTTTATTTTGTCATCCACACACATACTAACGTTGCTGACTTATAAACACACACATTCATACAGCTAACCACCCATGATTTTCTCATACACATATTTAAATAATCGTTTATCATTTTGATACACTTGACACGTGTATCGTTGCGCATACATACATATAAAAAAGCAAGCGTTCCTACGCCGAGGAAACATGGCGATTTCAAAGCAGCTCGTTTGCCACTGCTCGAGCTTTGACTGACGTATGTGCGTAACTCACCTGCCTTGGCTCCGGGCACGCGACGCACTAATTTGCGTATCAGTGATCACTTCCTCCTACACGACTCAAAAAGAAGGCAAGGAGCTTTTTTGTTACCTTATTATATAGAAACAGCAAGTATTTCATTAGGAACCAAAGTGTCCAGCGTTACTATGCAATAGGCAATCTTCTATGTAACAGTGACTCTTCAAAGATTAAAAAAAAAGCCTGGAGTTCAGTTGTGATATTATTCTAACGATGGATACTAAGTTTATCATGGACAGAAAATGCGAACAACAAATTTTAATGAATACAAGATGAATAATAAAACAAATACTTACAGTCAGAAAAAGACTGTTTAAATATATACATTGCATCCTTAAAGTCTAGACACATGGGAAATCTGATTAACGATATATTTTTACCTCCACAATTTAAACATCGTTTTGTTGAAAGAAGAAAGATTTGTCTTCTTCTGAAGTATGCTAAACAGGATGTGTTCAATGAAAATTCCATATGCAACCCACCTGACTGAACTCTTAAAGAGTGAATGCGGTACAATTACCGTCAATGTTGAGTTATTGCATAGAATTCATGTGAATCTTTCAAGGCATATCGGCCTTTCCATCACAAATAATAGAAATGATATTGAAGATGCAAACATATCAATTCAATAACATGTTCAAAATTTAATTTCTTGAAAATATGCATTTTTTCTTGTACACTACCGGTCATAATTATTAAACCACCCTTGTATTTTTTAAATGATGTATTTTATACTATTTTTAGTATTTATTACCAAGTGGATAATTCTGAGTGAAAATAGAATTGTTCTTTTGTCTTAATTATTTTGTAAGATTTTACAAGGCAGCCAGGAAGCCTTTGCTTTGGTCAGCCAATAAGAAGAAGAGAATAGAATGGGGAAGGGGGCACAAAAACTGGACATCAAAACAGTTCATTTGATGCACATGTTATTGGGTAGTATTAAAAAAAAAAGAACCATTCTATTTTCATTTAGAATTATCTACTTGGCAATGAATACTAAAAATAGTATGAAATACATCATTTCTTTTAAAAAGCTGGGGTTGCCTAATAATTATGGCCGGTAGTGTTTGTATATATATATATATATATATCAAATCAACAGGGTGCGATCGGTAAATTGTCGCTATTTACCTTGTACAATTTTGCAAAGTAATAATAACAAAAGAACCATTCTATTTTCATTTAGAATTATCTACTTGGCAATGAATACTAAAAATAGTATGAAATACATCATTATTCTTTAAAGACTGGGGTGGCCTAATAATTATGGCCGGTAGTGTATGTCAAGATTTTAGGAAGCCCCTGTAGATTATGACAAAGCCTGTATATGGGAATGTATGCGAAGTAAGGAAAAACATTGTGTAACGTAAATAACAAGTTTGTGTTAATCTACGACAGAGGAAAGCCAAAGAGGATGACAGAGTTAAAAACACATTTGTGAAACAGAAGTGTGAGATTTGCGGAGAGCCCCTGACTCCAGAAAAGAAACGGTACAGTAATAAAGAAGTTTGAAGGAATAAGTTTAGCTATTTTGGTTACATCTTTATACTTATAATCTTCATTTATTTTTTGGCCTGAACCACAAATCTATTCAGAGAATTCTATAGAATTTCTAATTTGTTTCCTCCTTCTTCTGCAAGAATCCGGTCAGCCATTATATATCGATGATATTCTTACTTTTCAAAGTATTTTGTGTTCCTTTCCAGTTTTTCGCCGTCTGTTTTCCTTTTCCTTGAATATTCACTCGTATTTCCGATTTTCGGTTATCCCATCAATATTCCTGACCATGAATTTATTTTTCAATTTCTTTTCATTACGAATCAATTTCCCTGAATTAATGAAATCGTTGATTCAATATTGACAAACACATTACAAAGTATTCCGCTCGATGTTAGGCACAATATTTTTAAGAAACAGCAATGTTGTGTTTGTAAAGTGTACTTTCTTTTCGGCTGAATAAACTACCAAATTATCTAAACGTATATTGTGATATATATATATATATATATATATATATATTAGATATATGTGTAGTGTAGCAGTTGTTGGTGTCTTAAGTGGACTTGGAAAGTTAGCCACAAATTTCGTTCGAGTTCGTTGTGTCAAATTTTACACAAATAATTTTGGCTAACGTATGAATCCATCCCTTCCATTCTAATTATTGGATTAATAGAAGCGAGAACTGGGTTCCCTCAGGAGGCAAACTGTCTAGGAGAAAGACAATCCTGAATTAAAAACTAGTAAAGTATTACTTTTGGCCAGAATAACATGACAATGTTAGCGCTTTCGTAAGGAGAATGACGGAAAAATTATGCACACACACACACACACACATACACACACACACACACACACACATATATATATATATATATATATATATATATAAAGAGAGACTGGTACCCGCTGAAATATCAAATGGACTTAAATAAAGTTGACGTCATAATGTAACACTTTAAGATTATTTCAGCCATCACATTATATATATATATATATATATATGAAAAAATCTCAAAACCAAAATACGTAGAAATGTTAAACCAGTGGATAGTAATAATCAAATTAAACTCATCATATATTATAAAAAATTCAAAACAATTGACCTCATAGTCTCTAATAATCCCAGAAACACTAAACTAAATTCTCTACACAAAACAATGTTCTCTATCAATTTACATGCCCGTTCAGAGATTGTATCTCTGGTACCAATAATAAACCCACTAAATATATTGGTTTTACTACAAGCACGCTCTCGCGAAGAATTAACTGTCACCTTTCTGATAAGAGTACAATTAAACAACATTTTGCAGAAAAAACATAACCATGTAGACAATATCAGACAGATTTTGGTCAACCATACAATAATCCTCACCCATACACACAGTAAAAAGAACCTTCAGATATTAGAGGCTCATCTACATTAAATCTACATTAAATTAAAACAACCCACACTTAATAAAAACACGATTAAATCTGTTCATATCACATTACATTGCATTTGAATATATGGTTCTTCTGTCACTTCGCGCTATCACGCGGTGTGACGTCATAGAACCGCATTGCAAATTTGCGAACTGCGTTTGTTATTTTTGGTAACTATTGTCGTTGCTTAGCGGAGTTTTATGACAACACAAGACAAAATCGTTGCTGATGGTGAATGTTTTTGTGTTACCGTCCTTATAACCTCTCTGAAGATGGCTCATGTGAGCCGAAAGCTTAGAACTAATTTAATAAAAAATTATCCAGATGTTGGAGAATTTTTGTCTTTATTTTCAACTGAAATTAAAGCCAAAATACGATGTTTAGAACGACTCATTATTAAACATAATAGACATTCATTGTCTCTTATATTTAACAGTATGTGTTTATAATATATATATATATATATATATATATATATATATATATATATATATATTCTAAAGATATATGTAATGTCATGGTCATGCACGTGTTAAAACATGAAAAATCTGTTCTTTTTACAAACCTTTTAGAACATCACTACAGCATCCATAGCTGATTCTATTAATTGACGGCTTAAGTGTTTTAATGAATATTGCCTCGAGAATCTGTAGTTTGCTTTTGTTGTTTTCTTGGTGTAGAATAGCTGTATTATCGATTATTATTTTTTATATTATGAATGTAGACAGGAATGTTGTAGATGTCTACAAATGGATGGGTGCTCAGATAAATTCAACGTAAGACGTCTAGCTAATGTGTTCCTGGTAAATCCATCATATATATTTGTTTTTTTGTAGGAGATACATTCTCCCAAGGGACATTTGAATTGGTATATAATGCTGGTTTTACGTAACACATAGTTGGTAGGGAGGAGTTATTACGGACAATCAAATCAGTAGTTTTTCTCCAGTGTGACATACAATTTCTCCCGCTCTCACTTTATCCCTTCTCCTCATGTCAGAAAGAGCATTACATAGAGCTACAAGTCGTTTACCTAGACATTAAAAAATCAGTTGACACACACCTCACTCTCTCCCTCCTCTCTCTCTCTCTCTCACTCACACACACACACACACATTGACTTTTCCTTCTTCTCACAACTGGTCGGCAACAAAAGTAAGAGAACAAACTCTCGACATTTACGTCTATCGCGCACGGTTTAAAAATATCAATTAAATTTTTCTTTAAAACATTTCATCTTCAGTTCAAGAAAACTGAACTTTTAAAAATATATTATTTCAAAGAATCCTTTATGAACTTTTCACACTTAAATAAAATTCCAGCAAATAATAAAATTGATGTTTTCTTTGAATAAATCGTATTTTTATTATATAAAAGAGATCTTTTTTTATCCTTTGATGCTTGTTCAACCTTCTGATATTTTGAAATGTGCAGAGTTTGGTTAGCTTTGGTACAAGGCCAATGTAACAAAAATGAATGATGTTTCCTACAGTACAAAGTTTTGCGACATTTCTGTCCGACTTGACAATAGAAGGAAATACTTGTTGACAATGCCACTATATAACATTATGAAAAACGTCAAATTCTCGATGCTCTTTTTGTAAAAGCAGCCAAACAACTCAGAATAAAATTGTATAGTAGCAAAATCCATTTTCGTTGACGAATATTGAAGATTAATGAGTAACAAGAAAATTCATCATCCAAATCCTGATGAAAACAGCGTGCAGCAAATCAGGCCAGGGATAGGTCTATAATAGTGTGGTTTTGTCAAGGAAACTGGATCAAAGATCGCAATATTTATGCTAAGAATGCTATCGGACAAAGCAGTATAGATACAGAAGGACGTGTACCTCTGTTTTATAGATTTCACAAAGATTTTCGACAAAGTACGCCACAAAGCCTTGGCGAAAATGCTAGACATATTTAGGAAAAACATTGGAGTAATCAAAGACATTTGTTGGCAGCAAGCCGCCTGCACTCTGACAGGAAACGATTTCAGCATATATCAGTCAGTCAGTTAAGTGCCATATGTGATACACGCTTCGGCGATCATGTCTCGAAAGAGGCATGACTGTCTGGGCAGAAGAGTATCCCGCAGTAGGTTGCCATTGCTTTCTGCGGTAGATTGGCTGCCAGCAAAGGCTATAGAACCCAATCTGTCATATTATTTAATCCATAACTGGAAGGAATAGACGGATTAATACCTTGGGAAAGGTATTAATCCGTCAGCATATATACAAATATAAAAAGACGTGTAAGACAAGGATGCGTATTTTCACCGGATCTATTCAACTTGTACAGCACCACTATTTTGAGAAATCATGCCAGGATTTATCATAAGCGACCGCAATCTGAAAAAATATAAGATATGGATATTATACAGTGCTGATAGCAGACACGGAAAGTAAATTACAAGACCTTCTACAAAAGCTAGCTGAAGAAAGCAGATAGAAAAGATTACAAAAAAACTATAAGAAAACTGAATGCATGGTCATCAGTAAAAGAAGAGCCCAAAATGTCAGCTACAACCGGGAGATACTAAAATCAAGCAGGCACAGAAATTTAAATAAATGGGAAATCTTTTAACAGAAGACAGAATGTGGGACACTGAGATCCAAACTCAATGTTAAATTCATTTATTTAATTTAACAGAGTAATATAATTTATAAAAGATTTTTGATTAATACAATGGGTAATACATATTTCACCGCGTTTTGATGTTATTATCGCGGCTCGTCAGACCCAAATGGTACAACAGTTGGTAATCAAAATATCCCCCCCCACAAAAAATTCCTTTTCTTTTAGTTTATTTTACATAGACGCTCACATGTCCATATTAGAACAGACATTTGTAACGGTTATTTGCGAAAATTTCTCGCTCATTCGAAATAGAACCCCAAACAAAGAGGAAAGCGAGGATAAAGAAAAAATACACGATTGATTAATGCAAAAAGAGAAAAAAATTGAAAAATAAAAAAGAGAAAGAATAAAAAAGGGGAAACAGAAAAAAGCAAAATGGAAAGCAAGAAGAGAAAAAAAAGGACAAAGAGATACAATAACAGGAAATACCGTATCACGAGAAACAAATGTTGACACCATTTCTCATAATAGCGTTTCAAACCACCTAACTGTTTTCTTAGAAAAACCTGGAAAAATTGAACTATGAAATTTATTTTCAAATATACCAGGATATATTTACAGTACAAAAAAATTTACATCATAATTTTAATAAAATTTGAAAAAATAACTACTATTACTATTAATTCAAAAATTGATGACAATTTTTCAAAAATTGTTAAAATTGAAAATACTAAAATTAATATTATAAATATAGAAACAGGAAAAATGTGATAAAACCTAAAAAAAATAACAAAATAAAATGTGATAAAACCTAACAGTAGGGGGAAATACACAAAAAGAAAAAAAGAAAAAAGAAGAAATCACGATAGAACGGATTTTAAAATAGTTAAAAAATAAAAAAAAACCTTAGATCGAAATCGACGTATATAATTCATTCTTAAAAACGTTACAAGGAATTTTTACCCTTAAATTAAAATATACCGACTATAGAAAACATTTATGGTGAAAAATAAATCATATATCCTAACATAAATTACATTATAACCACTAGTAATAATTTATTCTAACTATAATTAAAATAATAACTCCCAATAAGAAAATATAATTTATCAAAATACAATCTTAAAGATTATCGAAAATACTAGAAATACTAACAATAGATAATAATAATCTCAATAATAATAATAATAATAAGAAGAAGAAGAAGAACAAATAAACAAATAAAGAGATGACAAATATATGTATACATACATATATACACATACACACACACACACACACATATATATATATATATATATATATATATATATATTTACATACATATGCATTTATATATACATGTATGTATCAAATAAAATTTCTTTGAGATTTAATGATGATTATACTAAAAATAATAAAAATATTTCTACTACTACTAATAATAATAATCATTCTATCAAAAAAGAAGACAAAAGAAATTATAAAAATAAATTTCATATATCAAACCAACGTCTTAATATTCATTAATATTCATTCTCAGAAAGGCGATATGGGATTTCCTCTTAAATTAAAATATACCGATTCTAGGGTATATTAGCGGTGAAAAGTAAATCATAAATCATACATCCTAATATAAATTACAATATAACCGCTAATTTATTTAAAATAAAGTTAAAATAATAATTCCTAGTAAGAAAAACTAAATAAAAAAATAAATATAAACAAAAACCATTTAAATACTCATAATAATTCTCATAATAGACAATAATAATAATAAAATAATGATAAAAAATCTTAATAATATAAAATAGAAATTCGTAATATATATATATATATATATATATATATATATATATATATATATATATTAGTTAGGTGGTTTGAAACGCTAATATGTGAAATAGTGTCAAAATTTATTTCACGTGATACGGTATTTCCTGTTATTGTATCTGTTTGTCCTTTTTTTTCTCTTCTTGCTTTCCTTTCTGTTTTTTCTGTTTCCCCTTTTTTATTCTTTCTCTTTTTTATTTTTCAATTTTTTTCTCTTTTTTGCATTAATCAATCGTGTATCTTTTCTTTATCCTCGCTTTCCTCTTTCTTTGGGGTTCTTTTTCGAATGGGCGAGAAATTTTCGCAAATAACCGTTACAAATGCCTGTTCTAATATGGACATGTGAGCGTATATGTAAAATTAAATAAAAAAAAAGGAATTTTTTTGGTGGGGAGATATTTTGATTACCAACTGTTGTTCCATTAGGGTCTGACGAGCCGCGATAATAACATCAAAACGCGATGAAATATGTATTACCCATTGTATTAATAAAAAAGTCTTTTATAAATTATATATATATTTTTCTAAACATATACGGTTAAATATAAGAGACAATGAATGTCTTTTATGTTTAATCATGAGCCATTCTAAACAACGAATTTTGGCTTTATAAGAGACAATGAATGTCTTTTATATTTAATCATGCGCCGTTCTAAACATCGTATTTTGGATTTAATTTCAGGTGAAAATAAAAACAAAAATTCTCCAACATTTGGATATTTTTTATTAGGTTGGTTCTAAGCTTTCGGCTCACATGAGTCATCGTCAGAGAGGTTACAAGGACGTTAACACAAACCTCCACCATCTTGTTGTTTTTGTGTCATCGGCGTACATGCCTACTTGGGATCTAATGTCGTCGGCGAGATCATTAATGTACATCAGATATATATATATTGGAACTAGAGATTAATTCTTTCCAACCATTACTGCCAGCCATCGTTCACTTCATTTTTTAGGTTCGTATTCTACTGGAGACCGTGGGTAGTACATGGCAACCTTAAATATATCTTTCATTAATTGATACTTTCAGAGAAGTAAAAGGGAACAAATCCACCGGGTGAAGCAAAATAGGAGTGACTTATTTTATTTTCCTTAAGTTTTTGAGTAAGCGATATTGATTTATCTTTTATGTCACTGTGGAGTTCATTCGGTGTAATTAAGTTGAATGAGGGATTGATTGATTTCAGGGAGCAAATCGATCGACCGATCGTTATTTCGATCGGAACTAGCCTTATCCCACTATAGTAATTTAATACATGTGGATGGATATCTCATTACGCGCTTTTATGGTTCTGCTGTTTAGAAACCGAAAGCTTCATCCTTTAATTACCAAAGAACAAAGGAAAGATACAGACATCTTTTTCTGTCGAATAATTTATTGAAGTGGGAGGAATCGATTGTTTTAACAATCAACATCCAAAAAAAGAGATTTTGCATCATGGGATGGAATACCGTATTCTGTCGCCAGAATCACAAAGACAACGATCTTAGGTATCACATTATATTCCTTTGACATAAAGTAAGAGTGTATAATGATTTCCGACAGAACTAGAGAAAATTAATTCTTCTTCATGTGTCGTGTCCTGTCATGACATAGGCGATGATGGCTCTCTATAATTTTCTGTCATTCGTAACCCTTAATAAATTTTCTGTTTTTTTATTTCTTCTAAACCAGGCTTGCCAAGTATATTATGCATTGTTTTCATCTGTCCATCTTTTCCTCAAATCTGCCCCGTCATTATCAGATTTTTATATCTTTTTTTATTTATTATTTGCCATAGAAACTTCAACAGTCTCTTCTTGATGTTAATTGTAGGATTCCTTTTTGTCTCCTTTTATCTAAAATGCTATCATTGTTCACATACTCGCTTCATGAATTACGCTATCAAATACGGTATTTTCTGATTTATAACTAGTGTAAAATATGCAGCTTTGACACTGTGATTATGGCACTTACAGAAAGCCTTATTTTGAATTATTCTCAATTGTTTCACAATTTTATGATCATCCATAAATCCTGTGAGCCAGAGTCTTCAAAGAGGCCACTAATTCAACCAAAAGGAAACAGAATAATAGACAAGTAAATGAAAACGTTTAAGAGTCAGTCAATTAAGTAACATACCTGATACACGCTTGCCCGATCATGTCTCGAAAGAGACATGACTGGCTGGGCAGAGGTTTTCCCGTAGTTGGTTGTTATTACTTTCTGCGGTAGACTGGTTTCCAATCAAGGCTATATAACTCAATTATACTGCTATTTAACCCCTAGCTGATGAAAAAAGAGATGGATTAATACTTTTTCCAAAGCGTATTTGAACGTAAGAGAATGCAGTGTATACAATTGGAATTCGAACTCGCCTGTCTGATTTCTTGTTCCGACCCGATACCCACTGCACCACAACGCATATTTAAGAATAGATGACCAAACACAGAGCATAAAGTTTGCTGTATATTAACAATCGCACGTGAGGTTAAATTTCAGGTCTGACTTTGTTAAGTAGTGCAAAACGTCTCATTATCAAAAGAAAACTGACCACCGAAGCCCGTTAAGGTTGCCAGCCGAGTGCAGTAATATAGAGATGAGAAGAATGTTGACAGGAGAAAATGTGCTTTTTAATATATTCACACGATGTACGCCTTGATACGAGCATTGGAGCTGTTGCAATAAGGATGAGATTTGCATTATGACAGTAATCATCAAAAGACTAGCATAACAAACCGGAATATTAATCTAACTAGGTACTCTATACTTTAATACCTACGCATAAAAACTATTGCTTTCCTTTTCTAGTAGAAAGAAAAAACTCTTGTTCTCAGCAATATTTGATATATATACACCAGAAAACACAACATCCCTAAGAAAAAAAAAAGTAACCTAGCGATATTTTGATGTGTTTAATTAAAACCTTTTAATTAAAAATATTATAAATATTTCTTACATTTGGAATTAAACACAAATTATCTTTTGCTGACAAGGTAAATCGAAGAATTAAAAAATTTTCTGAAGAATAAACAACATTGTTGAGAACCTAGTGTTACGAACCCATTTGGGTCAGCAACACATAAAAAATACAATTTAGTTGGAAAAATTCTGAAGGGAGTGAATTAAACTATAACGCAAGATAATTTTATACAGAAAGGAAATTTATTATAACACACAAAAATATTCAGCAAAAACACAGGAATAAGATGACAGAACAATAATATACCGGTCACTAGAACGGGTTTAACTTCGTACTAGTTTTACACAATATTCACTGGAAAATAAAAGGTGAGTCTAACAAGGAAGATATTTGGAGGAAGTTTAGGCGGAAAAGAAAATGTCATTTAACTCGGTTAAAGATTATATATATATATATATATATATATGACTAGACACAGCTAGGGTTTGGTCAGAATGATTAACAAAATAATCTTTACCTTTCACGGCAGCACGTGGTGTATTCACTGTATGTTGAGGAAGGTCTTCGTGTGAAGAATTTCAGCTGGTAGCTTGATGAAAGGTTATTTCGACGTCTTAAACGAATCGCCGGTGAAATGTCTACGCCTGGCCGGCAGCCCAACATCTCTCTGATTTTCTATTTCTTCCCTTTTATGTAGACACAGGGACCTATATTCATTGGCCGTATCTTTCTCTGGTCTTTTCCTTCCTTTCACTGTAACCATAGTTACCAGGCTATTTAATCTCTTTTGGGGAAGGGTAGAACCTGAACCAGTGACCTAATTCATACTACTCTCCTTTTTGGAGAGGTAGAACATTGACCGAATGGTCAGTTACTACTACTTTTTTAGGATTGGTGACAACCTGACCAATTTTCCCAAGTAGGCATGTTCTCCGATGACACAACAATCTACTCTCGCCGCGATCAAAAACCCGGTGTGAGCGACAAAGCGATCTTCGCTGCCGAGGTTGAAATGGAACTCCAATCCGTAGTGGCCTGGGGTAGGAAATGGCTAGTTTTATTTATTCTTTAATTACAAAGAATTATGGCACAAGGCCGAAAAATGGGTGGGGGTACAAAACTTGGGGTGGTCTTCAGTACTCTATCTTATACCTAGCTAATCGGATTCACGACCCATACATACGTTACAATTTTCTCAATCACCATAAGAATTTGTCCATCAACACTCATACATATCGTACACCAAAATACCGCAAAAACCATACCAGGGACCTACAAAACGCCCCAAATGTACATAAAAATTTGTGACTATTTACAAATATAATACAAAAATAGATTTAAAAATTTGTGCATGAAATGACATGATGGGAAGGGGGAATGAAGAAACAAAAAACCCCAAACTAAAAACAATTTCAAATGAACATCATATACATGGTGTTAGTAAGACCCAAACACACCCTCATAATTAAAGAGGCCACTGTATTCTGCCTTAAAAGGCAAAATCAAGTAGCTCTCTTTCTACAGGGGAAAGGAGAAGCAGGTTAAAATAAATTGGACTGGGGAATATATAAGGCTGACCCAGCCGAGAGTAAAACGGGACAAAATAACGATGGACAAAGGGGATCTCGAACTGGATCATAACAAAAGTATTGGAGCCGGGAACAGGCTAGGACAACCCATACACTCACATTAACTAGGTACACAAAAGAATATCTACCTTAACCACGGGAAGGGTTCCAAAGGAATCCCCCCCGATGTGATTAGCAGATCTAAAAAAGAAAATCAAGGCTAGCCCCGGTCACACGAACCAGGCTCGCTGCATGTATCCACCTTTCGCAAAAGTCTGTCGGGTGCAGCCGTTTCCGTTCAGTTCTAATCTTCATTTTGAGCTGGTGCTCAAAATATCGGATTAGATCCTGATCCGAAAGACGACCGCCCCGCAAGACTTCCTCCAGTCGCGTCGTCCATATCACCATTCTAGCCGAAGCCAGCAGCGTCAGAAACACCATCCGCTTCACTCCAGAGTACGGGGGCAACACATTGTCCACAGCGTATGCGCGATCAATGAGCACGAGCTCCCGCGGCGCGATACGAGCAGTCAACTCGCCGACACGCGCCCACAACGGGCGAACGCGCGAACAATGGAAGAAGGCGTGCGCAGACGTCTCCTTGATTCCAAGGTTGCAACGTTCACAATCTGGCAAATCCGCCAGGCCCATTGCGAAACGCTTGTCATTGAGAGACAAACCATTCCGAGCCAATCGCCAGGTCAGAGAAAACTCAGAGTTGCTGAGCCAATCTGCACCTGGCGCCCAAGACCAATGAGAGCGGTACTCCACTCTCGACATGCCGAGCTTACTCCACAGCTTATCCTTCACGGCACCCTCCACTAATCCCCGATAGAAGATTTTCCTAGGCTGTGAAAGGTCACTGGACCGTGGAATGGCCTGTAAAGCCGCCAGACATTCGAGGAGGAATTTCGGTCGCACCCAAGGCCTGACGGTCAGCCATAGGGTCGGGGGCGTGATGGTAAGGCAAGGGAACATGTCCCTCACTACCCCCGCAAGCAACCGATCTTCCTCTAACGCGCGCCTGAGGAATGCCAACCTTGAAGCGAGCACGTGGCTCCTCAAGTGTGGCATCCCCAGACCCCCTTGACACGGACGGAGGCAACAGACTCCTTTGTCGACCATGTGTTTGCGTCCTCTCCAAAGACAGGAGAATAGCAAACGCTCGAGCGCCTTCTCATGATCGTCACAAAGGGGAAGTACTGACAGCCGGTAAAGGATCATGGGAAAGAGGTATGTGTTACACACCTCCGCCAAGCCCTTCACGGAGAGACCCCGTCGACGCCAAATCTTGACCGACGCGCCGACCTTTGCCAGTACTTCTGACCAGTTTTTCTCCAGCTGTAAGTCCGGACCGAACCAAACTCCGAGGAGCTTGACCGGCCCGTCCGTCCAGCTGAAGGGCCCCGGGAGGGAAACTCCCTTCCAGGCACCTAACCGCAAGCCGGATGACTTGTCGCAGTTAATTCTGGCCCCTGTCACCTTCTCGTACCGTACAAGCGCCTGGTGTACCGCCTCTATGTCCCTGCGGGAGGACACAAAGGTCGTTACGTCATCGGCGTACGCAGAAACCCTGGCTCGAGCTCCGCCAGGGACTTCGATTCCACGCAGGACCGGACTGCCCGTCTCGTCCCTTAGCCGGCGAAGGAGGGGCTCCAACGCCAAGACATAAAGGAGAGAAGACAGTGGACAACCCTGTCGGACCGACCTAGACAGCGCGAAAGCGCCCGACAGCTTCCCGTTCACCTGTACCACAGCCCGGGGGGAGCGATACAGAAGGCTAATCCAGCGGCTGAAGTCGGGTTTGAATCCGGCGGCCTGCAGGACAGCAGCCAGGTAGCCATGGTCAATCCTATCAAATGCCTTGGACTGATCTAAATTGATCAGCGCGGCCTCATCGTCGTCTTCTACACCCTCTATGATCGTGCGAATCAAGTGCAGGTTGCTCTGAATTGTTCTCCCCTTCACAGAACAAGTCTGATCCGGTTCCAACAGAGACTCGGCAACTAGCTGCAAGCGATTCGTCAGGATCTTGGCCAAAATCTTTAACTCTGTGTTTAGCAGAGTTATGGGCCTGTAATCGTCTAGTTCCCTCCCAACCTTCTTGCCTTTTCTCAACAGCGTGATCACGCCCCTGGTGATCCGACCGGGGATGGACCCCTGCCGAAACCAGTGGTTGAACACGACTGCCAAGAGCGGGACAAAAAGGTGCGACATCCTCAAGTACAATTCATAGGGCAAACCATCCAAACCTGGCGACTTGCCACTGCCGACCTTCTTCAAAGCCACGTAGATTTCGTCCTCCGTAATCTCCCCTTCGCAGCTAGCCGCTTCAGCCGGCAAAAGCCGGGGAAAGTCAGCCAAATAGCTGCGAAAGTCCTCGTCACGGAGACCAGGCTCCTTGGTAAATCGGTGTTCGAAATGCTGCCGGAACGCCTCGCACATGTCGTCGGTCGACCTAAGGAGATGTCCCTCCGGGTCGCGTACCTCTCGAATGTACCGGTCGCCGGCTCGGCGAATTTCTTCCTTGCGCAGTTCCGCGCCCATTTTCACAGCTTCGGAAGACATCTTGCTTAACTTAGCCCTAATTACCTGACCCATGTAGCGCCCGCTAGTCGAACGCTCCAGGGCCTCCCTGGCTAAGGCTATTTCTAGGGAATCCCCACCAGCCTCCGCCCGGGCGAAATTAGCTCTAAGTGTCTTTGCCTCCGCAGCCTTATCTAGGTTGAGCCGCTGGCTATATTTGGTGGCGAAAGACCTAATGGAGTCCTTAAGACTAACCCACCACTTACTCCCAATGACTCGCCCAATTAACGCCCGCTGAACTAGTTTTGTCAGCTGGTCACGAAAGTCCCGCCTGTCCAGTAAGGACTGGTTGAACTTCCAATAACCAGCCAACCTAGGCCTAAAATCTAACACCACACGGGCACAAACGAGTTTGTGATCCGTGTAGCCTAACCAGTGGAACGTTGGACATTCTAAGAAGTCTATGTCGGCTTCTCTCACTAACACCCTATCCAGGTACGCTGATACCCGGGTAGAGGGCCAACTACGCGTCCACGTCCACATGCTCCCTTCCGGATGATCGACCCGGTATCTATCGACGAGACCAAAATCGCCGACAAGATTGACCAGGCTACGATCACCACTCCACCCGCTAGCGCCCCTCCCTCTATCCCATTTGGGGGTTAGGATGGCATTCCAGTCCCCAACTAAGATTAGCCGTGTTGAATGCACCATGAAGGGCTCCAACAGCCGAAAGAAAGAGACACGCTCACCTTGAACATTGGGCGCATAAACCGCAATCAGCCGGAACGACTTGCTTTTCACTGCAATATCGGCCACGATCAGCCGGCCCTCGGCACCGACATGGACAAGGTCAACCCTCGCGTCCAGGGTACGCTTAACCAGCAAAGAAACACCTCTGGCCCGCCGGCTCCCATATGCTGAATAAACGACAAAGTCGTCATCCAGCACACACGAGTCGACTTCGCAAACAAAGTGAGTCTCTTGGATCGCGGCCACATCCACGCCGTACGACAAGAGGTCACGAAGCAGGCGAGCCGCCTTACCCCGATCCCTCAGGCCATACGCATTCAAACTGGCTATCTTGATAGACATTTCTTAGGCCTGAAAAAGAGAAACAGAAAAAACATGCAACAACGGCTCTAATCACATACGGGGAAAAAATCTCTGGTGGATGGGACCCCGACGGACTGTCCTAGGGACCCTGTACCTATATCGGACGTAATCCGTCCGTCTAGGACAATCCCGCCGACGTCCGTTGGATAAATAAGTTTTACCACCCTATATAAGCAGGGGTGGAGTAATACGGGGAACCTCCCCGAACAATTTCTAGCCATCTTTCTTAATTCTGGCGTATTTTCTTTTGCCATGGTCAGCTTGGGGTAGTGCTTCTGCACCTCAGCGATGTGGTCCCAGACCCGCAGGTTCCCCCCGGTATTTCTTACCAGGGTGATGACGCCTGGGGCCTGGGAAAAGTTTCTCGGGTCCTCAGTGGAAAGACCCTTTACCTTGGTTAGGTTTAACAGAGGCTTGAGTAGCCTTCTTCTCTGAGAGGACCACTCCTCTGCAATGTTCTCTTTCACTTCCATCAGGGCATCCCCACGAGGGAGGGCATGTTTTTTCTTAGCCCGAGTGGGAGTGGGAGTAGGAGAAGGGGAGGGAGAAGGTGTTGTGGCTCTAGCTTTCGCCAAGGGGGTCAGTTTAAAAACTGGGGACTGGGTAGCTTTAAGCGGGGACGAGGGGAGACTTCTAGCCTTTTGGGCATAGGAACTCCTTACGGGGGAGACCGGCAGTGAGGAACATTTGTCTACTGCCTTCCTCCTCTCAACACTCCTGCTTTTGCGTCGACTTTTTGGGTTGTCGCATTCTTCCTCTTCGTCCCTCCCTCTCTTCAGGGAGGCCGCTCTCTCCACCTCCATTTGTTGTTCTTCTGTGGGGGAAGGACTTCTCGCCTTCCTCTCTTTGGGAGGAGACTTCTTTTTGGGCGCCTCCTTTGCTGTTACGGGCGCCTCCTTAGCTGTTACGGGCGACATGCCAGGTGGCAGCACTTTTGCCGGAGACGGCGTTTTCGCCTTTTTGCGGCTCACCACCTGCCACTCGCCCTCCTTGCTCACAACCGGCGTCTGTGTAGGTGTTACTGGCTTTGCTCCCTCCTTCTCCACAAGCTGCTGTTTCACTGGTTGAGCTGGTTGGGCCATTGGGGCCGGGTTCTTGGTCGGACACGCCTTAGCGACGTGTTCCGCGGCCCCGCAGACCCAACAACATGGCTTCCTCCCTTCCACAATAATGAAAATCCTCCGTCCCCTGCAGGTGAGGATATTGGGGATTTTCCCGATATTTTCCTTTGACGCCGTCACCTGCAGGGTCATATCGCCAGTTAAAATGCCAGCTTTAGACCGCAGCGAGGAGACAGAGGCCACCTTTCCGAAAGCAGCGAAAAAGGCGCCAACGTGGTCTTCGTCAATTTCCATGGGGACGCCATGCAGTGTGACCTTCACCTTTCGGGCACCCATGTACTCAGTACTAAACTGGAGCGTTTTAGTTTCCAGTACCGCATTGACTAAGCGCTTCGCCTCGTCGACCGTGCCCAGCAGGACGTCCCACATGGAATTGCCCCTCCTCGCCACGGCCCTGGCTTTAATATTTAAAGCTTTCAAAGCATCTTCAAACACGTCCCTCGAGACTCCCACCAACTTGTGCGTTTTGCTATCCTTAGCAAACAAGGTGATGATTCTCGTCTCGATCTCAGCTAGTTTGTCTGGCACAGAAACCAGCTCTGTGCCCTTGATGTACTCTGCATATTTAGCTCGCATTTCTTCATAATATTTTTCATCCTTGCTTGCCATTATGCTGGTCGTCTTAATCCCTGTCCACCCCGAAGTGGAAGGTATGGGGGATCCTGGAGCTGAAGGGGGATTAATCCGAGGCGGTAATGCCCAATCCCCCTCCTTTCCTCCCACCGAGGCCGTGGTGGGAGGACCGACTTCTTCCGGCCTATTACAGGCCATTGCCACCAAAGTGGCCGAACACCGGGTAGTTGCAATCCGGTGTTTCGCGTTGTTTAGACGCTACTTTGCGCTGGCCCGAGCAATAAACTCGGGCTGGAATGCAACAAACCCAAAAACCAAATTGATAGCTAATATCACGGTGGAACAAAAGCTTCGCTCTGGTTTTTTTGCCATAAACCACACAAACAAAAAGTCTGGGAGGGTATATTTATTTGCAAAAATTTACAAATTATGGCACAAGGCCGAAAATTGGGAGGGGGAACAAAACTTGGGGTGGTCTTCAATTACTCTATCCTGTACCTAGCTAATCCAATTCACGACCCATACATCCATTACAATTTTCTCATTCACCATAAAAATTTGTCCATCAACACTCATTCTTATCATACACCAAAATACCGCAACAGCATACCAGGGACCTACAAAACGCCCCAAATGTACATAAAAATTGGTGTTTTTACAATATTTACAATATCTTACAAAAATAAATTTAAAACTTTATTCATGAAATGACATGATGGGGAGGGGGTATGAAGAAACAAAAAATCCCCAAAACAAAAACAATTTCAAAAATGATATATATACATGGGTTAGTAAGACCCAAACACACCCACATAACTAAAGAGGCCGCTGTATTCTGCCTTGAAAGACAAAATCAAGGAGCTCTCTTTCTAAGGGGAATGGAGAAGCAGGGTACAAAATAAATGGGACTGGAGAATATATAAGGCTGACCCAGCCGAGATTGAAAACGGGATAAAATAACTATGGACCATGGGGATCTCGAACTGGATCATAACAAAAGCAGAGGCGCCGGGAACAGGCCGGGACCAACACATTCACTCACATTAACTAGATACACAAAAGAATACTAACCTTAACCACGGGAGGGGTTCCAAAGGAATCCACCCCGATGCGACTAGCAAATCTAAAAGAGAAAATCAAGGCTAGCCCCGGTCACACGAACCAGGCTCGCTGCATATATCCACCTTTCGCCAAAGTCTGTCGGGTGCAGCCGTTTCCGTTCAGTTCTAATCTTCATTTTGAGCTGATGCTCAAAATATCGGATTAGATCCTGATCCGAAAGACGGCCGCCCCGCAAGACTTCCTCCAGTCGCGTCGTCCATATCACCATTCTAGCCGTGGCCAGTAGCGACAGAAACACCATCCGCTTCACTCCAGAGTACGGGGGCGACACATTGTCCACAGCGTATGCGCGGTCAATGGGCACGAGCTCCCGCGGCGCGATACGAGCAGTCAACTCGCCGACACGCTCCCACAACGGGCGAACGCGCGAACAATGGAAGAAGGCGTGCGCAGACGTCTCCTTAATTCCAAGGACGCAACGTTCACAATCTGGCAAATCCGCCAGGCCCATTGCGAAACGCTTGTCGTTGAGAGACAAACCATTCCGAGCCAATCGCCAGGTCAGAGAAAACTCAGAGTTGCTGAGCCAATCCGCACCTGGCGCCCAAGACCAATGAGAGCTATACTCCACTCTCGACATGCCGAGCTTACTCCACAGCTTATCCTTCACGGCACCCTCCACTAATCCCCGATAGAAGATTTTCCTAGGCTGTGAAAGGTCACTGGACCGTGGAATGGCCTGCAAGGCCTCCAGACATTCGAGCAGGAATTTCGGTCGCACCCAAGGCCTGACGGTCAGCCATAGGGTCGGGGGAGTGATAGTAAGGCAAGGGAACATGTCCCTCACTACCCCCGCAAGCAACCGATCTTCCTCCAACGCGCGCCTGAGGAATGCCAACCTCGAAGCGAGCACATGGCTCCTCAAGTGTGGCATCCCCAGACCCCCTTGACACGGACGGAGGCAACAGACTCCTTTGTCGACCATGTGTTTGCGTCCTCTCCACAGACAGGAGAATAGCAAACGCTCGAGCGCCTTCTCATGATCGTCACAAAGGGGAAGTACTGACAGCCGGTAAAGGATCATGGGAAAGAGGTATGTATTACACACCTCCGCCAAGCCCTTCACGGAGAGACTCCGTCGACGCCAAGTCTTGACCGACGCGCCGACCTTTGCCAGTATTTCTGACCAGTTTTTCTCCAGCTGTAAGTCCGGACCGAACCAAATTCCGAGGATTTTGACCGGCCCGTCCGTCCAGCTGAAGGGCCCCGGGAGGGAAACACCCTTCCAGGCGCCTAACCGCAAGCCGGATGACTTGTCGCGGTTAATTCTGGCCCCTGTCACCTTCTCGTACCGTTCAAGCGCCTGTTGTACCGCCTCTATGTCCCTGCGGGAGGACACAAAGGTCGTTACGTCATCGGCGTACGCGGAAACCCTGGCTCGAGCTCCACCAGGGACTTCAATTCCACGCAGGACCGGACTGCCCGTCTCGTCCCTTAGCCGGCGAAGGAGGGGCTCCAACGCCAAGACATAAAGGAGAGAAGACAGTGGACAACCCTGTCGGACCGACCTAGACAGCGCGAAAGCGCCCGACAGCTTCCCGTTCACCTGTACCACAGCCTGGGGGGAGCGATACAGAAGGCTAATCCAGCGGCTGAAGTCGGGTTTGAATCCGGCGGCCTGCAGGACAGCAGCCAGGTAGCCATGGTCAATCCTATCAAATGCCTTGGACTGATCTAAATTGATCAGCGCGGCCTCATCGTCGTCTTCTACACCCTCTATGATCGTGCGAATCAAGTGCAGGTTGCTCTGAATTGTTCTCCCCTTCACAGAACAAGTCTGATCCGGTTCCAACAGAGACTCGGCAACTAGCTGCAAGCGATTCGTCAGGATCTTGGCCAAAATCTTTAACTCTGTGTTTAGCAGAGTTATGGGCCTGTAATCGTCTAGTTCCCTCCCAACCTTCTTGCCTTTTCTCAACAGCGTGATCACGCCCCTGGTGATCCGACCGGGGATGGACCCCTGCCGAAACCAGTGGTTGAACACGACAGCCAAGATCGGGACAAAAAGGTGCGACATCCTCAAGTACAATTCATAGGGCAAACCATCCAAACCTGGCGACTTGCCACTGCCGACCTTCTTCAAAGCCACGTAGATTTCGTCCTCCGTAATCTCCCCTTCGCAGCTAGCCGCTTCAGCCGGCAAAAGCCGGGGAAAGTCAGCCAAATAGCTGCGAAACTCCTCGTCACGGAGACCAGGCTCCTTGGTAAATCGGTGTTCGAAATGCTGCCGGAACGCCTCGCACATGTCGTCGGTGGACCTAAGGAGATGTCCCTCCGGGTCGCGTACCTCTCGAATGTACCGGTCGCCGGCTCGGCGAATTTCTTCCTTGCGCAATTCTGCGCCCATTTTCACAGCTTCGGAAGACATCTTGCTTAACTTATGTCTAATTACTTGGCCCATGTAGCGCCCGCTAGTCGAACGCTCCAGGGCCTCCCTAGCTACGGCTATTTCTAGGGGATCCCCACCAGCCTCCGCCCGGGAGAAATTAGCTCTAAGTGTCTTTGCCTTCGCAGCCTTATCTAGGTTGAGCCGTTGGCTGTATTGGGTGGCGAAAGACCTAATGGTGTCCTTAAGGTTAACCCACCACTTACTCCCAATGACTCGCCCAATTAACGCCCGCTGAACTAATCTTGTCAGCTGGTCACGAAAGTCCCGCCTGTCCAGTAAGGACTGATTGAACTTCCAATAACCAGCCAACCTAGGCCTAAAATCTAACACCACACGGGCACAAACGAGTTTGTGGTCCGTGTAGCCTAACCAGTGGAACGTTGGACATTCTAAGAAGTCTATGTCGGCTACTCTCACTAACATCCTATCCAGGTACGCAGATACCCGGGTAGAAGGCCAATTAAGCGCCCACGTCCACATGCTCCCTTCCGGATGATCGACCCGGTATCTATCGACGAGACCAAATTCGCCGATCAGATCAACCAGGCTACGATCACCACGCCTCCCGCTAGCGCCCCTTCCTCTATCCCATTTGGGGGTTAGGATGGCATTCCAGTCCCCAACTAAGATTAGCCGTGTTGAATCCACCATGAAGGGCTCCAACAGCCGAAAGAAAGAGACTCGCTCACCTTGATCATTGGGCGCATAAACCGCAATCAGCCGGAACGACTTGCTTTTCACTGCAATATCGGCCACGATCAGCCGGCCCTCGGCACCGACATGGACAAGGTCAATCCTCGCGTCCAGGGTACGCTTGACCAGCAAAGAAACACCTCTGGCATGCCAGCTCCCATATGCTGAATAGACGACAAAGTCGTTAGACAGCACACACGAGTCGACTTCGCAAACAAAGTGAGTTTCTTGGATCGCGGCCACATCCACGCCGAAGGACAAGAGGTCACGAAGCAGGCGAGCCGCCTTACCCCGATCCCTCAGGCCCCTCGCATTCAAACTGGCTATCTTAATAGACATCTTTTAGACCTGAAACGAGAAAAACAAAAAGAACATGCAACAAGGCTCTACTCGCATACCGGGTAGAAATCTCGGGTAGAAGGGACCCCGACGGACTGTCCTAGGGACCCTGTGCCTATATCGGACGTAATCCGTCCGTCTAGGACAATACCGCCGACGTCCGTTGGATATGTAAGTTTTACCACCCTATATAAGCAGGGGTGGAGCAAAACGGGGAACCTCCCCGAACAATTTTTTGCCATTTTCTTTAGCTCTGGCGAGTTCTCGGTTACCATCCTTACTTTCGGGTAGTAACTCTGGACCTCTGCAATGTGATCCCAGACCCTCAGGTTTCCTCCGGTATTCCGCACCAGAGTAATGACGCCTGGGGCCTGGGCAAAGTTCATGGGATCCTCCGTGGACATCCCATTTACGGAGGTAAGTTTTAGAAGGGGCCTGAGTAGTTTCCTTCTTTGAGAGGACCACTCTGCCGAAATGTTCTCTGGGATTGTCATCAACGCATCCCCGCGAGGGAGGCCTCTCTTCCCTTTAGGCTGCGTGGGAGTGGGAATAGGAGAAGGGGAGGGAGTGGGAGTTAAGGTGCTGATTTTCTTTAGAGGGGTCAATTCAAAGGTAGGGGACTGGGAAGCTTTACGCGGGGAGGCGGGAAGGCTTCTTGCCTTTTCCGCATAGGACCTTCTTGCTGGGGAAACCGGCAGTGATGAGCATTTCTCCCGTGATCTCCTTTCCTTACTCCTGCTCCTCCTACGGGTCTTTGGGTTGTCGTGCTGCTCATCCACCTCCTCCTCTCTCCCGCGCTTCAGCGATGACGACCTTTCTACATCCATCTCCTGGATCTTTCTTGGGGAGGAACTCCTTTCCTTCCCTTGTTTAGAGGGAGCTTTCTTTACAGGGGTCTCCTTCGGTTTTGTAGGAGTTTTTGCAGGCGGTGGCGCCCTCTCCGACACCTTCACCGGAGAAGGCGTTTTAGCCTTTTTTCTCGTCACCACCTGCCATTCGCCGTCTTTATTGGCTGCCGGTACTGATGCTGGAGAGGCTGCCTTCGCCGTCGATTTCTCCTCTGCTTGCCGTTTGGCTGGTTGGGCCTTAGGAGGCGGATTTTTGGTAGGACAGGCCTTCGCGACATGGTCCGCCGCCCCACAGACCCAACAGCACGGCTTTCTACCTTCCACTATCACAAAAATTACGCGACCCCTGCAGGTGAGGATGTTAGGGATTTTGGCAATATTTTCCTTCGATAGCGTCACCTGCAGGGTCATGTCTCCCGTAACAATGCCGGCTTTAGACCGTAGCGAGGAGACTTCGGCCACCTTGCCATAATTGGCAAAAAAGGCGCCTATATGATCCTCTGCAATGTCCATAGGGACGCCATGCAGAGTAATTTTCAACTTTCGAGTACCCATGTACTCGGTGTGGAACTGGAGTGTTTTGGTCTCCAGAACCACACCGACCAATCTCTTGGCCTCCTCTGCTGTGCCTAGCAGGACGTCCCATATGGCATTGCTCCTCCTCGCCACGGCCCTAGCATTAATCTTCAATGCCTGAATCGCCTCCTCAAAAACATCTCTTGTGATCCCAATTAGCCTATGTGTCCGAATATCCTTGGCAATCAGGGTAATAACCCGAACTTCTATTTGAGCCAACTGCTCTGGCACCGAAACCAACTCGTTACCGTTGATGTAGTTGGCATACTTCTCCTTCATTTGGTCGTAATATTCTTCTCCTTTCCTCGTCATTTTCGCCCCTGTCCATCCAGGGGTCGCTGGTTTGGGGGACCCAGGTGCTAGTACTGCTGCTGCTGGGGGATTACTCCTTGGCGGCACTTGCCAATCCCCTTCCTTTCCTCCCACCGAGTCCGTGGTGGGAGGAACGACTTCCACCGGCCCATCCGTGGCCATCGCCACAAAGTGGCCGAACACCGGACAACTGCTTCTCCGGTGTTTCGCGTCTATTGACACTACTTTACGCAGGCCCGAGCTATAAACTCGGGCTGGAAAAACAGACTGTCCCAAGAACCAAAGTACAAGTAGATATCACTGCGGAACAACTACTGTCTTTAGCACTTGTAACCATTCACCACACAAACAAAAGTCTGGGAGGGTATATTTATTTGCAAAAATTTACAAATTATGGCACAAGGCCGAAAATTGGGAGGGGGAACAAAACTTGGGGTGGTCTTCAATTACTCTATCCTGTACCTAGCTAATCCAATTCACGACCCATACATCCATTACAATTTTCTCATTCACCATAAAAATTTGTCCATCAACACTCATTCTTATCATACACCAAAATACCGCAACAGCATACCAGGGACCTACAAAACGCCCCAAATGTACATAAAAATTGGTGTTTTTACAATATTTACAATATCTTACAAAAATAAATTTAAAACTTTATTCATGAAATGACATGATGGGGAGGGGGTATGAAGAAACAAAAAATCCCCAAAACAAAAACAATTTCAAAAATGATATATATACATGGGTTAGTAAGACCCAAACACACCCACATAACTAAAGAGGCCGCTGTATTCTGCCTTGAAAGACAAAATCAAGGAGCTCTCTTTCTAAGGGGAATGGAGAAGCAGGGTACAAAATAAATGGGACTGGAGAATATATAAGGCTGACCCAGCCGAGATTGAAAACGGGATAAAATAACTATGGACCATGGGGATCTCGAACTGGATCATAACAAAAGCAGAGGCGCCGGGAACAGGCCGGGACCAACACATTCACTCACATTAACTAGATACACAAAAGAATACTAACCTTAACCACGGGAGGGGTTCCAAAGGAATCCACCCCGATGCGACTAGCAAATCTAAAAGAGAAAATCAAGGCTAGCCCCGGTCACACGAACCAGGCTCGCTGCATATATCCACCTTTCGCCAAAGTCTGTCGGGTGCAGCCGTTTCCGTTCAGTTCTAATCTTCATTTTGAGCTGATGCTCAAAATATCGGATTAGATCCTGATCCGAAAGACGGCCGCCCCGCAAGACTTCCTCCAGTCGCGTCGTCCATATCACCATTCTAGCCGTGGCCAGTAGCGACAGAAACACCATCCGCTTCACTCCAGAGTACGGGGGCGACACATTGTCCACAGCGTATGCGCGGTCAATGGGCACGAGCTCCCGCGGCGCGATACGAGCAGTCAACTCGCCGACACGCTCCCACAACGGGCGAACGCGCGAACAATGGAAGAAGGCGTGCGCAGACGTCACCTTAATTCCAAGGACGCAACGTTCACAATCTGGCAAATCCGCCAGGCCCATTGCGAAACGCTTGTCGTTGAGAGACAAACCATTCCGAGCCAATCGCCAGGTCAGAGAAAACTCAGAGTTGCTGAGCCAATCCGCACCTGGCGCCCAAGACCAATGAGAGCTATACTCCACTCTCGACATGCCGAGCTTACTCCACAGCTTATCCTTCACGGCACCCTCCACTAATCCCCGATAGAAGATTTTCCTAGGCTGTGAAAGGTCACTGGACCGTGGAATGGCCTGCAAGGCCTCCAGACATTCGAGCAGGAATTTCGGTCGCACCCAAGGCCTGACGGTCAGCCATAGGGTCGGGGGAGTGATAGTAAGGCAAGGGAACATGTCCCTCACTACCCCCGCAAGCAACCGATCTTCCTCCAACGCGCGCCTGAGGAATGCCAACCTCGAAGCGAGCACATGGCTCCTCAAGTGTGGCATCCCCAGACCCCCTTGACACGGACGGAGGCAACAGACTCCTTTGTCGACCATGTGTTTGCGTCCTCTCCACAGACAGGAGAATAGCAAACGCTCGAGCGCCTTCTCATGATCGTCACAAAGGGGAAGTACTGACAGCCGGTAAAGGATCATGGGAAAGAGGTATGTATTACACACCTCCGCCAAGCCCTTCACGGAGAGACTCCGTCGACGCCAAGTCTTGACCGACGCGCCGACCTTTGCCAGTATTTCTGACCAGTTTTTCTCCAGCTGTAAGTCCGGACCGAACCAAATTCCGAGGATTTTGACCGGCCCGTCCGTCCAGCTGAAGGGCCCCGGGAGGGAAACACCCTTCCAGGCGCCTAACCGCAAGCCGGATGACTTGTCGCGGTTAATTCTGGCCCCTGTCACCTTCTCGTACCGTTCAAGCGCCTGTTGTACCGCCTCTATGTCCCTGCGGGAGGACACAAAGGTCGTTACGTCATCGGCGTACGCGGAAACCCTGGCTCGAGCTCCACCAGGGACTTCAATTCCACGCAGGACCGGACTGCCCGTCTCGTCCCTTAGCCGGCGAAGGAGGGGCTCCAACGCCAAGACATAAAGGAGAGAAGACAGTGGACAACCCTGTCGGACCGACCTAGACAGCGCGAAAGCGCCCGACAGCTTCCCGTTCACCTGTACCACAGCCTGGGGGGAGCGATACAGAAGGCTAATCCAGCGGCTGAAGTCGGGTTTGAATCCGGCGGCCTGCAGGACAGCAGCCAGGTAGCCATGGTCAATCCTATCAAATGCCTTGGACTGATCTAAATTGATCAGCGCGGCCTCATCGTCGTCTTCTACACCCTCTATGATCGTGCGAATCAAGTGCAGGTTGCTCTGAATTGTTCTCCCCTTCACAGAACAAGTCTGATCCGGTTCCAACAGAGACTCGGCAACTAGCTGCAAGCGATTCGTCAGGATCTTGGCCAAAATCTTTAACTCTGTGTTTAGCAGAGTTATGGGCCTGTAATCGTCTAGTTCCCTCCCAACCTTCTTGCCTTTTCTCAACAGCGTGATCACGCCCCTGGTGATCCGACCGGGGATGGACCCCTGCCGAAACCAGTGGTTGAACACGACAGCCAAGATCGGGACAAAAAGGTGCGACATCCTCAAGTACAACTCATAGGGCAAACCATCCAAACCTGGCGACTTGCCACTGCCGACCTTCTTCAAAGCCACGTAGATTTCGTCCTCCGTAATCTCCCCTTCGCAGCTAGCCGCTTCAGCCGGCAAAAGCCGGGGAAAGTCAGCCAAATAGCTGCGAAACTCCTCGTCACGGAGACCAGGCTCCTTGGTAAATCGGTGTTCGAAATGCTGCCGGAACGCCTCGCACATGTCGTCGGTGGACCTAAGGAGATGTCCCTCCGGGTCGCGTACCTCTCGAATGTACCGGTCGCCGGCTCGGCGAATTTCTTCCTTGCGCAATTCTGCGCCCATTTTCACAGCTTCGGAAGACATCTTGCTTAACTTATGTCTAATTACTTGGCCCATGTAGCGCCCGCTAGTCGAACGCTCCAGGGCCTCCCTAGCTACAGCTATTTCTAGGGGATCCCCACCAGCCTCCGCCCGGGAGAAATTAGCTCTAAGTGTCTTTGCCTTCGCAGCCTTATCTAGGTTGAGCCGTTGGCTGTATTGGGTGGCGAAAGACCTAATGGTGTCCTTAAGGTTAACCCACCACTTACTCCCAATGACTCGCCCAATTAACGCCCGCTGAACTAATCTTGTCAGCTGGTCACGAAAGTCCCGCCTGTCCAGTAAGGACTGATTGAACTTCCAATAACCAGCCAACCTAGGCCTAAAATCTAACACCACACGGGCACAAACGAGTTTGTGGTCCGTGTAGCCTAACCAGTGGAACGTTGGACATTCTAAGAAGTCTATGTCGGCTACTCTCACTAACATCCTATCCAGGTACGCAGATACCCGGGTAGAAGGCCAATTAAGCGCCCACGTCCACATGCTCCCTTCCGGATGATCGACCCGGTATCTATCGACGAGACCAAATTCGCCGATCAGATCAACCAGGCTACGATCACCACGCCTCCCGCTAGCGCCCCTTCCTCTATCCCATTTGGGGGTTAGGATGGCATTCCAGTCCCCAACTAAGATTAGCCGTGTTGAATCCACCATGAAGGGCTCCAACAGCCGAAAGAAAGAGACTCGCTCACCTTGATCATTGGGCGCATAAACCGCAATCAGCCGGAACGACTTGCTTTTCACTGCAATATCGGCCACGATCAGCCGGCCCTCGGCACCGACATGGACAAGGTCAATCCTCGCGTCCAGGGTACGCTTGACCAGCAAAGAAACACCTCTGGCATGCCAGCTCCCATATGCTGAATAGACGACAAAGTCGTTAGACAGCACACACGAGTCGACTTCGCAAACAAAGTGAGTTTCTTGGATCGCGGCCACATCCACGCCGAAGGACAAGAGGTCACGAAGCAGGCGAGCCGCCTTACCCCGATCCCTCAGGCCCCTCGCATTCAAACTGGCTATCTTAATAGACATCTTTTAGACCTGAAACGAGAAAAACAAAAAGAACATGCAACAAGGCTCTACTCGCATACCGGGTAGAAATCTCGGGTAGAAGGGACCCCGACGGACTGTCCTAGGGACCCTGTACCTATATCGGACGTAATCCGTCCGTCTAGGACAATACCGCCGACGTCCGTTGGATATGTAAGTTTTACCACCCTATATAAGCAGGGGTGGAGCAAAACGGGGAACCTCCCCGAACAATTTTTTGCCATTTTCTTTAGCTCTGGCGAGTTCTCGGTTACCATCCTTACTTTCGGGTAGTAACTCTGGACCTCTGCAATGTGATCCCAGACCCTCAGGTTTCCTCCGGTATTCCGCACCAGAGTAATGACGCCTGGGGCCTGGGCAAAGTTCATGGGATCCTCCGTGGACATCCCATTTACGGAGGTAAGTTTTAGAAGGGGCCTGAGTAGTTTCCTTCTTTGAGAGGACCACTCTGCCGAAATGTTCTCTGGGATTTTCATCAACGCATCCCCGCGAGGGAGGCCTCTCTTCCCTTTAGGCTGCGTGGGAGTGGGAATAGGAGAAGGGGAGGGAGTGGGAGTTAAGGTGCTGATTTTCTTTAGAGGGGTCAATTCAAAGGTAGGGGACTGGGAAGCTTTACGCGGGGAGGCGGGAAGGCTTCTTGCCTTTTCCGCATAGGACCTTCTTGCTGGGGAAACCGGCAGTGATGAGCATTTCTCCCGTGATCTCCTTTCCTTACTCCTGCTCCTCCTACGGGTCTTTGGGTTGTCGTGCTGCTCATCCACCTCCTCCTCTCTCCCGCGCTTCAGCGATGACGACCTTTCTACATCCATCTCCTGGATCTTTCTTGGGGAGGAACTCCTTTCCTTCCCTTGTTTAGAGGGAGCTTTCTTTACAGGGGTCTCCTTCGGTTTTGTAGGAGTTTTTGCAGGCGGTGGCGCCCTCTCCGACACCTTCACCGGAGAAGGCGTTTTAGCCTTTTTTCTCGTCACCACCTGCCATTCGCCGTCTTTATTGGCTGCCGGTACTGATGCTGGAGAGGCTGCCTTCGCCGTCGATTTCTCCTCTGCTTGCCGTTTGGCTGGTTGGGCCTTAGGAGGCGGATTTTTGGTAGGACAGGCCTTCGCGACATGGTCCGCCGCCCCACAGACCCAACAGCACGGCTTTCTACCTTCCACTATCACAAAAATTACGCGACCCCTGCAGGTGAGGATGTTAGGGATTTTGGCAATATTTTCCTTCGATAGCGTCACCTGCAGGGTCATGTCTCCCGTAACAATGCCGGCTTTAGACCGTAGCGAGGAGACTTCGGCCACCTTGCCATAATTGGCAAAAAAGGCGCCTATATGATCCTCTGCAATGTCCATAGGGACGCCATGCAGAGTAATTTTCAACTTTCGAGTACCCATGTACTCGGTGTGGAACTGGAGTGTTTTGGTCTCCAGAACCACACCGACCAATCTCTTGGCCTCCTCTGCTGTGCCTAGCAGGACGTCCCATATGGCATTGCTCCTCCTCGCCACGGCCCTAGCATTAATCTTCAATGCCTGAATCGCCTCCTCAAAAACATCTCTTGTGATCCCAATTAGCCTATGTGTCCGAATATCCTTGGCAATCAGGGTAATAACCCGAACTTCTATTTGAGCCAACTGCTCTGGCACCGAAACCAACTCGTTACCGTTGATGTAGTTGGCATACTTCTCCTTCATTTGGTCGTAATATTCTTCTCCTTTCCTCGTCATTTTCGCCCCTGTCCATCCAGGGGTCGCTGGTTTGGGGGACCCAGGTGCTAGTACTGCTGCTGCTGGGGGATTACTCCTTGGCGGCACTTGCCAATCCCCTTCCTTTCCTCCCACCGAGTCCGTGGTGGGAGGAACGACTTCCACCGGCCCATCCGTGGCCATCGCCACAAAGTGGCCGAACACCGGACAACTGCTTCTCCGGTGTTTCGCGTCTATTGACACTACTTTACGCAGGCCCGAGCTATAAACTCGGGCTGGAAAAACAGACTGTCCCAAGAACCAAAGTACAAGTAGATATCACTGCGGAACAACAACTGTCTTTAGCACTTGTAACCATTCACCACACAAACAAAAGTCTGGGAGGGGATGGCTAGTACTTATTTATTTATGAAAAAGTACATAAATTCTGGCACAAGGCCAACAAATGGGAGGGGGAACAAAAACTTGGGATGGTCTTCAGTAACTATCTTATACCTAGCTAATCCGATTCACGACCCATACATACGTTACAATTTTCTCATTCACCATAAAAATTTGTCCATCAACACTCATACCTATCAAGCACCAAAATACCGCAAAATCATACCGGGGACCTAAAAACACCCCAAATGTACATAAAAATTTCTGATTTTTACAATATATACAATAGTGTACAAAAATAAATTTAAAACTTTATTCCTGAAATGACATGATGGGAAGGGGGAATGAAGAAACAAAAGTCCCCAAAACAAAAACAATTTCAAATGAATATATATACACAATGTTAGTAAGACCCAAACACACCCACATAATTAAAGAGGCCACTGTATTCTGCCTTAAAAAAGGACAAAATCAAGCAGCTCTCTTTCTAAGGGGAATGGATAAGCAGGGGGCAAAAATAAATTGGACTGGAGAATGTATAAGGCTGACCCAGCCGAGAGTGAAAACGGGACAAAATAATACTTGGACAATGGGAATCTCGAACTGGATCATAACAAAAGCAATGAAGCCGGGAACAGGCCAGGACAAACACATTCACTCACATTAACTAGGCACAAAAGAGACTTCTACCTTAACCACGGGCGGGGTTCCAAAGGAATCCACCCCGATGCAACTAGCAGATCTAAAAGAGAAAATCAAGGCTAGCCCCGGTCACGCGAACCAGGCTCGCTGCATATACCCACCTTTCGCTGAACTCTGTCGGGTGCAGCCGTTTCCGTTCAGTTCTAATCTTAATTTTGAGCTGGTGCTCAAAATATCGGATTAGATCCTGATCCGAAAGACGACCTCCCCGCAAGACTTCCTCCAGACGCGTCATCCAAATCACCATTCTAGCCGTGGCCAGTAGCGACAGAAACACCATCCGCTTCACTCCAGAGTACGGGCGCGACACATTGTCCACAGCGTATGCGCGATCAATGAGCACAAGCTCCCGCGGCGCGATACGAGCAGTCAACTCGCCAACACGCGCCCACAACGGGCGAACGCGCGAACAATGGAAGAAGGCGTGCGCAGACGTCTCCTTAATTCCAAGGACGCAACGTTCACAATCTGGCAAATCCGCCAGGCCCATTGCGAAACGCTTGTCGTTGAGAGACAAACCATTCCGAGCCAATCGCCAGGTCAGAGAAAACTCAGAGTTGTTGAGCCAATCCGCACCTGGCGCCCAAGACCAATGAGAGCGATACTCCTCTCCCGACATGCCGAGCTTACTCCACAGTTCATCCTTCACGGCGCCCTCCACTAATCCCCGATAGAAGATTCTCCTAGGCCGTGAAAGGTCACTGGACCATGGAATGGCCCGAAGGGCCGTCAGACATTCGAGCAGGAATTTCGGCCGCCCCCAAGGCCTATTGCTAGTCCTTAGGAGCGGGGGAGTGATAGTGAGGCTAGGGAACATGTCCCTCACTACCCCCGCAAGCAACCGATCTTCCTCCAACGCGCGCCTGAGGAATGCCAACCTCGAAGCGAGCACGTGGCTCCTCACGTGTGGCATCCCCAGACCCCCCTTGACACGGACGGAGGCAACAGACTCCTTTGTCGACCATGTGTTTGCGTCCTCTCCAAAGACAGGAGAATAGCAAACGCTCGAGCGCCTTCTCATGATCGTCACAAAGGGGAAGTACAGACAGCCGGTAAAGGATTCTGGGAAAGAGGTATGTATTACACACCTCCGCCAGACCCTTCACGGAGAGACTCCGTCGACGCCAAATCTCGACCGACGCGCCGACCTTTGCCTGTACTTCTGACCAGTTTTTCTCCAACTGTAAGTCCGGACCGAACCAAACTCCGAGGAGCTTGACCGGCCCGTCCGTCCAGTCGAAGGGCCCCGGGAGGGAAACACCCTTCCAGGCACCTAACCGCAAGCCGGACGACTTGTCGCGGTTAATTCTGGCCCCTGTTACCTGTTCGTACCGTTCAAGCGCCTTCTGTACCGCCCTTATATCCCTGCGGGAGGACACAAAGGTCGTTACGTCATCGGCGTACGCGGAAACCCTGGCTCGAGCTCCTCCAGGGACAGCAATTCCACGCAGGACCGGACTGCACGTCTCGTCCCTTAGCCGGCGAAGGAGAGGCTCCAACGCCAGGACGTAAAGGAGAGGCGACAGTGGACAACCCTGTCGGACCGACCTAGACAGCGCGAAAGCGCTCGACAGCTTCCCGTTCACCTGTACCACAGCCTTGGGGGAGCGATACAGAAGGCTAATCCAGCGGCTGAAGTCGGGTTTGAATCCGGCGGCCTGCAGGACAGCAGCCAGGTAGCCATGGTCAATCCTATCAAATGCCTTGGACTGATCCAAATTGATCAGCGCGGCCTCTTCGTCGTCTTCTACACCCTCTACGATCGTGCGGATCAAGTGCAGGTTGCTCTGAATTGTTCGTCCCTTCACAGAACAAGTCTGATCCGGTTCCAACAGAGACTCGGCAACTAGCTGCAAGCGATTCGTCAGGATCTTGGCCAAAATCTTTAACTCTGTGTTTAGCAGAGTTATGGGCCTGTAATCATCTAATCCCCGCCCAACCTTCTTGCCTTTTCCCAACAGCGTGATCACGCCCCTGGTGATCCGACCGGGGATGGACCCCTGCCGAAACCAGTGGTTGAACACGACAGTCAAGAGCGGGACAAAAAGGTGCGACATCCTCAAGTACAATTCATAGGGCAAACCATCCAAACCTGGCGACTTGCCACTGCCGGTCTTCTTCAAAGCCGCGTAGACTTCGTCCTCCGTAATCTCCCCTTCGCAGCTAGCCGCTTCAGCCGGCAAAAGCCGGGGAAAGTCAGCCAAATAGCTGCGAAACTCCTCGTCACGGAGACCAGGCTCCTTGGTAAACCGGTGTTCGAAATGCTGCCGGAACGCCTCGCACATGTCGTCGGTGGACCGAAGGAGATGTCCCTCCGGGTCGCGCACCTCTCGAATGTACCGATCGCCGGCCCGACGAATTTCTTCCTTGCGCAGTTCTGCGCCCATGTTCACAGCTTCGGAAGACATCTTGCTTAACTTAGCTCTAATTACCTGACCCATATAGCGCTCGCTAGTCGTGCGCCTCAGGGCCTCCCTAGCTAAGGCTATCTCTAGGGGATCCCCACCAGCCTCCGCCCGGGCGAAATTAGCACTAAGTGTCTTTGCCTTCGCAGCCTTATCTAGGTTGAGCCGTTGGCTGTATTGGGTGGCGAAAGACCTAATGGTGTCCTTAAGGTTAACCCACCACTTACTCCCAATGACTCGCCCAATTAACGCCCGCTGAACTAATCTTGTCAGCTGGTCACGAAAGTCCCGCCTGTCCAGTAAGGACTGATTGAACTTCCAATAACCAGCCAACCTAGGCCTAAAATCTAACACCACACGGGCACAAACGAGTTTGTGGTCCGTGTAGCCTAACCAGTGGAACGTTGGACATTCTAAGAAGTCTATGTCGGCTACTCTCACTAACATCCTATCCAGGTACGCAGATACCCGGGTAGAAGGCCAATTAAGCGCCCACGTCCACATGCTCCCTTCCGGATGATCGACCCGGTATCTATCGACGAGACCAAATTCGCCGATCAGATCAACCAGGCTACGATCACCACGCCTCCCGCTAGCGCCCCTTCCTCTATCCCATTTGGGGGTTAGGATGGCATTCCAGTCCCCAACTAAGATTAGCCGTGTTGAATCCACCATGAAGGGCTCCAACAGCCGAAAGAAAGAGACTCGCTCACCTTGATCATTGGGCGCATAAACCGCAATCAGCCGGAACGACTTGCTTTTCACTGCAATATCGGCCACGATCAGCCGGCCCTCGGCACCGACATGGACAAGGTCAATCCTCGCGTCCAGGGTACGCTTGACCAGCAAAGAAACACCTCTGGCATGCCAGCTCCCATATGCTGAATAGACGACAAAGTCGTTAGACAGCACACACGAGTCGACTTCGCAAACAAAGTGAGTTTCTTGGATCGCGGCCACATCCACGCCGAAGGACAAGAGGTCACGAAGCAGGCGAGCCGCCTTACCCCGATCCCTCAGGCCCCTCGCATTCAAACTGGCTATCTTAATAGACATCTTTTAGACCTGAAACGAGAAAAACAAAAAGAACATGCAACAAGGCTCTACTCGCATACCGGGTAGAAATCTCGTGTAGAAGGGACCCCGACGGACTGTCCTAGGGACCCTGTACCTATATCGGACGTAATCCGTCCGTCTAGGACAATACCGCCGACGTCCGTTGGATATGTAAGTTTTACCACCCTATATAAGCAGGGGGTGGAGCAAAACGGGGAACCTCCCCGAACAATTTTTTGCCATTTTCTTTAGCTCTGGCGAGTTCTCGGTTACCATCCTTACTTTCGGGTAGTAACTCTGGACCTCTGCAATGTGATCCCAGACCCTCAGGTTTCCTCCGGTATTCCGCACCAGAGTAATGACGCCTGGGGCCTGGGCAAAGTTCATGGGATCCTCCGTGGACATCCCATTTACGGAGGTAAGTTTTAGAAGGGGCCTGAGTAGTTTCCTTCTTTGAGAGGACCACTCTGCCGAAATGTTCTCTGGGATTTTCATCAACGCATCCCCGCGAGGGAGGCCTCTCTTCCCTTTAGGCTGCGTGGGAGTGGGAATAGGAGAAGGGGAGGGAGTGGGAGTTAAGGTGCTGATTTTCTTTAGAGGGGTCAATTCAAAGGTAGGGGACTGGGAAGCTTTACGCGGGGAGGCGGGAAGGCTTCTTGCCTTTTCCGCATAGGACCTTCTTGCTGGGGAAACCGGCAGTGATGAGCATTTCTCCCGTGATCTCCTTTCCTTACTCCTGCTCCTCCTACGGGTCTTTGGGTTGTCGTGCTGCTCATCCACCTCCTCCTCTCTCCCGCGCTTCAGCGATGACGACCTTTCTACATCCATCTCCTGGATCTTTCTTGGGGAGGAACTCCTTTCCTTCCCTTGTTTAGAGGGAGCTTTCTTTACAGGGGTCTCCTTCGGTTTTGTAGGAGTTTTTGCAGGCGGTGGCGCCCTCTCCGACACCTTCACCGGAGAAGGCGTTTTAGCCTTTTTTCTCGTCACCACCTGCCATTCGCCGTCTTTATTGGCTGCCGGTACTGATGCTGGAGAGGCTGCCTTCGCCGTCGATTTCTCCTCTGCTTGCCGTTTGGCTGGTTGGGCCTTAGGAGGCGGATTTTTGGTAGGACAGGCCTTCGCGACATGGTCCGCCGCCCCACAGACCCAACAGCACGGCTTTCTACCTTCCACTATCACAAAAATTACGCGACCCCTGCAGGTGAGGATGTTAGGGATTTTGGCAATATTTTCCTTCGATAGCGTCACCTGCAGGGTCATGTCTCCCGTAACAATGCCGGCTTTAGACCGTAGCGAGGAGACTTCGGCCACCTTGCCATAATTGGCAAAAAAGGCGCCTATATGATCCTCTGCAATGTCCATAGGGACGCCATGCAGAGTAATTTTCAACTTTCGAGTACCCATGTACTCGGTGTGGAACTGGAGTGTTTTGGTCTCCAGAACCACACCGACCAATCTCTTGGCCTCCTCTGCTGTGCCTAGCAGGACGTCCCATATGGCATTGCTCCTCCTCGCCACGGCCCTAGCATTAATCTTCAATGCCTGAATCGCCTCCTCAAAAACATCTCTTGTGATCCCAATTAGCCTATGTGTCCGAATATCCTTGGCAATCAGGGTAATAACCCGAACTTCTATTTGAGCCAACTGCTCTGGCACCGAAACCAACTCGTTACCGTTGATGTAGTTGGCATACTTCTCCTTCATTTGGTCGTAATATTCTTCTCCTTTCCTCGTCATTTTCGCCCCTGTCCATCCAGGGGTCGCTGGTTTGGGGGACCCAGGTGCTAGTACTGCTGCTGCTGGGGGATTACTCCTTGGCGGCACTTGCCAATCCCCTTCCTTTCCTCCCACCGAGTCCGTGGTGGGAGGAACGACTTCCACCGGCCCATCCGTGGCCATCGCCACAAAGTGGCCGAACACCGGACAACTGCTTCTCCGGTGTTTCGCGTCTATTGACACTACTTTACGCAGGCCCGAGCTATAAACTCGGGCTGGAAAAACAGACTGTCCCAAGAACCAAAGTACAAGTAGATATCACTGCGGAACAACTACTGTCTTTAGCACTTGTAACCATTCACCACACAAACAAAAGTCTGGGAGGGGATGGCTAGTTTTATTTATTCTTTAATTACAAAGAATTATGGCACAAGGCCGAAAAATGGGTGGGGGTACAAAACTTGGGGTGGTCTTCAGTACTCTATCTTATACCTAGCTAATCGGATTCACGACCCATACATACGTTACAATTTTCTAAATCACCATAAGAATTTGTCCATCAACACTCATACATATCGTACACCAAAATACCGCAAAAACCATACCAGGGACCTACAAAACGCCCCAAATGTACATAAAAATTTGTGACTATTTACAAATATAATACAAAAATAGATTTAAAAATTTGTGCATGAAATGACATGATGGGAAGGGGGAATGAAGAAACAAAAAACCCCAAACTAAAAACAATTTCAAATGAACATCATATACATGGTGTTAGTAAGACCCAAACACACCCTCATAATTAAAGAGGCCACTGTATTCTGCCTTAAAAGGCAAAATCAAGTAGCTCTCTTTCTACAGGGGAAAGGAGAAGCAGGTTAAAATAAATTGGACTGGGGAATATATAAGGCTGACCCAGCCGAGAGTAAAACGGGACAAAATAACGATGGACAAAGGGGATCTCGAACTGGATCATAACAAAAGTATTGGAGCCGGGAACAGGCTAGGACAACCCATACACTCACATTAACTAGGTACACAAAAGAATATCTACCTTAACCACGGGAAGGGTTCCAAAGGAATCCCCCCCGATGTGATTAGCAGATCTAAAAAAGAAAATCAAGGCTAGCCCCGGTCACACGAACCAGGCTCGCTGCATGTATCCACCTTTCGCAAAAGTCTGTCGGGTGCAGCCGTTTCCGTTCAGTTCTAATCTTCATTTTGAGCTGGTGCTCAAAATATCGGATTAGATCCTGATCCGAAAGACGACCGCCCCGCAAGACTTCCTCCAGTCGCGTCGTCCATATCACCATTCTAGCCGAAGCCAGCAGCGTCAGAAACACCATCCGCTTCACTCCAGAGTACGGGGGCAACACATTGTCCACAGCGTATGCGCGATCAATGAGCACGAGCTCCCGCGGCGCGATACGAGCAGTCAACTCGCCGACACGCGCCCACAACGGGCGAACGCGCGAACAATGGAAGAAGGCGTGCGCAGACGTCTCCTTGATTCCAAGGTTGCAACGTTCACAATCTGGCAAATCCGCCAGGCCCATTGCGAAACGCTTGTCATTGAGAGACAAACCATTCCGAGCCAATCGCCAGGTCAGAGAAAACTCAGAGTTGCTGAGCCAATCTGCACCTGGCGCCCAAGACCAATGAGAGCGGTACTCCACTCCCGACATGCCGAGCTTACTCCACAGCTTATCCTTCACGGCACCCTCCACTAATCCCCGATAGAAGATTTTCCTAGGCTGTGAAAGGTCACTGGACCGTGGAATGGCCTGTAAAGCCGCCAGACATTCGAGGAGGAATTTCGGTCGCACCCAAGGCCTGACGGTCAGCCATAGGGTCGGGGGCGTGATGGTAAGGCAAGGGAACATGTCCCTCACTACCCCCGCAAGCAACCGATCTTCCTCTAACGCGCGCCTGAGGAATGCCAACCTTGAAGCGAGCACGTGGCTCCTCAAGTGTGGCATCCCCAGACCCCCTTGACACGGACGGAGGCAACAGACTCCTTTGTCGACCATGTGTTTGCGTCCTCTCCAAAGACAGGAGAATAGCAAACGCTCGAGCGCCTTCTCATGATCGTCACAAAGGGGAAGTACTGACAGCCGGTAAAGGATCATGGGAAAGAGGTATGTGTTACACACCTCCACCAAGCCCTTCACGGAGAGACCCCGTCGACGCCAAATCTTGACCGACGCGCCGACCTTTGCCAGTACTTCTGACCAGTTTTTCTCCAGCTGTAAGTCCGGACCGAACCAAACTCCGAGGAGCTTGACCGGCCCGTCCGTCCAGCTGAAGGGCCCCGGGAGGGAAACTCCCTTCCAGGCACCTAACCGCAAGCCGGATGACTTGTCGCAGTTAATTCTGGCCCCTGTCACCTTCTCGTACCGTACAAGCGCCTGGTGTACCGCCTCTATGTCCCTGCGGGAGGACACAAAGGTCGTTACGTCATCGGCGTACGCAGAAACCCTGGCTCGAGCTCCGCCAGGGACTTCAATTCCACGCAGGACCGGACTGCCCGTCTCGTCCCTTAGCCGGCGAAGGAGGGGCTCCAACGCCAAGACATAAAGGAGAGAAGACAGTGGACAACCCTGTCGGACCGACCTAGACAGCGCGAAAGCGCCCGACAGCTTCCCGTTCACCTGTACCACAGCCCGGGGGGAGCGATACAGAAGGCCAATCCAGCGGCTGAAGTCGGGTTTGAATCCGGCGGCCTGCAGGACAGCAGCCAGGTAGCCATGGTCAATCCTATCAAATGCCTTGGACTGATCTAAATTGATCAGCGCGGCCTCATCGTCGTCTTCTACACCCTCTATGATCGTGCGAATCAAGTGCAGGTTGCTCTGAATTGTTCTCCCCTTCACAGAACAAGTCTGATCCGGTTCCAACAGAGACTCGGCAACTAGCTGCAAGCGATTCGTCAGGATCTTGGCCAAAATCTTTAACTCTGTGTTTAGCAGAGTTATGGGCCTGTAATCGTCTAGTTCCCTCCCAACCTTCTTGCCTTTTCTCAACAGCGTGATCACGCCCCTGGTGATCCGACCGGGGATGGACCCCTGCCGAAACCAGTGGTTGAACACGACTGCCAAGAGCGGGACAAAAAGGTGCGACATCCTCAAGTACAATTCATAGGGCAAACCATCCAAACCTGGCGACTTGCCACTGCCGACCTTCTTCAAAGCCACGTAGATTTCGTCCTCCGTAATCTCCCCTTCGCAGCTAGCCGCTTCAGCCGGCAAAAGCCGGGGAAAGTCAGCCAAATAGCTGCGAAAGTCCTCGTCACGGAGACCAGGCTCCTTGGTAAATCGGTGTTCGAAATGCTGCCGGAACGCCTCGCACATGTCGTCGGTCGACCTAAGGAGATGTCCCTCCGGGTCGCGTACCTCTCGAATGTACCGGTCGCCGGCTCGGCGAATTTCTTCCTTGCGCAGTTCCGCGCCCATTTTCACAGCTTCGGAAGACATCTTGCTTAACTTAGCCCTAATTACCTGGCCCATGTAGCGCCCGCTAGTCGAACGCTCCAGGGCCTCCCTGGCCAAGGCCACTTCTAGGGAATCCCCACCAGCCTCCGCCCGGGCGAAATTAGCTCCAAGCGTCCCCGCCTCCGCAGCCCTATCCAGGCCGAGCCGCTGGCTATATTTGGTGGCGAAAGACCCAATGGAGTCCCTAAGACCAACCCACCACCTACTCCCAATGACTCGCCCAACCAACGCCCGCCGAACTAGTCTTGTCAGCTGGTCACGAAAGTCCCGCCCGTCCAGCAAGGACCGGTTGAACCTCCAACAACCAGCCAACCCAGGCCCAAAATCCAACACCACACGGGCACAAACGAGCCCGTGATCCGTGCAGCCCAACCAGTGGAACGTTGGACATTCCAAGAAGTCCATGTCGGCCCCCCTCACCAACACCCCACCCAGGCACGCTGACACCCGGGTAGAGGGCCAACCACGCGTCCACGTCCACACGCTCCCCCCGGACGATCGACCCGGCATCCATCGACGAGACCAAAATCGCCGACAAGATCGACCAGGCCACGACCACCACTCCACCCGCCAGCGCCCCTCCCTCCATCCCATTTGGGGGCTAGGATGGCATTCCAGTCCCCAACCAAGACTAGCCGTGCTGAATGCACCATGAAGGGCTCCAACAGCCGAAAGAAAGAGACACGCTCACCCCGAACATTGGGCGCACAAACCGCAATCAGCCGGAACGACCCGCCCTTCACCGCAACACCGGCCACGATCAGCCGGCCCCCGGCACCGACATGGACAAGGTCAACCCTCGCGTCCAGGGCACGCCTGACCAGCAAAGAAACACCTCTGGCCCGCCGGCCCCCATATGCCGAATAAACGACAAAGTCGTCATCCAGCACACACGAGTCGACTTCGCAAACAAAGTGAGTCTCCTGGATCGCGGCCACATCCACGCCGTACGACAAGAGGTCACGAAGCAGGCGAGCCGCCTTGCCCCGATCCCTCAGGCCATACGCATTCAAACTGGCTATCTTAATAGACATTTCTTAGATCTGAAAAAGAAAAAAGAAAAACATGCAACAACGGCACTAATCACATACGGGGAAAAAATCTCTGGTGGCTGGGACCCCGACGGACTGTCCTAGGGACCCTGTACCAACATCGGACGTAATCCGTCCGTCCAGGACAATACCGCCGACGTCCGTAGGGTAAGTGAGTTTTATTACCCTATATAAGCATGGGTGGATCAAAATCGGGAACCTCCCAGCACAATTTCTAGCCATTTTTTTTAATTCAGGGGTGCCTTCCTGCACCATTCTAATATTTGAGTAATGTTTTTTAACCTGAGCTATGTGGTCCCAGACCCTCAGGTTGCCTCCTGTGTTACGTATCAGGGTAATGACACCTGGGGCCTGGGAAAAGTTCCTAGGGTTGTCCGTGGATAGTCCTTTCACCGAAGTAAGCTTTAGGAGTGGTTTGAGCAAATTTCTCCTTTGCGATGACCACTCTAACCCAATGTCTTCATTAATTTTCATGAGGGCATCCCCATGAGGGAGGGCATTTTTCTTTTTATGCCGAGTAGGGGCCGGAACAGGAGAAGGGGAGGGAGAGGGAGTAGTGGATCTTCTCAAGGGGGTCAGCTCGAAGGTCGGGGACTGGGACACCTTCTGTGGAGAAGAGGGCAGGCTCCTGGCTTTCTGCGCATAGGAGCACCTAACTGGGGAAACCGGAAGAGATGTACATTTATCCCTGTGTCTTCTTCGTTCCACGCTCCTACTCCTCCGTCGACTCTTGGGTTTATCGTGCTGCTCTTCCTCGTCGTCTCTTCCGCGTTTTAAGGACGCCGACCTTTCCACGTCCATTTCCTCCACCTTCTTGGGGGAGGGACTCCTTTTCTGTACATGTTTGGCCGGCGTTTTGGCGGGAGGGGAGACCTCTACCGGGGGCTCCTTTTGTTTTTCCGGCTCCCCGCCCAGAGACGGCGCTTTTGCCGGGCACGCCTTCCGTTTAGCTGGGGACGCTGCTTTTGCCGGAGTCTGTTTTGGAGGCGTCTTGACAGGGGGCGGCACCTTCGCGGGGGAAGGAGTCTTCGCCTTCTTTCTGCCGACCACCTGCCACTCGCCCTCCCTACTGACAGTCTGTGCTGGAGTTGGTGTTGCTGTCTTAGTCGTCTCCTTTCCCCCTGCCTTTTCCTCTTGCTGCGGCTGCTTGGCTGTTTGGGCCTTTGGGGGTGGGTTCTTCGTCGGGCAAGCCTTGGCAACATGTTCCGCCGCCCCGCAGACCCAACAGCACGGCTTTCTTCCCTCCACAATCACAAATATCTTGCGACCCCTACAAGTGAGGATGTTGGGGATCTTATCTATCTTCTCTTTTGTCAAGGTCACTTGGAGGATCATGTCGCCCGTCAAAAAGCCTGCCTTTGACCGCAGCGAGGAGACTTCGGCCACCTTGCCATATCCCGCAAAAAAGGCACCAATATGGTCCTCGGCGATGTCCATTGGGACGCCATGCAGGGTGATTTTAAGTTTCTTAGTACCCATGTACTCTGTATGGATTTGGAGTGTCTTGGTTTCCAAGACCACTCCCATTAGGGCCTTCGCCTCCCCTGCAGATCCAAGCAGGACGTCCCACATGGCACCGCCTCTCCTCGCTACGGCCCTGGCTTTGATCTTCAGTGCTTTAATACTTTCTTCAAAAACGTCCCTGGGGACCCCAATTAATTTGTGTGTTTTAAGGTCCTTTGTTATCAAGGTAATTATTCGGGCTTCTATTAGAGCTAACTGTTCAGGGACCGAAACCAGTTCTGCTTCCTTGATAAATTCCGCGTACTTCAAGTTCATTTGAGCGTAGTACTCCTCTCCCTTAGTAGTGATTCTACCTCCATTCCACCCAGAGGTAGAAGGTATGGGAGATGCTGCTGATACTTCCGAAGAGGGGTCGATCCTAGGTGGTAAACTCCAGTCTCCCTCTTTCCCTCCCACCGAGGCCGTGGTGGGAGGACTGACTTCTTCCGGCCTATTACAGGCCATTGCCACTAAGTGGCCGAACACCGGGTAGTTGCAATCCGGTGTTTCGCGTTGTTTAGACGCTACTTTGCGCTGGCCCGAGCAATAAACTCGGGCTGGAATGCAAGCAAACCCAAAGACCCAAAATGATAGCTAATATCACGAAGGAACAAGAGCTTCTTTTTGGTCTTTTTGCCAAACACCACACAAACAAAAAGTCTGGGAGGGGATGGCTAGTTTTATTTATTCTTTAATTACAAAGAATTATGGCACAAGGCCGAAAAATGGGTGGGGGTACAAAACTTGGGGTGGTCTTCAGTACTCTATCTTATACCTAGCTAATCGGATTCACGACCCACACATACGTTACAATTTTCTCAATCACCATAAGAATTTGTCCATCAACACTCATACATATCGTACACCAAAATACCGCAAAAACCATACCAGGGACCTACAAAACGCCCCAAATGTACATAAAAATTTGTGACTATTTACAAATATAATACAAAAATAGATTTAAAAATTTGTGCATGAAATGACATGATGGGAAGGGGGAATGAAGAAACAAAAAACCCCAAACTAAAAACAATTTCAAATGAACATCATATACATGGTGTTAGTAAGACCCAAACACACCCTCATAATTAAAGAGGCCACTGTATTCTGCCTTAAAAGGCAAAATCAAGTAGCTCTCTTTCTACAGGGGAAAGGAGAAGCAGGTTAAAATAAATTGGACTGGGGAATATATAAGGCTGACCCAGCCGAGAGTAAAACGGGACAAAATAACGATGGACAAAGGGGATCTCGAACTGGATCATAACAAAAGTATTGGAGCCGGGAACAGGCTAGGACAACCCATACACTCACATTAACTAGGTACACAAAAGAATATCTACCTTAACCACGGGAAGGGTTCCAAAGGAATCCCCCCCGATGTGATTAGCAGATCTAAAAAAGAAAATCAAGGCTAGCCCCGGTCACACGAACCAGGCTCGCTGCATGTATCCACCTTTCGCAAAAGTCTGTCGGGTGCAGCCGTTTCCGTTCAGTTCTAATCTTCATTTTGAGCTGGTGCTCAAAATATCGGATTAGATCCTGATCCGAAAGACGACCGCCCCGCAAGACTTCCTCCAGTCGCGTCGTCCATATCACCATTCTAGCCGAAGCCAGCAGCGTCAGAAACACCATCCGCTTCACTCCAGAGTACGGGGGCAACACATTGTCCACAGCGTATGCGCGATCAATGAGCACGAGCTCCCGCGGCGCGATACGAGCAGTCAACTCGCCGACACGCGCCCACAACGGGCGAACGCGCGAACAATGGAAGAAGGCGTGCGCAGACGTCTCCTTGATTCCAAGGTTGCAACGTTCACAATCTGGCAAATCCGCCAGGCCCATTGCGAAACGCTTGTCATTGAGAGACAAACCATTCCGAGCCAATCGCCAGGTCAGAGAAAACTCAGAGTTGCTGAGCCAATCTGCACCTGGCGCCCAAGACCAATGAGAGCGGTACTCCACTCTCGACATGCCGAGCTTACTCCACAGCTTATCCTTCACGGCACCCTCCACTAATCCCCGATAGAAGATTTTCCTAGGCTGTGAAAGGTCACTGGACCGTGGAATGGCCTGTAAAGCCGCCAGACATTCGAGGAGGAATTTCGGTCGCACCCAAGGCCTGACGGTCAGCCATAGGGTCGGGGGCGTGATGGTAAGGCAAGGGAACATGTCCCTCACTACCCCCGCAAGCAACCGATCTTCCTCTAACGCGCGCCTGAGGAATGCCAACCTTGAAGCGAGCACGTGGCTCCTCAAGTGTGGCATCCCCAGACCCCCTTGACACGGACGGAGGCAACAGACTCCTTTGTCGACCATGTGTTTGCGTCCTCTCCAAAGACAGGAGAATAGCAAACGCTCGAGCGCCTTCTCATGATCGTCACAAAGGGGAAGTACTGACAGCCGGTAAAGGATCATGGGAAAGAGGTATGTGTTACACACCTCCGCCAAGCCCTTCACGGAGAGACCCCGTCGACGCCAAATCTTGACCGACGCGCCGACCTTTGCCAGTACTTCTGACCAGTTTTTCTCCAGCTGTAAGTCCGGACCGAACCAAACTCCGAGGAGCTTGACCGGCCCGTCCGTCCAGCTGAAGGGCCCCGGGAGGGAAACTCCCTTCCAGGCACCTAACCGCAAGCCGGATGACTTGTCGCAGTTAATTCTGGCCCCTGTCACCTTCTCGTACCGTACAAGCGCCTGGTGTACCGCCTCTATGTCCCTGCGGGAGGACACAAAGGTCGTTACGTCATCGGCGTACGCAGAAACCCTGGCTCGAGCTCCGCCAGGGACTTCAATTCCACGCAGGACCGGACTGCCCGTCTCGTCCCTTAGCCGGCGAAGGAGGGGCTCCAACGCCAAGACATAAAGGAGAGAAGACAGTGGACAACCCTGTCGGACCGACCTAGACAGCGCGAAAGCGCCCGACAGCTTCCCGTTCACCTGTACCACAGCCCGGGGGGAGCGATACAGAAGGCTAATCCAGCGGCTGAAGTCGGGTTTGAATCCGGCGGCCTGCAGGACAGCAGCCAGGTAGCCATGGTCAATCCTATCAAATGCCTTGGACTGATCTAAATTGATCAGCGCGGCCTCATCGTCGTCTTCTACACCCTCTATGATCGTGCGAATCAAGTGCAGGTTGCTCTGAATTGTTCTCCCCTTCACAGAACAAGTCTGATCCGGTTCCAACAGAGACTCGGCAACTAGCTGCAAGCGATTCGTCAGGATCTTGGCCAAAATCTTTAACTCTGTGTTTAGCAGAGTTATGGGCCTGTAATCGTCTAGTTCCCTCCCAACCTTCTTGCCTTTTCTCAACAGCGTGATCACGCCCCTGGTGATCCGACCGGGGATGGACCCCTGCCGAAACCAGTGGTTGAACACGTCTGCCAAGAGCGGGACAAAAAGGTGCGACATCCTCAAGTACAATTCATAGGGCAAACCATCCAAACCTGGCGACTTGCCACTGCCGACCTTCTTCAAAGCCACGTAGATTTCGTCCTCCGTAATCTCCCCTTCGCAGCTAGCCGCTTCAGCCGGCAAAAGCCGGGGAAAGTCAGCCAAATAGCTGCGAAAGTCCTCGTCACGGAGACCAGGCTCCTTGGTAAATCGGTGTTCGAAATGCTGCCGGAACGCCTCGCACATGTCGTCGGTCGACCTAAGGAGATGTCCCTCCGGGTCGCGTACCTCTCGAATGTACCGGTCGCCGGCTCGGCGAATTTCTTCCTTGCGCAGTTCCGCGCCCATTTTCACAGCTTCGGAAGACATCTTGCTTAACTTAGCCCTAATTACCTGGCCCATGTAGCGCCCGCTAGTCGAACGCTCCAGGGCCTCCCTGGCTAAGGCTATTTCTAGGGAATCCCCACCAGCCTCCGCCCGGGCGAAATTAGCTCTAAGTGTCTTTGCCTCCGCAGCCTTATCTAGGTTGAGCCGCTGGCTATATTTGGTGGCGAAAGACCTAATGGAGTCCTTAAGACTAACCCACCACTTACTCCCAATGACTCGCCCAATTAACGCCCGCTGAACTAGTTTTGTCAGCTGGTCACGAAAGTCCCGCCTGTCCAGTAAGGACTGGTTGAACTTCCAATAACCAGCCAACCTAGGCCTAAAATCTAACACCACACGGGCACAAACGAGTTTGTGATCCGTGTAGCCTAACCAGTGGAACGTTGGACATTCTAAGAAGTCTATGTCGGCTTCTCTCACTAACACCCTATCCAGGTACGCTGATACCCGGGTAGAGGGCCAACTACGCGTCCACGTCCACATGCTCCCTTCCGGATGATCGACCCGGTATCTATCGACGAGACCAAAATCGCCGACAAGATTGACCAGGCTACGATCACCACTCCACCCGCTAGCGCCCCTCCCTCTATCCCATTTGGGGGTTAGGATGGCATTCCAGTCCCCAACTAAGATTAGCCGTGTTGAATGCACCATGAAGGGCTCCAACAGCCGAAAGAAAGAGACACGCTCACCTTGAACATTGGGCGCATAAACCGCAATCAGCCGGAACGACTTGCTTTTCACTGCAATATCGGCCACGATCAGCCGGCCCTCGGCACCGACATGGACAAGGTCAACCCTCGCGTCCAGGGTACGCTTGACCAGCAAAGAAACACCTCTGGCCCGCCGGCTCCCATATGCTGAATAAACGACAAAGTCGTCATCCAGCACACACGAGTCGACTTCGCAAACAAAGTGAGTCTCTTGGATCGCGGCCACATCCACGCCGTACGACAAGAGGTCACGAAGCAGGCGAGCCGCCTTGCCCCGATCCCTCAGGCCATACGCATTCAAACTGGCTATCTTAATAGACATTTCTTAGATCTGAAAAAGAAAAAAGAAAAACATGCAACAACGGCACTAATCACATACGGGGAAAAAATCTCTGGTGGCTGGGACCCCGACGGACTGTCCTAGGGACCCTGTACCAACATCGGACGTAATCCGTCCGTCCAGGACAATACCGCCGACGTCCGTAGGGTAAGTGAGTTTTATTACCCTATATAAGCATGGGTGGATCAAAATCGGGAACCTCCCAGCACAATTTCTAGCCATTTTTTTTAATTCAGGGGTGCCTTCCTGCACCATTCTAATATTTGAGTAATGTTTTTTAACCTGAGCTATGTGGTCCCAGACCCTCAGGTTGCCTCCTGTGTTACGTATCAGGGTAATGACACCTGGGGCCTGGGAAAAGTTCCTAGGGTTGTCCGTGGATAGTCCTTTCACCGAAGTAAGCTTTAGGAGTGGTTTGAGCAAATTTCTCCTTTGCGATGACCACTCTAACCCAATGTCTTCATTAATTTTCATGAGGGCATCCCCATGAGGGAGGGCATTTTTCTTTTTATGCCGAGTAGGGGCCGGAACAGGAGAAGGGGAGGGAGAGGGAGTAGTGGATCTTCTCAAGGGGGTCAGCTCGAAGGTCGGGGACTGGGACACCTTCTGTGGAGAAGAGGGCAGGCTCCTGGCTTTCTGCGCATAGGAGCACCTAACTGGGGAAACCGGAAGAGATGTACATTTATCCCTGTGTCTTCTTCGTTCCACGCTCCTACTCCTCCGTCGACTCTTGGGTTTATCGTGCTGCTCTTCCTCGTCGTCTCTTCCGCGTTTTAAGGACGCCGACCTTTCCACGTCCATTTCCTCCACCTTCTTGGGGGAGGGACTCCTTTTCTGTACATGTTTGGCCGGCGTTTTGGCGGGAGGGGAGACCTCTACCGGGGGCTCCTTTTGTTTTTCCGGCTCCCCGCCCAGAGACGGCGCTTTTGCCGGGCACGCCTTCCGTTTAGCTGGGGACGCTGCTTTTGCCGGAGTCTGTTTTGGAGGCGTCTTGACAGGGGGCGGCACCTTCGCGGGGGAAGGAGTCTTCGCCTTCTTTCTGCCGACCACCTGCCACTCGCCCTCCCTACTGACAGTCTGTGCTGGAGTTGGTGTTGCTGTCTTAGTCGTCTCCTTTCCCCCTGCCTTTTCCTCTTGCTGCGGCTGCTTGGCTGTTTGGGCCTTTGGGGGTGGGTTCTTCGTCGGGCAAGCCTTGGCAACATGTTCCGCCGCCCCGCAGACCCAACAGCACGGCTTTCTTCCCTCCACAATCACAAATATCTTGCGACCCCTACAAGTGAGGATGTTGGGGATCTTATCTATCTTCTCTTTTGTCAAGGTCACTTGGAGGATCATGTCGCCCGTCAAAAAGCCTGCCTTTGACCGCAGCGAGGAGACTTCGGCCACCTTGCCATATCCCGCAAAAAAGGCACCAATATGGTCCTCGGCGATGTCCATTGGGACGCCATGCAGGGTGATTTTAAGTTTCTTAGTACCCATGTACTCTGTATGGATTTGGAGTGTCTTGGTTTCCAAGACCACTCCCATTAGGGCCTTCGCCTCCCCTGCAGATCCAAGCAGGACGTCCCACATGGCACCGCCTCTCCTCGCTACGGCCCTGGCTTTGATCTTCAGTGCTTTAATACTTTCTTCAAAAACGTCCCTGGGGACCCCAATTAATTTGTGTGTTTTAAGGTCCTTTGTTATCAAGGTAATTATTCGGGCTTCTATTAGAGCTAACTGTTCAGGGACCGAAACCAGTTCTGCTTCCTTGATAAATTCCGCGTACTTCAAGTTCATTTGAGCGTAGTACTCCTCTCCCTTAGTAGTGATTCTACCTCCATTCCACCCAGAGGTAGAAGGTATGGGAGATGCTGCTGATACTTCCGAAGAGGGGTCGATCCTAGGTGGTAAACTCCAGTCTCCTTCTTTCCCTCCCACCGAGGCCGTGGTGGGAGGACTGACTTCTTCCGGCCTATTACAGGCCATTGCCACTAAGTGGCCGAACACCGGGTAGTTGCAATCCGGTGTTTCGCGTTGTTTAGACGCTACTTTGCGCTGGCCCGAGCAATAAACTCGGGCTGGAATGCAAGCAAACCCAAAGACCCAAAATGATAGCTAATATCACGAAGGAACAAGAGCTTCTTTTTGGTCTTTTTGCCAAACACCACACAAACAAAAAGTCTGGGAGGGGATGGCTAGTTTTATTTATTCTTTAATTACAAAGAATTATGGCACAAGGCCGAAAAATGGGTGGGGGTACAAAACTTGGGGTGGTCTTCAGTACTCTATCTTATACCTAGCTAATCGGATTCACGACCCATACATACGTTACAATTTTCTCAATCACCATAAGAATTTGTCCATCAACACTCATACATATCGTACACCAAAATACCGCAAAAACCATACCAGGGACCTACAAAACGCCCCAAATGTACATAAAAATTTGTGACTATTTACAAATATAATACAAAAATAGATTTAAAAATTTGTGCATGAAATGACATGATGGGAAGGGGGAATGAAGAAACAAAAAACCCCAAACTAAAAACAATTTCAAATGAACATCATATACATGGTGTTAGTAAGACCCAAACACACCCTCATAATTAAAGAGGCCACTGTATTCTGCCTTAAAAGGCAAAATCAAGTAGCTCTCTTTCTACAGGGGAAAGGAGAAGCAGGTTAAAATAAATTGGACTGGGGAATATATAAGGCTGACCCAGCCGAGAGTAAAACGGGACAAAATAACGATGGACAAAGGGGATCTCGAACTGGATCATAACAAAAGTATTGGAGCCGGGAACAGGCTAGGACAACCCATACACTCACATTAACTAGGTACACAAAAGAATATCTACCTTAACCACGGGAAGGGTTCCAAAGGAATCCCCCCCCGATGTGATTAGCAGATCTAAAAAAGAAAATCAAGGCTAGCCCCGGTCACACGAACCAGGCTCGCTGCATGTATCCACCTTTCGCAAAAGTCTGTCGGGTGCAGCCGTTTCCGTTCAGTTCTAATCTTCATTTTGAGCTGGTGCTCAAAATATCGGATTAGATCCTGATCCGAAAGACGACCGCCCCGCAAGACTTCCTCCAGTCGCGTCGTCCATATCACCATTCTAGCCGAAGCCAGCAGCGTCAGAAACACCATCCGCTTCACTCCAGAGTACGGGGGCAACACATTGTCCACAGCGTATGCGCGATCAATGAGCACGAGCTCCCGCGGCGCGATACGAGCAGTCAACTCGCCGACACGCGCCCACAACGGGCGAACGCGCGAACAATGGAAGAAGGCGTGCGCAGACGTCTCCTTGATTCCAAGGTTGCAACGTTCACAATCTGGCAAATCCGCCAGGCCCATTGCGAAACGCTTGTCATTGAGAGACAAACCATTCCGAGCCAATCGCCAGGTCAGAGAAAACTCAGAGTTGCTGAGCCAATCTGCACCTGGCGCCCAAGACCAATGAGAGCGGTACTCCACTCTCGACATGCCGAGCTTACTCCACAGCTTATCCTTCACGGCACCCTCCACTAATCCCCGATAGAAGATTTTCCTAGGCTGTGAAAGGTCACTGGACCGTGGAATGGCCTGTAAAGCCGCCAGACATTCGAGGAGGAATTTCGGTCGCACCCAAGGCCTGACGGTCAGCCATAGGGTCGGGGGCGTGATGGTAAGGCAAGGGAACATGTCCCTCACTACCCCCGCAAGCAACCGATCTTCCTCTAACGCGCGCCTGAGGAATGCCAACCTTGAAGCGAGCACGTGGCTCCTCAAGTGTGGCATCCCCAGACCCCCTTGACACGGACGGAGGCAACAGACTCCTTTGTCGACCATGTGTTTGCGTCCTCTCCAAAGACAGGAGAATAGCAAACGCTCGAGCGCCTTCTCATGATCGTCACAAAGGGGAAGTACTGACAGCCGGTAAAGGATCATGGGAAAGAGGTATGTGTTACACACCTCCGCCAAGCCCTTCACGGAGAGACCCCGTCGACGCCAAATCTTGACCGACGCGCCGACCTTTGCCAGTACTTCTGACCAGTTTTTCTCCAGCTGTAAGTCCGGACCGAACCAAACTCCGAGGAGCTTGACCGGCCCGTCCGTCCAGCTGAAGGGCCCCGGGAGGGAAACTCCCTTCCAGGCACCCTAACCGCAAGCCGGATGACTTGTCGCAGTTAATTCTGGCCCCTGTCACCTTCTCGTACCGTACAAGCGCCTGGTGTACCGCCTCTATGTCCCTGCGGGAGGACACAAAGGTCGTTACGTCATCGGCGTACGCAGAAACCCTGGCTCGAGCTCCGCCAGGGACTTCAATTCCACGCAGGACCGGACTGCCCGTCTCGTCCCTTAGCCGGCGAAGGAGGGGCTCCAACGCCAAGACATAAAGGAGAGAAGACAGTGGACAACCCTGTCGGACCGACCTAGACAGCGCGAAAGCGCCCGACAGCTTCCCGTTCACCTGTACCACAGCCCGGGGGGAGCGATACAGAAGGCTAATCCAGCGGCTGAAGTCGGGTTTGAATCCGGCGGCCTGCAGGACAGCAGCCAGGTAGCCATGGTCAATCCTATCAAATGCCTTGGACTGATCTAAATTGATCAGCGCGGCCTCATCGTCGTCTTCTACACCCTCTATGATCGTGCGAATCAAGTGCAGGTTGCTCTGAATTGTTCTCCCTTCACAGAACAAGTCTGATCCGGTTCCAACAGAGACTCGGCAACTAGCTGCAAGCGATTCGTCAGGATCTTGGCCAAAATCTTTAACTCTGTGTTTAGCAGAGTTATGGGCCTGTAATCGTCTAGTTCCCTCCCAACCTTCTTGCCTTTTCTCAACAGCGTGATCACGCCCCTGGTGATCCGACCGGGGATGGACCCCTGCCGAAACCAGTGGTTGAACACGACTGCCAAGAGCGGGACAAAAAGGTGCGACATCCTCAAGTACAATTCATAGGGCAAACCATCCAAACCTGGCGACTTGCCACTGCCGACCTTCTTCAAAGCCACGTAGATTTCGTCCTCCGTAATCTCCCCTTCGCAGCTAGCCGCTTCAGCCGGCAAAAGCCGGGGAAAGTCAGCCAAATAGCTGCGAAAGTCCTCGTCACGGAGACCAGGCTCCTTGGTAAATCGGTGTTCGAAATGCTGCCGGAACGCCTCGCACATGTCGTCGGTCGACCTAAGGAGATGTCCCTCCGGGTCGCGTACCTCTCGAATGTACCGGTCGCCGGCTCGGCGAATTTCTTCCTTGCGCAGTTCCGCGCCCATTTTCACAGCTTCGGAAGACATCTTGCTTAACTTAGCCCTAATTACCTGGCCCATGTAGCGCCCGCTAGTCGAACGCTCCAGGGCCTCCCTGGCTAAGGCTATTTCTAGGGAATCCCCACCAGCCTCCGCCCGGGCGAAATTAGCTCTAAGTGTCTTTGCCTCCGCAGCCTTATCTAGGTTGAGCCGCTGGCTATATTTGGTGGCGAAAGACCTAATGGAGTCCTTAAGACTAACCCACCACTTACTCCCAATGACTCGCCCAATTAACGCCCGCTGAACTAGTTTTGTCAGCTGGTCACGAAAGTCCCGCCTGTCCAGTAAGGACTGGTTGAACTTCCAATAACCAGCCAACCTAGGCCTAAAATCTAACACCACACGGGCACAAACGAGTTTGTGATCCGTGTAGCCTAACCAGTGGAACGTTGGACATTCTAAGAAGTCTATGTCGGCTTCTCTCACTAACACCCTATCCAGGTACGCTGATACCCGGGTAGAGGGCCAACTACGCGTCCACGTCCACATGCTCCCTTCCGGATGATCGACCCGGTATCTATCGACGAGACCAAAATCGCCGACAAGATTGACCAGGCTACGATCACCACTCCACCCGCTAGCGCCCCTCCCTCTATCCCATTTGGGGGTTAGGATGGCATTCCAGTCCCCAACTAAGATTAGCCGTGTTGAATGCACCATGAAGGGCTCCAACAGCCGAAAGAAAGAGACACGCTCACCTTGAACATTGGGCGCATAAACCGCAATCAGCCGGAACGACTTGCTTTTCACTGCAATATCGGCCACGATCAGCCGGCCCTCGGCACCGACATGGACAAGGTCAACCCTCGCGTCCAGGGTACGCTTGACCAGCAAAGAAACACCTCTGGCCCGCCGGCTCCCATATGCTGAATAAACGACAAAGTCGTCATCCAGCACACACGAGTCGACTTCGCAAACAAAGTGAGTCTCTTGGATCGCGGCCACATCCACGCCGTACGACAAGAGGTCACGAAGCAGGCGAGCCGCCTTGCCCCGATCCCTCAGGCCATACGCATTCAAACTGGCTATCTTAATAGACATTTCTTAGATCTGAAAAAGAAAAAAGAAAAACATGCAACAACGGCACTAATCACATACGGGGAAAAAATCTCTGGTGGCTGGGACCCCGACGGACTGTCCTAGGGACCCTGTACCAACATCGGACGTAATCCGTCCGTCCAGGACAATACCGCCGACGTCCGTAGGGTAAGTGAGTTTTATTACCCTATATAAGCATGGGTGGATCAAAATCGGGAACCTCCCAGCACAATTTCTAGCCATTTTTTTTAATTCAGGGGTGCCTTCCTGCACCATTCTAATATTTGAGTAATGTTTTTTAACCTGAGCTATGTGGTCCCAGACCCTCAGGTTGCCTCCTGTGTTACGTATCAGGGTAATGACACCTGGGGCCTGGGAAAAGTTCCTAGGGTTGTCCGTGGATAGTCCTTTCACCGAAGTAAGCTTTAGGAGTGGTTTGAGCAAATTTCTCCTTTGCGATGACCACTCTAACCCAATGTCTTCATTAATTTTCATGAGGGCATCCCCATGAGGGAGGGCATTTTTCTTTTTATGCCGAGTAGGGGCCGGAACAGGAGAAGGGGAGGGAGAGGGAGTAGTGGATCTTCTCAAGGGGGTCAGCTCGAAGGTCGGGGACTGGGACACCTTCTGTGGAGAAGAGGGCAGGCTCCTGGCTTTCTGCGCATAGGAGCACCTAACTGGGGAAACCGGAAGAGATGTACATTTATCCCTGTGTCTTCTTCGTTCCACGCTCCTACTCCTCCGTCGACTCTTGGGTTTATCGTGCTGCTCTTCCTCGTCGTCTCTTCCGCGTTTTAAGGACGCCGACCTTTCCACGTCCATTTCCTCCACCTTCTTGGGGGAGGGACTCCTTTTCTGTACATGTTTGGCCGGCGTTTTGGCGGGAGGGGAGACCTCTACCGGGGGCTCCTTTTGTTTTTCCGGCTCCCCGCCCAGAGACGGCGCTTTTGCCGGGCACGCCTTCCGTTTAGCTGGGGACGCTGCTTTTGCCGGAGTCTGTTTTGGAGGCGTCTTGACAGGGGGCGGCACCTTCGCGGGGGAAGGAGTCTTCGCCTTCTTTCTGCCGACCACCTGCCACTCGCCCTCCCTACTGACAGTCTGTGCTGGAGTTGGTGTTGCTGTCTTAGTCGTCTCCTTTCCCCCTGCCTTTTCCTCTTGCTGCGGCTGCTTGGCTGTTTGGGCCTTTGGGGGTGGGTTCTTCGTTGGGCAAGCCTTGGCAACATGTTCCGCCGCCCCGCAGACCCAACAGCACGGCTTTCTTCCCTCCACAATCACAAATATCTTGCGACCCCTACAAGTGAGGATGTTGGGGATCTTATCTATCTTCTCTTTTGTCAAGGTCACTTGGAGGATCATGTCGCCCGTCAAAAAGCCTGCCTTTGACCGCAGCGAGGAGACTTCGGCCACCTTGCCATATCCCGCAAAAAAGGCACCAATATGGTCCTCGGCGATGTCCATTGGGACGCCATGCAGGGTGATTTTAAGTTTCTTAGTACCCATGTACTCTGTATGGATTTGGAGTGTCTTGGTTTCCAAGACCACTCCCATTAGGGCCTTCGCCTCCCCTGCAGATCCAAGCAGGACGTCCCACATGGCACCGCCTCTCCTCGCTACGGCCCTGGCTTTGATCTTCAGTGCTTTAATACTTTCTTCAAAAACGTCCCTGGGGACCCCAATTAATTTGTGTGTTTTAAGGTCCTTTGTTATCAAGGTAATTATTCGGGCTTCTATTAGAGCTAACTGTTCAGGGACCGAAACCAGTTCTGCTTCCTTGATAAATTCCGCGTACTTCAAGTTCATTTGAGCGTAGTACTCCTCTCCCTTAGTAGTGATTCTACCTCCATTCCACCCAGAGGTAGAAGGTATGGGAGATGCTGCTGATACTTCCGAAGAGGGGTCGATCCTAGGTGGTAAACTCCAGTCTCCTCTTTCTCTCCCACCGAGGCCGTGGTGGGAGGACTGACTTCTTCCGGCCTATTACAGGCCATTGCCACTAAGTGGCCGAACACCGGGTAGTTGCAATCCGGTGTTTCGCGTTGTTTAGACGCTACTTTGCGCTGGCCCGAGCAATAAACTCGGGCTGGAATGCAAGCAAACCCAAAGACCCAAAATGATAGCTAATATCACGAAGGAACAAGAGCTTCTTTTTGGTCTTTTTGCCAAACACCACACAAACAAAAAGTCTGGGAGGGGATGGCTAGTTTTATTTATTCTTTAATTACAAAGAATTATGGCACAAGGCCGAAAAATGGGTGGGGGTACAAAACTTGGGGTGGTCTTCAGTACTCTATCTTATACCTAGCTAATCGGATTCACGACCCATACATACGTTACAATTTTCTCAATCACCATAAGAATTTGTCCATCAACACTCATACATATCGTACACCAAAATACCGCAAAAACCATACCAGGGACCTACAAAACGCCCCAAATGTACATAAAAATTTGTGACTATTTACAAATATAATACAAAAATAGATTTAAAAATTTGTGCATGAAATGACATGATGGGAAGGGGGAATGAAGAAACAAAAAACCCCAAACTAAAAACAATTTCAAATGAACATCATATACATGGTGTTAGTAAGACCCAAACACACCCTCATAATTAAAGAGGCCACTGTATTCTGCCTTAAAAGGCAAAATCAAGTAGCTCTCTTTCTACAGGGGAAAGGAGAAGCAGGTTAAAATAAATTGGACTGGGGAATATATAAGGCTGACCCAGCCGAGAGTAAAACGGGACAAAATAACGATGGACAAAGGGGATCTCGAACTGGATCATAACAAAAGTATTGGAGCCGGGAACAGGCTAGGACAACCCATACACTCACATTAACTAGGTACACAAAAGAATATCTACCTTAACCACGGGAAGGGTTCCAAAGGAATCCCCCCCGATGTGATTAGCAGATCTAAAAAAGAAAATCAAGGCTAGCCCCGGTCACACGAACCAGGCTCGCTGCATGTATCCACCTTTCGCAAAAGTCTGTCGGGTGCAGCCGTTTCCGTTCAGTTCTAATCTTCATTTTGAGCTGGTGCTCAAAATATCGGATTAGATCCTGATCCGAAAGACGACCGCCCCGCAAGACTTCCTCCAGTCGCGTCGTCCATATCACCATTCTAGCCGAAGCCAGCAGCGTCAGAAACACCATCCGCTTCACTCCAGAGTACGGGGGCAACACATTGTCCACAGCGTATGCGCGATCAATGAGCACGAGCTCCCGCGGCGCGATACGAGCAGTCAACTCGCCGACACGCGCCCACAACGGGCGAACGCGCGAACAATGGAAGAAGGCGTGCGCAGACGTCTCCTTGATTCCAAGGTTGCAACGTTCACAATCTGGCAAATCCGCCAGGCCCATTGCGAAACGCTTGTCATTGAGAGACAAACCATTCCGAGCCAATCGCCAGGTCAGAGAAAACTCAGAGTTGCTGAGCCAATCTGCACCTGGCGCCCAAGACCAATGAGAGCGGTACTCCACTCTCGACATGCCGAGCTTACTCCACAGCTTATCCTTCACGGCACCCTCCACTAATCCCCGATAGAAGATTTTCCTAGGCTGTGAAAGGTCACTGGACCGTGGAATGGCCTGTAAAGCCGCCAGACATTCGAGGAGGAATTTCGGTCGCACCCAAGGCCTGACGGTCAGCCATAGGGTCGGGGGCGTGATGGTAAGGCAAGGGAACATGTCCCTCACTACCCCCGCAAGCAACCGATCTTCCTCTAACGCGCGCCTGAGGAATGCCAACCTTGAAGCGAGCACGTGGCTCCTCAAGTGTGGCATCCCCAGACCCCCTTGACACGGACGGAGGCAACAGACTCCTTTGTCGACCATGTGTTTGCGTCCTCTCCAAAGACAGGAGAATAGCAAACGCTCGAGCGCCTTCTCATGATCGTCACAAAGGGGAAGTACTGACAGCCGGTAAAGGATCATGGGAAAGAGGTATGTGTTACACACCTCCGCCAAGCCCTTCACGGAGAGACCCCGTCGACGCCAAATCTTGACCGACGCGCCGACCTTTGCCAGTACTTCTGACCAGTTTTTCTCCAGCTGTAAGTCCGGACCGAACCAAACTCCGAGGAGCTTGACCGGCCCGTCCGTCCAGCTGAAGGGCCCCGGGAGGGAAACTCCCTTCCAGGCACCTAACCGCAAGCCGGATGACTTGTCGCAGTTAATTCTGGCCCCTGTCACCTTCTCGTACCGTACAAGCGCCTGGTGTACCGCCTCTATGTCCCTGCGGGAGGACACAAAGGTCGTTACGTCATCGGCGTACGCAGAAACCCTGGCTCGAGCTCCGCCAGGGACTTCAATTCCACGCAGGACCGGACTGCCCGTCCCGTCCCTTAGCCGGCGAAGGAGGGGCTCCAACGCCAAGACATAAAGGAGAGAAGACAGTGGACAACCCTGTCGGACCGACCTAGACAGCGCGAAAGCGCCCGACAGCTTCCCGTTCACCTGTACCACAGCCCGGGGGGAGCGATACAGAAGGCTAATCCAGCGGCTGAAGTCGGGTTTGAATCCGGCGGCCTGCAGGACAGCAGCCAGGTAGCCATGGTCAATCCTATCAAATGCCTTGGACTGATCTAAATTGATCAGCGCGGCCTCATCGTCGTCTTCTACACCCTCTATGATCGTGCGAATCAAGTGCAGGTTGCTCTGAATTGTTCTCCCCTTCACAGAACAAGTCTGATCCGGTTCCAACAGAGACTCGGCAACTAGCTGCAAGCGATTCGTCAGGATCTTGGCCAAAATCTTTAACTCTGTGTTTAGCAGAGTTATGGGCCTGTAATCGTCTAGTTCCCTCCCAACCTTCTTGCCTTTTCTCAACAGCGTGATCACGCCCCTGGTGATCCGACCGGGGATGGACCCCTGCCGAAACCAGTGGTTGAACACGACTGCCAAGAGCGGGACAAAAAGGTGCGACATCCTCAAGTACAATTCATAGGGCAAACCATCCAAACCTGGCGACTTGCCACTGCCGACCTTCTTCAAAGCCACGTAGATTTCGTCCTCCGTAATCTCCCCTTCGCAGCCAGCGCTTCAGCCGGCAAAAGCCGGGGAAAGTCAGCCAAATAGCTGCGAAAGTCCTCGTCACGGAGACCAGGCTCCTTGGTAAATCGGTGTTCGAAATGCTGCCGGAACGCCTCGCACATGTCGTCGGTCGACCTAAGGAGATGTCCCTCCGGGTCGCGTACCTCTCGAATGTACCGGTCGCCGGCTCGGCGAATTTCTTCCTTGCGCAGTTCCGCGCCCATTTTCACAGCTTCGGAAGACATCTTGCTTAACTTAGCCCTAATTACCTGGCCCATGTAGCGCCCGCTAGTCGAACGCTCCAGGGCCTCCCTGGCTAAGGCTATTTCTAGGGAATCCCCACCAGCCTCCGCCCGGGCGAAATTAGCTCTAAGTGTCTTTGCCTCCGCAGCCTTATCTAGGTTGAGCCGCTGGCTATATTTGGTGGCGAAAGACCTAATGGAGTCCTTAAGACTAACCCACCACTTACTCCCAATGACTCGCCCAATTAACGCCCGCTGAACTAGTTTTGTCAGCTGGTCACGAAAGTCCCGCCTGTCCAGTAAGGACTGGTTGAACTTCCAATAACCAGCCAACCTAGGCCTAAAATCTAACACCACACGGGCACAAACGAGTTTGTGGTCCGTGTAGCCTAACCAGTGGAACGTTGGACATTCTAAGAAGTCTATGTCGGCTTCTCTCACTAACACCCTATCCAGGTACGCTGATACCCGGGTAGAGGGCCAACTACGCGTCCACGTCCACATGCTCCCTTCCGGATGATCGACCCGGTATCTATCGACGAGACCAAAATCGCCGACAAGATTGACCAGGCTACGATCACCACTCCACCCGCTAGCGCCCCTCCCTCTATCCCATTTGGGGGTTAGGATGGCATTCCAGTCCCCAACTAAGATTAGCCGTGTTGAATGCACCATGAAGGGCTCCAACAGCCGAAAGAAAGAGACACGCTCACCTTGAACATTGGGCGCATAAACCGCAATCAGCCGGAACGACTTGCTTTTCACTGCAATATCGGCCACGATCAGCCGGCCCTCGGCACCGACATGGACAAGGTCAACCCTCGCGTCCAGGGTACGCTTGACCAGCAAAGAAACACCTCTGGCCCGCCGGCTCCCATATGCTGAATAAACGACAAAGTCGTCATCCAGCACACACGAGTCGACTTCGCAAACAAAGTGAGTCTCTTGGATCGCGGCCACATCCACGCCGTACGACAAGAGGTCACGAAGCAGGCGAGCCGCCTTGCCCCGATCCCTCAGGCCATACGCATTCAAACTGGCTATCTTAATAGACATTTCTTAGATCTGAAAAAGAAAAAAGAAAAACATGCAACAACGGCACTAATCACATACGGGGAAAAAATCTCTGGTGGCTGGGACCCCGACGGACTGTCCTAGGGACCCTGTACCAACATCGGACGTAATCCGTCCGTCCAGGACAATACCGCCGACGTCCGTAGGGTAAGTGAGTTTTATTACCCTATATAAGCATGGGTGGATCAAAATCGGGAACCTCCCAGCACAATTTCTAGCCATTTTTTTTAATTCAGGGGTGCCTTCCTGCACCATTCTAATATTTGAGTAATGTTTTTTAACCTGAGCTATGTGGTCCCAGACCCTCAGGTTGCCTCCTGTGTTACGTATCAGGGTAATGACACCTGGGGCCTGGGAAAAGTTCCTAGGGTTGTCCGTGGATAGTCCTTTCACCGAAGTAAGCTTTAGGAGTGGTTTGAGCAAATTTCTCCTTTGCGATGACCACTCTAACCCAATGTCTTCATTAATTTTCATGAGGGCATCCCCATGAGGGAGGGCATTTTTCTTTTTATGCCGAGTAGGGGCCGGAACAGGAGAAGGGGAGGGAGAGGGAGTAGTGGATCTTCTCAAGGGGGTCAGCTCGAAGGTCGGGGACTGGGACACCTTCTGTGGAGAAGAGGGCAGGCTCCTGGCTTTCTGCGCATAGGAGCACCTAACTGGGGAAACCGGAAGAGATGTACATTTATCCCTGTGTCTTCTTCGTTCCACGCTCCTACTCCTCCGTCGACTCTTGGGTTTATCGTGCTGCTCTTCCTCGTCGTCTCTTCCGCGTTTTAAGGACGCCGACCTTTCCACGTCCATTTCCTCCACCTTCTTGGGGGAGGGACTCCTTTTCTGTACATGTTTGGCCGGCGTTTTGGCGGGAGGGGAGACCTCTACCGGGGGCTCCTTTTGTTTTTCCGGCTCCCCGCCCAGAGACGGCGCTTTTGCCGGGCACGCCTTCCGTTTAGCTGGGGACGCTGCTTTTGCCGGAGTCTGTTTTGGAGGCGTCTTGACAGGGGGCGGCACCTTCGCGGGGGAAGGAGTCTTCGCCTTCTTTCTGCCGACCACCTGCCACTCGCCCTCCCTACTGACAGTCTGTGCTGGAGTTGGTGTTGCTGTCTTAGTCGTCTCCTTTCCCCCTGCCTTTTCCTCTTGCTGCGGCTGCTTGGCTGTTTGGGCCTTTGGGGGTGGGTTCTTCGTCGGGCAAGCCTTGGCAACATGTTCCGCCGCCCCGCAGACCCAACAGCACGGCTTTCTTCCCTCCACAATCACAAATATCTTGCGACCCCTACAAGTGAGGATGTTGGGGATCTTATCTATCTTCTCTTTTGTCAAGGTCACTTGGAGGATCATGTCGCCCGTCAAAAAGCCTGCCTTTGACCGCAGCGAGGAGACTTCGGCCACCTTGCCATATCCCGCAAAAAAGGCACCAATATGGTCCTCGGCGATGTCCATTGGGACGCCATGCAGGGTGATTTTAAGTTTCTTAGTACCCATGTACTCTGTATGGATTTGGAGTGTCTTGGTTTCCAAGACCACTCCCATTAGGGCCTTCGCCTCCCCTGCAGATCCAAGCAGGACGTCCCACATGGCACCGCCTCTCCTCGCTACGGCCCTGGCTTTGATCTTCAGTGCTTTAATACTTTCTTCAAAAACGTCCCTGGGGACCCCAATTAATTTGTGTGTTTTAAGGTCCTTTGTTATCAAGGTAATTATTCGGGCTTCTATTAGAGCTAACTGTTCAGGGACCGAAACCAGTTCTGCTTCCTTGATAAATTCCGCGTACTTCAAGTTCATTTGAGCGTAGTACTCCTCTCCCTTAGTAGTGATTCTACCTCCATTCCACCCAGAGGTAGAAGGTATGGGAGATGCTGCTGATACTTCCGAAGAGGGGTCGATCCTAGGTGGTAAACTCCAGTCTCCCTCTTTCCCTCCCACCGAGGCCGTGGTGGGAGGACTGACTTCTTCCGGCCTATTACAGGCCATTGCCACTAAGTGGCCGAACACCGGGTAGTTGCAATCCGGTGTTTCGCGTTGTTTAGACGCTACTTTGCGCTGGCCCGAGCAATAAACTCGGGCTGGAATGCAAGCAAACCCAAAGACCCAAAATGATAGCTAATATCACGAAGGAACAAGAGCTTCTTTTTGGTCTTTTTGCCAAACACCACACAAACAAAAAGTCTGGGAGGGGATGGCTAGTTTTATTTATTCTTTAATTACAAAGAATTATGGCACAAGGCCGAAAAATGGGTGGGGGTACAAAACTTGGGGTGGTCTTCAGTACTCTATCTTATACCTAGCTGATCGGATTCACGACCCATACATACGTTACAATTTTCTCAATCACCATAAGAATTTGTCCATCAACACTCATACATATCGTACACCAAAATACCGCAAAAACCATACCAGGGACCTACAAAACGCCCCAAATGTACATAAAAATTTGTGACTATTTACAAATATAATACAAAAATAGATTTAAAAATTTGTGCATGAAATGACATGATGGGAAGGGGGAATGAAGAAACAAAAAACCCCAAACTAAAAACAATTTCAAATGAACATCATATACATGGTGTTAGTAAGACCCAAACACACCCTCATAATTAAAGAGGCCACTGTATTCTGCCTTAAAAGGCAAAATCAAGTAGCTCTCTTTCTACAGGGGAAAGGAGAAGCAGGTTAAAATAAATTGGACTGGGGAATATATAAGGCTGACCCAGCCGAGAGTAAAACGGGACAAAATAACGATGGACAAAGGGGATCTCGAACTGGATCATAACAAAAGTATTGGAGCCGGGAACAGGCTAGGACAACCCATACACTCACATTAACTAGGTACACAAAAGAATATCTACCTTAACCACGGGAAGGGTTCCAAAGGAATCCCCCCCGATGTGATTAGCAGATCTAAAAAAGAAAATCAAGGCTAGCCCCGGTCACACGAACCAGGCTCGCTGCATGTATCCACCTTTCGCAAAAGTCTGTCGGGTGCAGCCGTTTCCGTTCAGTTCTAATCTTCATTTTGAGCTGGTGCTCAAAATATCGGATTAGATCCTGATCCGAAAGACGACCGCCCCGCAAGACTTCCTCCAGTCGCGTCGTCCATATCACCATTCTAGCCGAAGCCAGCAGCGTCAGAAACACCATCCGCTTCACTCCAGAGTACGGGGGCAACACATTGTCCACAGCGTATGCGCGATCAATGAGCACGAGCTCCCGCGGCGCGATACGAGCAGTCAACTCGCCGACACGCGCCCACAACGGGCGAACGCGCGAACAATGGAAGAAGGCGTGCGCAGACGTCTCCTTGATTCCAAGGTTGCAACGTTCACAATCTGGCAAATCCGCCAGGCCCATTGCGAAACGCTTGTCATTGAGAGACAAACCATTCCGAGCCAATCGCCAGGTCAGAGAAAACTCAGAGTTGCTGAGCCAATCTGCACCTGGCGCCCAAGACCAATGAGAGCGGTACTCCACTCTCGACATGCCGAGCTTACTCCACAGCTTATCCTTCACGGCACCCTCCACTAATCCCCGATAGAAGATTTTCCTAGGCTGTGAAAGGTCACTGGACCGTGGAATGGCCTGTAAAGCCGCCAGACATTCGAGGAGGAATTTCGGTCGCACCCAAGGCCTGACGGTCAGCCATAGGGTCGGGGGCGTGATGGTAAGGCAAGGGAACATGTCCCTCACTACCCCCGCAAGCAACCGATCTTCCTCTAACGCGCGCCTGAGGAATGCCAACCTTGAAGCGAGCACGTGGCTCCTCAAGTGTGGCATCCCCAGACCCCCTTGACACGGACGGAGGCAACAGACTCCTTTGTCGACCATGTGTTTGCGTCCTCTCCAAAGACAGGAGAATAGCAAACGCTCGAGCGCCCTCTCATGATCGTCACAAAGGGGAAGTACTGACAGCCGGTAAAGGATCATGGGAAAGAGGTATGTGTTACACACCTCCGCCAAGCCCTTCACGGAGAGACCCCGTCGACGCCAAATCTTGACCGACGCGCCGACCTTTGCCAGTACTTCTGACCAGTTTTTCTCCAGCTGTAAGTCCGGACCGAACCAAACTCCGAGGAGCTTGACCGGCCCGTCCGTCCAGCTGAAGGGCCCCGGGAGGGAAACTCCCCTTCCAGGCACCTAACCGCAAGCCGGATGACTTGTCGCAGTTAATTCTGGCCCCTGTCACCTTCTCGTACCGTACAAGCGCCTGGTGTACCGCCTCTATGTCCCTGCGGGAGGACACAAAGGTCGTTACGTCATCGGCGTACGCAGAAACCCTGGCTCGAGCTCCGCCAGGGACTTCAATTCCACGCAGGACCGGACTGCCCGTCCCGTCCCTTAGCCGGCGAAGGAGGGGCTCCAACGCCAAGACATAAAGGAGAGAAGACAGTGGACAACCCTGTCGGACCGACCTAGACAGCGCGAAAGCGCCCGACAGCTTCCCGTTCACCTGTACCACAGCCCGGGGGGAGCGATACAGAAGGCTAATCCAGCGGCTGAAGTCGGGTTTGAATCCGGCGGCCTGCAGGACAGCAGCCAGGTAGCCATGGTCAATCCTATCAAATGCCTTGGACTGATCTAAATTGATCAGCGCGGCCTCATCGTCGTCTTCTACACCCTCTATGATCGTGCGAATCAAGTGCAGGTTGCTCTGAATTGTTCTCCCCTTCACAGAACAAGTCTGATCCGGTTCCAACAGAGACTCGGCAACTAGCTGCAAGCGATTCGTCAGGATCTTGGCCAAAATCTTTAACTCTGTGTTTAGCAGAGTTATGGGCCTGTAATCGTCTAGTTCCCTCCCAACCTTCTTGCCTTTTCTCAACAGCGTGATCACGCCCCTGGTGATCCGACCGGGGATGGACCCCTGCCGAAACCAGTGGTTGAACACGACTGCCAAGAGCGGGACAAAAAGGTGCGACATCCTCAAGTACAATTCATAGGGCAAACCATCCAAACCTGGCGACTTGCCACTGCCGACCTTCTTCAAAGCCACGTAGATTTCGTCCTCCGTAATCTCCCTTCGCAGCTAGCCGCTTCAGCCGGCAAAAGCCGGGGAAAGTCAGCCAAATAGCTGCGAAAGTCCTCGTCACGGAGACCAGGCTCCTTGGTAAATCGGTGTTCGAAATGCTGCCGGAACGCCTCGCACATGTCGTCGGTCGACCTAAGGAGATGTCCCTCCGGGTCGCGTACCTCTCGAATGTACCGGTCGCCGGCTCGGCGAATTTCTTCCTTGCGCAGTTCCGCGCCCATTTTCACAGCTTCGGAAGACATCTTGCTTAACTTAGCCCTAATTACCTGGCCCATGTAGCGCCCGCTAGTCGAACGCTCCAGGGCCTCCCTGGCTAAGGCTATTTCTAGGGAATCCCCACCAGCCTCCGCCCGGGCGAAATTAGCTCTAAGTGTCTTTGCCTCCGCAGCCTTATCTAGGTTGAGCCGCTGGCTATATTTGGTGGCGAAAGACCTAATGGAGTCCTTAAGACTAACCCACCACTTACTCCCAATGACTCGCCCAATTAACGCCCGCTGAACTAGTTTTGTCAGCTGGTCACGAAAGTCCCGCCTGTCCAGTAAGGACTGGTTGAACTTCCAATAACCAGCCAACCTAGGCCTAAAATCTAACACCACACGGGCACAAACGAGTTTGTGGTCCGTGTAGCCTAACCAGTGGAACGTTGGACATTCTAAGAAGTCTATGTCGGCTTCTCTCACTAACACCCTATCCAGGTACGCTGATACCCGGGTAGAGGGCCAACTACGCGTCCACGTCCACATGCTCCCTTCCGGATGATCGACCCGGTATCTATCGACGAGACCAAAATCGCCGACAAGATTGACCAGGCTACGATCACCACTCCACCCGCTAGCGCCCCTCCCTCTATCCCATTTGGGGGTTAGGATGGCATTCCAGTCCCCAACTAAGATTAGCCGTGTTGAATGCACCATGAAGGGCTCCAACAGCCGAAAGAAAGAGACACGCTCACCTTGAACATTGGGCGCATAAACCGCAATCAGCCGGAACGACTTGCTTTTCACTGCAATATCGGCCACGATCAGCCGGCCCTCGGCACCGACATGGACAAGGTCAACCCTCGCGTCCAGGGTACGCTTGACCAGCAAAGAAACACCTCTGGCCCGCCGGCTCCCATATGCTGAATAAACGACAAAGTCGTCATCCAGCACACACGAGTCGACTTCGCAAACAAAGTGAGTCTCTTGGATCGCGGCCACATCCACGCCGTACGACCAGAGGTCACGAAGCAGGCGAGCCGCCTTGCCCCGATCCCTCAGGCCATACGCATTCAAACTGGCTATCTTAATAGACATTTCTTAGATCTGAAAAAGAAAAAAGAAAAACATGCAACAACGGCACTAATCACATACGGGGAAAAAATCTCTGGTGGCTGGGACCCCGACGGACTGTCCTAGGGACCCTGTACCAACATCGGACGTAATCCGTCCGTCCAGGACAATACCGCCGACGTCCGTAGGGTAAGTGAGTTTTATTACCCTATATAAGCATGGGTGGATCAAAATCGGGAACCTCCCAGCACAATTTCTAGCCATTTTTTTTAATTCAGGGGTGCCTTCCTGCACCATTCTAATATTTGAGTAATGTTTTTTAACCTGAGCTATGTGGTCCCAGACCCTCAGGTTGCCTCCTGTGTTACGTATCAGGGTAATGACACCTGGGGCCTGGGAAAAGTTCCTAGGGTTGTCCGTGGATAGTCCTTTCACCGAAGTAAGCTTTAGGAGTGGTTTGAGCAAATTTCTCCTTTGCGATGACCACTCTAACCCAATGTCTTCATTAATTTTCATGAGGGCATCCCCATGAGGGAGGGCATTTTTCTTTTTATGCCGAGTAGGGGCCGGAACAGGAGAAGGGGAGGGAGAGGGAGTAGTGGATCTTCTCAAGGGGGTCAGCTCGAAGGTCGGGGACTGGGACACCTTCTGTGGAGAAGAGGGCAGGCTCCTGGCTTTCTGCGCATAGGAGCACCTAACTGGGGAAACCGGAAGAGATGTACATTTATCCCTGTGTCTTCTTCGTTCCACGCTCCTACTCCTCCGTCGACTCTTGGGTTTATCGTGCTGCTCTTCCTCGTCGTCTCTTCCGCGTTTTAAGGACGCCGACCTTTCCACGTCCATTTCCTCCACCTTCTTGGGGGAGGGACTCCTTTTCTGTACATGTTTGGCCGGCGTTTTGGCGGGAGGGGAGACCTCTACCGGGGGCTCCTTTTGTTTTTCCGGCTCCCCGCCCAGAGACGGCGCTTTTGCCGGGCACGCCTTCCGTTTAGCTGGGGACGCTGCTTTTGCCGGAGTCTGTTTTGGAGGCGTCTTGACAGGGGGCGGCACCTTCGCGGGGGAAGGAGTCTTCGCCTTCTTTCTGCCGACCACCTGCCACTCGCCCTCCCTACTGACAGTCTGTGCTGGAGTTGGTGTTGCTGTCTTAGTCGTCTCCTTTCCCCCTGCCTTTTCCTCTTGCTGCGGCTGCTTGGCTGTTTGGGCCTTTGGGGGTGGGTTCTTCGTCGGGCAAGCCTTGGCAACATGTTCCGCCGCCCCGCAGACCCAACAGCACGGCTTTCTTCCTCCACAATCACAAATATCTTGCGACCCCTACAAGTGAGGATGTTGGGGATCTTATCTATCTTCTCTTTTGTCAAGGTCACTTGGAGGATCATGTCGCCCGTCAAAAAGCCTGCCTTTGACCGCAGCGAGGAGACTTCGGCCACCTTGCCATATCCCGCAAAAAAGGCACCAATATGGTCCTCGGCGATGTCCATTGGGACGCCATGCAGGGTGATTTTAAGTTTCTTAGTACCCATGTACTCTGTATGGATTTGGAGTGTCTTGGTTTCCAAGACCACTCCCATTAGGGCCTTCGCCTCCCCTGCAGATCCAAGCAGGACGTCCCACATGGCACCGCCTCTCCTCGCTACGGCCCTGGCTTTGATCTTCAGTGCTTTAATACTTTCTTCAAAAACGTCCCTGGGGACCCCAATTAATTTGTGTGTTTTAAGGTCCTTTGTTATCAAGGTAATTATTCGGGCTTCTATTAGAGCTAACTGTTCAGGGACCGAAACCAGTTCTGCTTCCTTGATAAATTCCGCGTACTTCAAGTTCATTTGAGCGTAGTACTCCTCTCCCTTAGTAGTGATTCTACCTCCATTCCACCCAGAGGTAGAAGGTATGGGAGATGCTGCTGATACTTCCGAAGAGGGGTCGATCCTAGGTGGTAAACTCCAGTCTCCTCTTTCCCTCCCACCGAGGCCGTGGTGGGAGGACTGACTTCTTCCGGCCTATTACAGGCCATTGCCACTAAGTGGCCGAACACCGGGTAGTTGCAATCCGGTGTTTCGCGTTGTTTAGACGCTACTTTGCGCTGGCCCGAGCAATAAACTCGGGCTGGAATGCAAGCAAACCCAAAGACCCAAAATGATAGCTAATATCACGAAGGAACAAGAGCTTCTTTTTGGTCTTTTTGCCAAACACCACACAAACAAAAAGTCTGGGAGGGGATGGCTAGTTTTATTTATTCTTTAATTACAAAGAATTATGGCACAAGGCCGAAAAATGGGTGGGGGTACAAAACTTGGGGTGGTCTTCAGTACTCTATCTTATACCTAGCTAATCGGATTCACGACCCACACATACGTTACAATTTTCTCAATCACCATAAGAATTTGTCCATCAACACTCATACATATCGTACACCAAAATACCGCAAAAACCATACCAGGGACCTACAAAACGCCCCAAATGTACATAAAAATTTGTGACTATTTACAAATATAATACAAAAATAGATTTAAAAATTTGTGCATGAAATGACATGATGGGAAGGGGGAATGAAGAAACAAAAACCCCAAACTAAAAACAATTTCAAATGAACATCATATACATGGTGTTAGTAAGCCCCAAACACACCCTCATAATTAAAGAGGCCACTGTATTCTGCCTTAAAAGGCAAAATCAAGTAGCTCTCTTTCTACAGGGGAAAGGAGAAGCAGGTTAAAATAAATTGGACTGGGGAATATATAAGGCTGACCCAGCCGAGAGTAAAACGGGACAAAATAACGATGGACAAAGGGGATCTCGAACTGGATCATAACAAAAGTATTGGAGCCGGGAACAGGCTAGGACAACCCATACACTCACATTAACTAGGTACACAAAAGAATATCTACCTTAACCACGGGAAGGGTTCCAAAGGAATCCCCCCCGATGTGATTAGCAGATCTAAAAAAGAAAATCAAGGCTAGCCCCGGTCACACGAACCAGGCTCGCAAAAGTCTGTCGGGTGCAGCCGTTTCCGTTCAGTTCTAATCTTCATTTTGAGCTGGTGCTCAAAATATCGGATTAGATCCTGATCCGAAAGACGACCGCCCCGCAAGACTTCCTCCAGTCGCGTCGTCCATATCGCCATTCTAGCCGAAGCCAGCAGCGTCAGAAACACCATCCGCTTCACTCCAGAGTACGGGGGCAACACATTGTCCACAGCGTATGCGCGATCAATGAGCACGAGCTCCCGCGGCGCGATACGAGCAGTCAACTCGCCGACACGCGCCCACAACGGGCGAACGCGCGAACAATGGAAGAAGGCGTGCGCAGACGTCTCCTTGATTCCAAGGTTGCAACGTTCACAATCTGGCAAATCCGCCAGGCCCATTGCGAAACGCTTGTCATTGAGAGACAAACCATTCCGAGCCAATCGCCAGGTCAGAGAAAACTCAGAGTTGCTGAGCCAATCTGCACCTGGCGCCCAAGACCAATGAGAGCGGTACTCCACTCTCGACATGCCGAGCTTACTCCACAGCTTATCCTTCACGGCACCCTCCACTAATCCCCGATAGAAGATTTTCCTAGGCTGTGAAAGGTCACTGGACCGTGGAATGGCCTGTAAAGCCGCCAGACATTCGAGGAGGAATTTCGGTCGCACCCAAGGCCTGACGGTCAGCCATAGGGTCGGGGGCGTGATGGTAAGGCAAGGGAACATGTCCCTCACTACCCCCGCAAGCAACCGATCTTCCTCTAACGCGCGCCTGAGGAATGCCAACCTTGAAGCGAGCACGTGGCTCCTCAAGTGTGGCATCCCCAGACCCCCTTGACACGGACGGAGGCAACAGACTCCTTTGTCGACCATGTGTTTGCGTCCTCTCCAAAGACAGGAGAATAGCAAACGCTCGAGCGCCCTCTCATGATCGTCACAAAGGGGAAGTACTGACAGCCGGTAAAGGATCATGGGAAAGAGGTATGTGTTACACACCTCCGCCAAGCCCTTCACGGAGAGACCCCGTCGACGCCAAATCTTGACCGACGCGCCGACCTTTGCCAGTACTTCTGACCAGTTTTTCTCCAGCTGTAAGTCCGGACCGAACCAAACTCCGAGGAGCTTGACCGGCCCGTCCGTCCAGCTGAAGGGCCCCGGGAGGGAAACTCCCTTCCAGGCACCTAACCGCAAGCCGGATGACTTGTCGCAGTTAATTCTGGCCCCTGTCACCTTCTCGTACCGTACAAGCGCCTGGTGTACCGCCTCTATGTCCCTGCGGGAGGACACAAAGGTCGTTACGTCATCGGCGTACGCAGAAACCCTGGCTCGAGCTCCGCCAGGGACTTCAATTCCACGCAGGACCGGACTGCCCGTCCCGTCCCTTAGCCGGCGAAGGAGGGGCTCCAACGCCAAGACATAAAGGAGAGAAGACAGTGGACAACCCTGTCGGACCGACCTAGACAGCGCGAAAGCGCCCGACAGCTTCCCGTTCACCTGTACCACAGCCCGGGGGAGCGATACAGAAGGCTAATCCAGCGGCTGAAGTCGGGTTTGAATCCGGCGGCCTGCAGGACAGCAGCCAGGTAGCCATGGTCAATCCTATCAAATGCCTTGGACTGATCTAAATTGATCAGCGCGGCCTCATCGTCGTCTTCTACACCCTCTATGATCGTGCGAATCAAGTGCAGGTTGCTCTGAATTGTTCTCCCCTTCACAGAACAAGTCTGATCCGGTTCCAACAGAGACTCGGCAACTAGCTGCAAGCGATTCGTCAGGATCTTGGCCAAAATCTTTAACTCTGTGTTTAGCAGAGTTATGGGCCTGTAATCGTCTAGTTCCCTCCCCAACCTTCTTGCCTTTTCTCAACAGCGTGATCACGCCCCTGGTGATCCGACCGGGGATGGACCCCTGCCGAAACCAGTGGTTGAACACGACTGCCAAGAGCGGGACAAAAAGGTGCGACATCCTCAAGTACAATTCATAGGGCAAACCATCCAAACCTGGCGACTTGCCACTGCCGACCTTCTTCAAAGCCACGTAGATTTCGTCCTCCGTAATCTCCCCTTCGCAGCTAGCCGCTTCAGCCGGCAAAAGCCGGGGAAAGTCAGCCAAATAGCTGCGAAAGTCCTCGTCACGGAGACCAGGCTCCTTGGTAAATCGGTGTTCGAAATGCTGCCGGAACGCCTCGCACATGTCGTCGGTCGACCTAAGGAGATGTCCCTCCGGGTCGCGTACCTCTCGAATGTACCGGTCGCCGGCTCGGCGAATTTCTTCCTTGCGCAGTTCCGCGCCCATTTTCACAGCTTCGGAAGACATCTTGCTTAACTTAGCCCTAATTACCTGGCCCATGTAGCGCCCGCTAGTCGAACGCTCCAGGGCCTCCCTGGCTAAGGCTATTTCTAGGGAATCCCCACCAGCCTCCGCCCGGGCGAAATTAGCTCTAAGTGTCTTTGCCTCCGCAGCCTTATCTAGGTTGAGCCGCTGGCTATATTTGGTGGCGAAAGACCTAATGGAGTCCTTAAGACTAACCCACCACTTACTCCCAATGACTCGCCCAATTAACGCCCGCTGAACTAGTTTTGTCAGCTGGTCACGAAAGTCCCGCCTGTCCAGTAAGGACTGGTTGAACTTCCAATAACCAGCCAACCTAGGCCTAAAATCTAACACCACACGGGCACAAACGAGTTTGTGGTCCGTGTAGCCTAACCAGTGGAACGTTGGACATTCTAAGAAGTCTATGTCGGCTTCTCTCACTAACACCCTATCCAGGTACGCTGATACCCGGGTAGAGGGCCAACTACGCGTCCACGTCCACATGCTCCCTTCCGGATGATCGACCCGGTATCTATCGACGAGACCAAAATCGCCGACAAGATTGACCAGGCTACGATCACCACTCCACCCGCTAGCGCCCCTCCCTCTATCCCATTTGGGGGTTAGGATGGCATTCCAGTCCCCAACTAAGATTAGCCGTGTTGAATGCACCATGAAGGGCTCCAACAGCCGAAAGAAAGAGACACGCTCACCTTGAACATTGGGCGCATAAACCGCAATCAGCCGGAACGACTTGCTTTTCACTGCAATATCGGCCACGATCAGCCGGCCCTCGGCACCGACATGGACAAGGTCAACCCTCGCGTCCAGGGTACGCTTGACCAGCAAAGAAACACCTCTGGCCCGCCGGCTCCCATATGCTGAATAAACGACAAAGTCGTCATCCAGCACACACGAGTCGACTTCGCAAACAAAGTGAGTCTCTTGGATCGCGGCCACATCCACGCCGTACGACAAGAGGTCACGAAGCAGGCGAGCCGCCTTGCCCCGATCCCTCAGGCCATACGCATTCAAACTGGCTATCTTAATAGACATTTCTTAGATCTGAAAAAGAAAAAAGAAAAACATGCAACAACGGCACTAATCACATACGGGGAAAAAATCTCTGGTGGCTGGGACCCCGACGGACTGTCCTAGGGACCCTGTACCAACATCGGACGTAATCCGTCCGTCCAGGACAATACCGCCGACGTCCGTAGGGGTAAGTGAGTTTTATTACCCCTATATAAGCATGGGTGGATCAAAATCGGGAACCTCCCAGCACAATTTCTAGCCATTTTTTTTAATTCAGGGGTGCCTTCCTGCACCATTCTAATATTTGAGTAATGTTTTTTAACCTGAGCTATGTGGTCCCAGACCCTCAGGTTGCCTCCTGTGTTACGTATCAGGGTAATGACACCTGGGGCCTGGGAAAAGTTCCTAGGGTTGTCCGTGGATAGTCCTTTCACCGAAGTAAGCTTTAGGAGTGGTTTGAGCAAATTTCTCCTTTGCGATGACCACTCTAACCCAATGTCTTCATTAATTTTCATGAGGGCATCCCCATGAGGGAGGGCATTTTTCTTTTTATGCCGAGTAGGGGCCGGAACAGGAGAAGGGGAGGGAGAGGGAGTAGTGGATCTTCTCAAGGGGGTCAGCTCGAAGGTCGGGGACTGGGACACCTTCTGTGGAGAAGAGGGCAGGCTCCTGGCTTTCTGCGCATAGGAGCACCTAACTGGGGAAACCGGAAGAGATGTACATTTATCCCTGTGTCTTCTTCGTTCCACGCTCCTACTCCTCCGTCGACTCTTGGGTTTATCGTGCTGCTCTTCCTCGTCGTCTCTTCCGCGTTTTAAGGACGCCGACCTTTCCACGTCCATTTCCTCCACCTTCTTGGGGGAGGGACTCCTTTTCTGTACATGTTTGGCCGGCGTTTTGGCGGGAGGGGAGACCTCTACCGGGGGCTCCTTTTGTTTTTCCGGCTCCCCGCCCAGAGACGGCGCTTTTGCCGGGCACGCCTTCCGTTTAGCTGGGGACGCTGCTTTTGCCGGAGTCTGTTTTGGAGGCGTCTTGACAGGGGGCGGCACCTTCGCGGGGGAAGGAGTCTTCGCCTTCTTTCTGCCGACCACCTGCCACTCGCCCTCCCTACTGACAGTCTGTGCTGGAGTTGGTGTTGCTGTCTTAGTCGTCTCCTTTCCCCCTGCCTTTTCCTCTTGCTGCGGCTGCTTGGCTGTTTGGGCCTTTGGGGGTGGGTTCTTCGTCGGGCAAGCCTTGGCAACATGTTCCGCCGCCCCGCAGACCCAACAGCACGGCTTTCTTCCCTCCACAATCACAAATATCTTGCGACCCCTACAAGTGAGGATGTTGGGGATCTTATCTATCTTCTCTTTTGTCAAGGTCACTTGGAGGATCATGTCGCCCGTCAAAAAGCCTGCCTTTGACCGCAGCGAGGAGACTTCGGCCACCTTGCCATATCCCGCAAAAAAGGCACCAATATGGTCCTCGGCGATGTCCATTGGGACGCCATGCAGGGTGATTTTAAGTTTCTTAGTACCCATGTACTCTGTATGGATTTGGAGTGTCTTGGTTTCCAAGACCACTCCCATTAGGGCCTTCGCCTCCCCTGCAGATCCAAGCAGGACGTCCCACATGGCACCGCCTCTCCTCGCTACGGCCCTGGCTTTGATCTTCAGTGCTTTAATACTTTCTTCAAAAACGTCCCTGGGGACCCCAATTAATTTGTGTGTTTTAAGGTCCTTTGTTATCAAGGTAATTATTCGGGCTTCTATTAGAGCTAACTGTTCAGGGACCGAAACCAGTTCTGCTTCCTTGATAAATTCCGCGTACTTCAAGTTCATTTGAGCGTAGTACTCCTCTCCCTTAGTAGTGATTCTACCTCCATTCCACCCAGAGGTAGAAGGTATGGGAGATGCTGCTGATACTTCCGAAGAGGGGTCGATCCTAGGTGGTAAACTCCAGTCTCCCTCTTTCCCTCCCACCGAGGCCGTGGTGGGAGGACTGACTTCTTCCGGCCTATTACAGGCCATTGCCACTAAGTGGCCGAACACCGGGTAGTTGCAATCCGGTGTTTCGCGTTGTTTAGACGCTACTTTGCGCTGGCCCGAGCAATAAACTCGGGCTGGAATGCAAGCAAACCCAAAGACCCAAAATGATAGCTAATATCACGAAGGAACAAGAGCTTCTTTTTGGTCTTTTTGCCAAACACCACACAAACAAAAAGTCTGGGAGGGGATGGCTAGTTTTATTTATTCTTTAATTACAAAGAATTATGGCACAAGGCCGAAAAATGGGTGGGGGTACAAAACTTGGGGTGGTCTTCAGTACTCTATCTTATACCTAGCTAATCGGATTCACGACCCATACATACGTTACAATTTTCTCAATCACCATAAGAATTTGTCCATCAACACTCATACATATCGTACACCAAAATACCGCAAAAACCATACCAGGGACCTACAAAACGCCCCAAATGTACATAAAAATTTGTGACTATTTACAAATATAATACAAAAATAGATTTAAAAATTTGTGCATGAAATGACATGATGGGAAGGGGGAATGAAGAAACAAAAAACCCCAAACTAAAAACAATTTCAAATGAACATCATATACATGGTGTTAGTAAGACCCAAACACACCCTCATAATTAAAGAGGCCACTGTATTCTGCCTTAAAAGGCAAAATCAAGTAGCTCTCTTTCTACAGGGGAAAGGAGAAGCAGGTTAAAATAAATTGGACTGGGGAATATATAAGGCTGACCCAGCCGAGAGTAAAACGGGACAAAATAACGATGGACAAAGGGGATCTCGAACTGGATCATAACAAAAGTATTGGAGCCGGGAACAGGCTAGGACAACCCATACACTCACATTAACTAGGTACACAAAAGAATATCTACCTTAACCACGGGAAGGGTTCCAAAGGAATCCCCCCCGATGTGATTAGCAGATCTAAAAAAGAAAATCAAGGCTAGCCCCGGTCACACGAACCAGGCTCGCTGCATGTATCCACCTTTCGCAAAAGTCTGTCGGGTGCAGCCGTTTCCGTTCAGTTCTAATCTTCATTTTGAGCTGGTGCTCAAAATATCGGATTAGATCCTGATCCGAAAGACGACCGCCCCGCAAGACTTCCTCCAGTCGCGTCGTCCATATCACCATTCTAGCCGAAGCCAGCAGCGTCAGAAACACCATCCGCTTCACTCCAGAGTACGGGGGCAACACATTGTCCACAGCGTATGCGCGATCAATGAGCACGAGCTCCCGCGGCGCGATACGAGCAGTCAACTCGCCGACACGCGCCCACAACGGGCGAACGCGCGAACAATGGAAGAAGGCGTGCGCAGACGTCTCCTTGATTCCAAGGTTGCAACGTTCACAATCTGGCAAATCCGCCAGGCCCATTGCGAAACGCTTGTCATTGAGAGACAAACCATTCCGAGCCAATCGCCAGGTCAGAGAAAACTCAGAGTTGCTGAGCCAATCTGCACCTGGCGCCCAAGACCAATGAGAGCGGTACTCCACTCTCGACATGCCGAGCTTACTCCACAGCTTATCCTTCACGGCACCCTCCACTAATCCCCGATAGAAGATTTTCCTAGGCTGTGAAAGGTCACTGGACCGTGGAATGGCCTGTAAAGCCGCCAGACATTCGAGGAGGAATTTCGGTCGCACCCAAGGCCTGACGGTCAGCCATAGGGTCGGGGGCGTGATGGTAAGGCAAGGGAACATGTCCCTCACTACCCCCGCAAGCAACCGATCTTCCTCTAACGCGCGCCTGAGGAATGCCAACCTTGAAGCGAGCACGTGGCTCCTCAAGTGTGGCATCCCCAGACCCCCTTGACACGGACGGAGGCAACAGACTCCTTTGTCGACCATGTGTTTGCGTCCTCTCCAAAGACAGGAGAATAGCAAACGCTCGAGCGCCTTCTCATGATCGTCACAAAGGGGAAGTACTGACAGCCGGTAAAGGATCATGGGAAAGAGGTATGTGTTACACACCTCCGCCAAGCCCTTCACGGAGAGACCCCGTCGACGCCAAATCTTGACCGACGCGCCGACCTTTGCCAGTACTTCTGACCAGTTTTTCTCCAGCTGTAAGTCCGGACCGAACCAAACTCCGAGGAGCTTGACCGGCCCGTCCGTCCAGCTGAAGGGCCCCGGGAGGGAAACTCCCTTCCAGGCACCTAACCGCAAGCCGGATGACTTGTCGCAGTTAATTCTGGCCCCTGTCACCTTCTCGTACCGTACAAGCGCCTGGTGTACCGCCTCTATGTCCCTGCGGGAGGACACAAAGGTCGTTACGTCATCGGCGTACGCAGAAACCCTGGCTCGAGCTCCGCCAGGGACTTCAATTCCACGCAGGACCGGACTGCCCGTCCCGTCCCTTAGCCGGCGAAGGAGGGGCTCCAACGCCAAGACATAAAGGAGAGAAGACAGTGGACAACCCTGTCGGACCGACCTAGACAGCGCGAAAGCGCCCGACAGCTTCCCGTTCACCTGTACCACAGCCCGGGGGGAGCGATACAGAAGGCTAATCCAGCGGCTGAAGTCGGGTTTGAATCCGGCGGCCTGCAGGACAGCAGCCAGGTAGCCATGGTCAATCCTATCAAATGCCTTGGACTGATCTAAATTGATCAGCGCGGCCTCATCGTCGTCTTCTACACCCTCTATGATCGTGCGAATCAAGTGCAGGTTGCTCTGAATTGTTCTCCCCTTCACAGAACAAGTCTGATCCGGTTCCAACAGAGACTCGGCAACTAGCTGCAAGCGATTCGTCAGGATCTTGGCCAAAATCTTTAACTCTGTGTTTAGCAGAGTTATGGGCCTGTAATCGTCTAGTTCCCTCCCAACCTTCTTGCCTTTTCTCAACAGCGTGATCACGCCCCTGGTGATCCGACCGGGGATGGACCCCTGCCGAAACCAGTGGTTGAACACGACTGCCAAGAGCGGGACAAAAAGGTGCGACATCCTCAAGTACAATTCATAGGGCAAACCATCCAAACCTGGCGACTTGCCACTGCCGACCTTCTTCAAAGCCACGTAGATTTCGTCCTCCGTAATCTCCCCTTCGCAGCTAGCCGCTTCAGCCGGCAAAAGCCGGGGAAAGTCAGCCAAATAGCTGCGAAAGTCCTCGTCACGGAGACCAGGCTCCTTGGTAAATCGGTGTTCGAAATGCTGCCGGAACGCCTCGCACATGTCGTCGGTCGACCTAAGGAGATGTCCCTCCGGGTCGCGTACCTCTCGAATGTACCGGTCGCCGGCTCGGCGAATTTCTTCCTTGCGCAGTTCCGCGCCCATTTTCACAGCTTCGGAAGACATCTTGCTTAACTTAGCCCTAATTACCTGGCCCATGTAGCGCCCGCTAGTCGAACGCTCCAGGGCCTCCCTGGCTAAGGCTATTTCTAGGGAATCCCCACCAGCCTCCGCCCGGGCGAAATTAGCTCTAAGTGTCTTTGCCTCCGCAGCCTTATCTAGGTTGAGCCGCTGGCTATATTTGGTGGCGAAAGACCTAATGGAGTCCTTAAGACTAACCCACCACTTACTCCCAATGACTCGCCCAATTAACGCCCGCTGAACTAGTTTTGTCAGCTGGTCACGAAAGTCCCGCCTGTCCAGTAAGGACTGGTTGAACTTCCAATAACCAGCCAACCTAGGCCTAAAATCTAACACCACACGGGCACAAACGAGTTTGTGGTCCGTGTAGCCTAACCAGTGGAACGTTGGACATTCTAAGAAGTCTATGTCGGCTTCTCTCACTAACACCCTATCCAGGTACGCTGATACCCGGGTAGAGGGCCAACTACGCGTCCACGTCCACATGCTCCCTTCCGGATGATCGACCCGGTATCTATCGACGAGACCAAAATCGCCGACAAGATTGACCAGGCTACGATCACCACTCCACCTCCCGCTAGCGCCCCTCCCTCTATCCCATTTGGGGGTTAGGATGGCATTCCAGTCCCCAACTAAGATTAGCCGTGTTGAATGCACCATGAAGGGCTCCAACAGCCGAAAGAAAGAGACACGCTCACCTTGAACATTGGGCGCATAAACCGCAATCAGCCGGAACGACTTGCTTTTCACTGCAATATCGGCCACGATCAGCCGGCCCTCGGCACCGACATGGACAAGGTCAACCCTCGCGTCCAGGGTACGCTTGACCAGCAAAGAAACACCTCTGGCCCGCCGGCTCCCATATGCCTTGAATAAACGACAAAGTCGTCATCCAGCACACACGAGTCGACTTCGCAAACAAAGTGAGTCTCTTGGATCGCGGCCACATCCACGCCGTACGACAAGAGGTCACGAAGCAGGCGAGCCGCCTTGCCCCGATCCCTCAGGCCATACGCATTCAAACTGGCTATCTTAATAGACATTTCTTAGATCTGAAAAAGAAAAAAGAAAAACATGCAACAACGGCACTAATCACATACGGGGAAAAAATCTCTGGTGGCTGGGACCCCGACGGACTGTCCTAGGGACCCTGTACCAACATCGGACGTAATCCGTCCGTCCAGGACAATACCGCCGACGTCCGTAGGGTAAGTGAGTTTTATTACCCTATATAAGCATGGGTGGATCAAAATCGGGAACCTCCCAGCACAATTTCTAGCCATTTTTTTTAATTCAGGGGTGCCTTCCTGCACCATTCTAATATTTGAGTAATGTTTTTTAACCTGAGCTATGTGGTCCCAGACCCTCAGGTTGCCTCCTGTGTTACGTATCAGGGTAATGACACCTGGGGCCTGGGAAAAGTTCCTAGGGTTGTCCGTGGATAGTCCTTTCACCGAAGTAAGCTTTAGGAGTGGTTTGAGCAAATTTCTCCTTTGCGATGACCACTCTAACCCAATGTCTTCATTAATTTTCATGAGGGCATCCCCATGAGGGAGGGCATTTTTCTTTTTATGCCGAGTAGGGGCCGGAACAGGAGAAGGGGAGGGAGAGGGAGTAGTGGATCTTCTCAAGGGGGTCAGCTCGAAGGTCGGGGACTGGGACACCTTCTGTGGAGAAGAGGGCAGGCTCCTGGCTTTCTGCGCATAGGAGCACCTAACTGGGGAAACCGGAAGAGATGTACATTTATCCCTGTGTCTTCTTCGTTCCACGCTCCTACTCCTCCGTCGACTCTTGGGTTTATCGTGCTGCTCTTCCTCGTCGTCTCTTCCGCGTTTTAAGGACGCCGACCTTTCCACGTCCATTTCCTCCACCTTCTTGGGGGAGGGACTCCTTTTCTGTACATGTTTGGCCGGCGTTTTGGCGGGAGGGGAGACCTCTACCGGGGGCTCCTTTTGTTTTTCCGGCTCCCCGCCCAGAGACGGCGCTTTTGCCGGGCACGCCTTCCGTTTAGCTGGGGACGCTGCTTTTGCCGGAGTCTGTTTTGGAGGCGTCTTGACAGGGGGCGGCACCTTCGCGGGGGAAGGAGTCTTCGCCTTCTTTCTGCCGACCACCTGCCACTCGCCCTCCCTACTGACAGTCTGTGCTGGAGTTGGTGTTGCTGTCTTAGTCGTCTCCTTTCCCCCTGCCTTTTCCTCTTGCTGCGGCTGCTTGGCTGTTTGGGCCTTTGGGGGTGGGTTCTTCGTTGGGCAAGCCTTGGCAACATGTTCCGCCGCCCCGCAGACCCAACAGCACGGCTTTCTTCCCTCCACAATCACAAATATCTTGCGACCCCTACAAGTGAGGATGTTGGGGATCTTATCTATCTTCTCTTTTGTCAAGGTCACTTGGAGGATCATGTCGCCCGTCAAAAAGCCTGCCTTTGACCGCAGCGAGGAGACTTCGGCCACCTTGCCATATCCCGCAAAAAAGGCACCAATATGGTCCTCGGCGATGTCCATTGGGACGCCATGCAGGGTGATTTTAAGTTTCTTAGTACCCATGTACTCTGTATGGATTTGGAGTGTCTTGGTTTCCAAGACCACTCCCATTAGGGCCTTCGCCTCCCCTGCAGATCCAAGCAGGACGTCCCACATGGCACCGCCTCTCCTCGCTACGGCCCTGGCTTTGATCTTCAGTGCTTTAATACTTTCTTCAAAAACGTCCCTGGGGACCCCAATTAATTTGTGTGTTTTAAGGTCCTTTGTTATCAAGGTAATTATTCGGGCTTCTATTAGAGCTAACTGTTCAGGGACCGAAACCAGTTCTGCTTCCTTGATAAATTCCGCGTACTTCAAGTTCATTTGAGCGTAGTACTCCTCTCCCTTAGTAGTGATTCTACCTCCATTCCACCCAGAGGTAGAAGGTATGGGAGATGCTGCTGATACTTCCGAAGAGGGGTCGATCCTGGGTGGTAAACTCCAGTCTCCTCTTTCCCTCCCACCGAGGCCGTGGTGGGAGGACTGACTTCTTCCGGCCTATTACAGGCCATTGCCACTAAGTGGCCGAACACCGGGTAGTTGCAATCCGGTGTTTCGCGTTGTTTAGACGCTACTTTGCGCTGGCCCGAGCAATAAACTCGGGCTGGAATGCAAGCAAACCCAAAGACCCAAAATGATAGCTAATATCACGAAGGAACAAGAGCTTCTTTTTGGTCTTTTTGCCAAACACCACACAAACAAAAAAGTCTGGGAGGGTATATTTATTTGCAAAAATTTACAAATTATGGCACAAGGCCGAAAATTGGGAGGGGGAATAAAACTTGGGGTGGTCTTCAATTACTCTATCCTGTACCTAGCTAATCCGATTCACGACCCATACATCCATTACAATTTTCTCATTCACCATAAAAATTTGTCCATCAACACTCATTCTTATCATACACCAAAATACCGCAACAGCATACCAGGGACCTACAAAACGCCCCAAATGTACATAAAAATTTGTGTTTTTACAATATTTACAATATCTTACAAAAATAAATTTAAAACTTTATTCATGAAATGACATGATGGGGAGGGGGTATGAAGAAACAGAAAATCCCCAAAACAAAAACAATTTCAAAAATGATATATATACATGGGTTAGTAAGACCCAAACACACCCACATAACTAAAGAGGCCGCTGTATTCTGCCTTGAAAGACAAAATCAAGGAGCTCTCTTTCTAAGGGGAATGGAGAAGCAGGGTACAAAATAAATTGGGACTGGAGAATATATAAGGCTGACCCAGCCGAGATTGAAAACGGGGTAAAATAACTATGGACCATGGGGATCTCGAACTGGATCATAACAAAAGCCGAGGCGCCGGGAACAGGCCGGGACAAACACATTCACTCACATTAACTAGATACACAAAAGAATACTAACCTTAACCACGGGAGGGGTTCCAAAGGAATCCACCCCGATGCGACTAGCAGATCTAAAAGAGAAAATCAAGGCTAGCCCCGGTCACACGATCCAGGCTCGCTGCATATATCCACCTTTCGCCAAAGTCTGTCGGGTGCAGCCGTTTCCGTTCAGTTCTAATCTTCATTTTGAGCTGATGCTCAAAATATCGGATTAGATCCTGATCCGAAAGACGGCCGCCCCGCAAGACTTCCTCCAGTCGCGTCGTCCATATCACCATTCTAGCCGTGGCCAGTAGCGACAGAAACACCATCCGCTTCACTCCAGAGTACGGGGGCGACACATTGTCCACAGCGTATGCGCGGTCAATGGGCACGAGCTCCCGCGGCGCGATACGAGCAGTCAACTCGCCGACACGCTCCCACAACGGGCGAACGCGCGAACAATGGAAGAAGGCGTGCGCAGACGTCTCCTTAATTCCAAGGACGCAACGTTCACAATCTGGCAAATCCGCCAGGCCCATTGCGAAACGCTTGTCGTTGAGAGACAAACCATTCCGAGCCAATCGCCAGGTCAGAGCAAACTCAGAGTTGCTGAGCCAATCCGCACCTGGCGCCCAAGACCAATGAGAGCTATACTCCACTCTCGACATGCCGAGCTTACTCCACAGCTTATCCTTCACGGCACCCTCCACTAATCCCCGATAGAAGATTTTCCTAGGCTGTGAAAGGTCACTGGACCGTGGAATGGCCTGCAAGGCCTCCAGACATTCGAGCAGGAATTTCGGTCGCACCCAAGGCCTGACGGTCAGCCATAGGGTCGGGGGAGTGATAGTAAGGCAAGGGAACATGTCCCTCACTACCCCCGCAAGCAACCGATCTTCCTCCAACGCGCGCCTGAGGAATGCCAACCTCGAAGCGAGCACATGGCTCCTCAAGTGTGGCATCCCCAGACCCCCTTGACACGGACGGAGGCAACAGACTCCTTTGTCGACCATGTGTTTGCGTCCTCTCCACAGACAGGAGAATAGCAAACGCTCGAGCGCCTTCTCATGATCGTCACAAAGGGGAAGTACTGACAGCCGGTAAAGGATCATGGGAAAGAGGTATGTATTACACACCTCCGCCAAGCCCTTCACGGAGAGACTCCGTCGACGCCAAGTCTTGACCGACGCGCCGACCTTTGCCAGTATTTCTGACCAGTTTTTCTCCAGCTGTAAGTCCGGACCGAACCAAATTCCGAGGATTTTGACCGGCCCGTCCGTCCAGCTGAAGGGCCCCGGGAGGGAAACACCCTTCCAGGCGCCTAACCGCAAGCCGGATGACTTGTCGCGGTTAATTCTGGCCCCTGTCACCTTCTCGTACCGTTCAAGCGCCTGTTGTACCGCCTCTATGTCCCTGCGGGAGGACACAAAGGTCGTTACGTCATCGGCGTACGCGGAAACCCTGGCTCGAGCTCCACCAGGGACTTCAATTCCACGCAGGACCGGACTGCCCGTCTCGTCCCTTAGCCGGCGAAGGAGGGGCTCCAACGCCAAGACATAAAGGAGAGAAGACAGTGGACAACCCTGTCGGACCGACCTAGACAGCGCGAAAGCGCCCGACAGCTTCCCGTTCACCTGTACCACAGCCTGGGGGGAGCGATACAGAAGGCTAATCCAGCGGCTGAAGTCGGGTTTGAATCCGGCGGCCTGCAGGACAGCAGCCAGGTAGCCATGGTCAATCCTATCAAATGCCTTGGACTGATCTAAATTGATCAGCGCGGCCTCATCGTCGTCTTCTACACCCTCTATGATCGTGCGAATCAAGTGCAGGTTGCTCTGAATTGTTCTCCCCTTCACAGAACAAGTCTGATCCGGTTCCAACAGAGACTCGGCAACTAGCTGCAAGCGATTCGTCAGGATCTTGGCCTAAAATCTTTAACTCTGTGTTTAGCAGAGTTATGGGCCTGTAATCGTCTAGTTCCCTCCCAACCTTCTTGCCTTTTCTCAACAGCGTGATCACGCCCCTGGTGATCCGACCGGGGATGGACCCCTGCCGAAACCAGTGGTTGAACACGACAGCCAAGATCGGGACAAAAAGGTGCGACATCCTCAAGTACAATTCATAGGGCAAACCATCCAAACCTGGCGACTTGCCACTGCCGACCTTCTTCAAAGCCACGTAGATTTCGTCCTCCGTAATCTCCCCTTCGCAGCTAGCCGCTTCAGCCGGCAAAAGCCGGGGAAAGTCAGCCAAATAGCTGCGAAACTCCTCGTCACGGAGACCAGGCTCCTTGGTAAATCGGTGTTCGAAATGCTGCCGGAACGCCTCGCACATGTCGTCGGTGGACCTAAGGAGATGTCCCTCCGGGTCGCGTACCTCTCGAATGTACCGGTCGCCGGCTCGGCGAATTTCTTCCTTGCGCAATTCTGCGCCCATTTTCACAGCTTCGGAAGACATCTTGCTTAACTTATGTCTAATTACTTGGCCCATGTAGCGCCCGCTAGTCGAACGCTCCAGGGCCTCCCTAGCTACAGCTATTTCTAGGGGATCCCCACCAGCCTCCGCCCGGGAGAAATTAGCTCTAAGTGTCTTTGCCTTCGCAGCCTTATCTAGGTTGAGCCGTTGGCTGTATTGGGTGGCGAAAGACCTAATGGTGTCCTTAAGGTTAACCCACCACTTACTCCCAATGACTCGCCCAATTAACGCCCGCTGAACTAATCTTGTCAGCTGGTCACGAAAGTCCCGCCTGTCCAGTAAGGACTGATTGAACTTCCAATAACCAGCCAACCTAGGCCTAAAATCTAACACCACACGGGCACAAACGAGTTTGTGGTCCGTGTAGCCTAACCAGTGGAACGTTGGACATTCTAAGAAGTCTATGTCGGCTACTCTCACTAACATCCTATCCAGGTACGCAGATACCCGGGTAGAAGGCCAATTAAGCGCCCACGTCCACATGCTCCCTTCCGGATGATCGACCCGGTATCTATCGACGAGACCAAATTCGCCGATCAGATCAACCAGGCTACGATCACCACGCCTCCCGCTAGCGCCCCTTCCTCTATCCCATTTGGGGGTTAGGATGGCATTCCAGTCCCCAACTAAGATTAGCCGTGTTGAATCCACCATGAAGGGCTCCAACAGCCGAAAGAAAGAGACTCGCTCACCTTGATCATTGGGCGCATAAACCGCAATCAGCCGGAACGACTTGCTTTTCACTGCAATATCGGCCACGATCAGCCGGCCCTCGGCACCGACATGGACAAGGTCAATCCTCGCGTCCAGGGTACGCTTGACCAGCAAAGAAACACCTCTGGCATGCCAGCTCCCCATATGCTGAATAGACGACAAAGTCGTTAGACAGCACACACGAGTCGACTTCGCAAACAAAGTGAGTTTCTTGGATCGCGGCCACATCCACGCCGAAGGACAAGAGGTCACGAAGCAGGCGAGCCGCCTTACCCCGATCCCTCAGGCCCCTCGCATTCAAACTGGCTATCTTAATAGACATCTTTTAGACCTGAAACGAGAAAAACAAAAAGAACATGCAACAAGGCTCTACTCGCATACCGGGTAGAAATCTCGGGTAGAAGGGACCCCGACGGACTGTCCTAGGGACCCTGTACCTATATCGGACGTAATCCGTCCGTCTAGGACAATACCGCCGACGTCCGTTGGATATGTAAGTTTTACCACCCTATATAAGCAGGGGTGGAGCAAAACGGGGAACCTCCCCGAACAATTTTTTGCCATTTTCTTTAGCTCTGGCGAGTTCTCGGTTACCATCCTTACTTTCGGGTAGTAACTCTGGACCTCTGCAATGTGATCCCAGACCCTCAGGTTTCCTCCGGTATTCCGCACCAGAGTAATGACGCCTGGGGCCTGGGCAAAGTTCATGGGATCCTCCGTGGACATCCCATTTACGGAGGTAAGTTTTAGAAGGGGCCTGAGTAGTTTCCTTCTTTGAGAGGACCACTCTGCCGAAATGTTCTCTGGGATTTTCATCAACGCATCCCCGCGAGGGAGGCCTCTCTTCCCTTTAGGCTGCGTGGGAGTGGGAATAGGAGAAGGGGAGGGAGTGGGAGTTAAGGTGCTGATTTTCTTTAGAGGGGTCAATTCAAAGGTAGGGGACTGGGAAGCTTTACGCGGGGAGGCGGGAAGGCTTCTTGCCTTTTCCGCATAGGACCTTCTTGCTGGGGAAACCGGCAGTGATGAGCATTTCTCCCGTGATCTCCTTTCCTTACTCCTGCTCCTCCTACGGGTCTTTGGGTTGTCGTGCTGCTCATCCACCTCCTCCTCTCTCCCGCGCTTCAGCGATGACGACCTTTCTACATCCATCTCCTGGATCTTTCTTGGGGAGGAACTCCTTTCCTTCCCTTGTTTAGGGGGAGCTTTCTTTACAGGGGTCTCCTTCGGTTTTGTAGGAGTTTTTGCAGGCGGTGGCGCCCTCTCCGACACCTTCACCGGAGAAGGCGTTTTAGCCTTTTTTCTCGTCACCACCTGCCATTCGCCGTCTTTATTGGCTGCCGGTACTGATGCTGGAGAGGCTGCCTTCGCCGTCGATTTCTCCTCTGCTTGCCGTTTGGCTGGTTGGGCCTTAGGAGGCGGATTTTTGGTAGGACAGGCCTTCGCGACATGGTCCGCCGCCCCACAGACCCAACAGCACGGCTTTCTACCTTCCACTATCACAAAAATTACGCGACCCCTGCAGGTGAGGATGTTAGGGATTTTGGCAATATTTTCCTTCGATAGCGTCACCTGCAGGGTCATGTCTCCCGTAACAATGCCGGCTTTAGACCGTAGCGAGGAGACTTCGGCCACCTTGCCATAATTGGCAAAAAAGGCGCCTATATGATCCTCTGCAATGTCCATAGGGACGCCATGCAGAGTAATTTTCAACTTTCGAGTACCCATGTACTCGGTGTGGAACTGGAGTGTTTTGGTCTCCAGAACCACACCGACCAATCTCTTGGCCTCCTCTGCTGTGCCTAGCAGGACGTCCCATATGGCATTGCTCCTCCTCGCCACGGCCCTAGCATTAATCTTCAATGCCTGAATCGCCTCCTCAAAAACATCTCTTGTGATCCCAATTAGCCTATGTGTCCGAATATCCTTGGCAATCAGGGTAATAACCCGAACTTCTATTTGAGCCAACTGCTCTGGCACCGAAACCAACTCGTTACCGTTGATGTAGTTGGCATACTTCTCCTTCATTTGGTCGTAATATTCTTCTCCTTTCCTCGTCATTTTCGCCCCTGTCCATCCAGGGGTCGATGGTTTGGGGGATCCAGGTGCTAGTACTGCTGCTGCTGGGGGATTACTCCTTGGCGGTACTTGCCAACTTCCTTCCTTTCCTCCCACCGAGTCCGTGGTGGGAGGAACGACTTCCACCGGCCCATCCGTGGCCATCGCCACAAAGTGGCCGAACACCGGACAACTGCTTCTCCGGTGTTTCGCGTCTATTGACACTACTTTACGCAGGCCCGAGCTATAAACTCGGGCTGGAAAAAAGCCTGTCCCAAGAACCAAAGTACAAGTAAATATCACTGCGGAACAAATACTGTCTTTAGCACTTGTAACCATTCACCACACAAACAAAAGTCTGGGAGGGTATATTTATTTGCAAAAATTTACAAATTATGGCACAAGGCCGAAAATTGGGAGGGGGAACAAAACTTGGGGTGGTCTTCAATTACTCTATCCTGTACTTAGCTAATCCGATTCACGACCCATACATCCATTACAATTTTCTCATTCACCATAAAAATTTGTCCATCAACACTCATTCTTATCATACACCAAAATACCGCAACAGCATACCAGGGACCTACAAAACGCCCCAAATGTACATAAAAATTGGTGTTTTTACAATATTTACAATATCTTACAAAAATAAATTTAAAACTTTATTCATGAAATGACATGATGGGGAGGGGGTATGAAGAAACAAAAAATCCCCAAAACAAAAAAAATTTCAAAAATGATATATATACATGGGTTAGTAAGACCCAAACACACCCACATAACTAAAGAGGCCGCTGTATTCTGCCTTGAAAGACAAAATCAAGGAGCTCTCTTTCTAAGGGGAATGGAGAAGCAGGGTATAAAATAAATGGGACTGGAGAATATATAAGGCTGACCCAGCCGAGATTGAAAACGGGATAAAATAACTATGGACCATGGGGATCTCGAACTGGATCATAACAAAAGCAGAGGCGCCGGGAACAGGCCGGGACCAACACATTCACTCACATTAACTAGATACACAAAAGAATACTAACCTTAACCACGGGAGGGGTTCCAAAGGAATCCACCCCGATGCGACTAGCAAATCTAAAAGAGAAAATCAAGGCTAGCCCCGGTCACACGAACCAGGCTCGCTGCATATATCCACCTTTCGCCAAAGTCCTGTCGGGTGCAGCCGTTTCCGTTCAGTTCTAATCTTCATTTTGAGCTGATGCTCAAAATATCGGATTAGATCCTGATCCGAAAGACGGCCGCCCCGCAAGACTTCCTCCAGTCGCGTCGTCCATATCACCATTCTCGCCGTGGCCAGTAGCGACAGAAACACCATCCGCTTCACTCCAGAGTACGGGGGCGACACATTGTCCACAGCGTATGCGCGGTCAATGGGCACGAGCTCCCGCGGCGCGATACGAGCAGTCAACTCGCCGACACGCTCCCACAACGGGCGAACGCGCGAACAATGGAAGAAGGCGTGCGCAGACGTCTCCTTAATTCCAAGGACGCAACGTTCACAATCTGGCAAATCCGCCAGGCCCATTGCGAAACGCTTGTCGTTGAGAGACAAACCATTCCGAGCCAATCGCCAGGTCAGAGAAAACTCAGAGTTGCTGAGCCAATCCGCACCTGGCGCCCAAGACCAATGAGAGCTATACTCCACTCTCGACATGCCGAGCTTACTCCACAGCTTATCCTTCACGGCACCCTCCACTAATCCCCGATAGAAGATTTTCCTAGGCTGTGAAAGGTCACTGGACCGTGGAATGGCCTGCAAGGCCTCCAGACATTCGAGCAGGAATTTCGGTCGCACCCAAGGCCTGACGGTCAGCCATAGGGTCGGGGGAGTGATAGTAAGGCAAGGGAACATGTCCCTCACTACCCCCGCAAGCAACCGATCTTCCTCCAACGCGCGCCTGAGGAATGCCAACCTCGAAGCGAGCACATGGCTCCTCAAGTGTGGCATCCCCAGACCCCCTTGACACGGACGGAGGCAACAGACTCCTTTGTCGACCATGTGTTTGCGTCCTCTCCACAGACAGGAGAATAGCAAACGCTCGAGCGCCTTCTCATGATCGTCACAAAGGGGAAGTACTGACAGCCGGTAAAGGATCATGGGAAAGAGGTATGTATTACACACCTCCGCCAAGCCCTTCACGGAGAGACTCCGTCGACGCCAAGTCTTGACCGACGCGCCGACCTTTGCCAGTATTTCTGACCAGTTTTTCTCCAGCTGTAAGTCCGGACCGAACCAAATTCCGAGGATTTTGACCGGCCCGTCCGTCCAGCTGAAGGGCCCCGGGAGGGAAACACCCTTCCAGGCGCCTAACCGCAAGCCGGATGACTTGTCGCGGTTAATTCTGGCCCCCTGTCACCTTCTCGTACCGTTCAAGCGCCTGTTGTACCGCCTCTATGTCCCTGCGGGAGGACACAAAGGTCGTTACGTCATCGGCGTACGCGGAAACCCTGGCTCGAGCTCCACCAGGGACTTCAATTCCACGCAGGACCGGACTGCCCGTCTCGTCCCTTAGCCGGCGAAGGAGGGGCTCCAACGCCAAGACATAAAGGAGAGAAGACAGTGGACAACCCTGTCGGACCGACCTAGACAGCGCGAAAGCGCCCGACAGCTTCCCGTTCACCTGTACCACAGCCTGGGGGGAGCGATACAGAAGGCTAATCCAGCGGCTGAAGTCGGGTTTGAATCCGGCGGCCTGCAGGACAGCAGCCAGGTAGCCATGGTCAATCCTATCAAATGCCTTGGACTGATCTAAATTGATCAGCGCGGCCTCATCGTCGTCTTCTACACCCTCTATGATCGTGCGAATCAAGTGCAGGTTGCTCTGAATTGTTCTCCCCTTCACAGAACAAGTCTGATCCGGTTCCAACAGAGACTCGGCAACTAGCTGCAAGCGATTCGTCAGGATCTTGGCCAAAATCTTTAACTCTGTGTTTAGCAGAGTTATGGGCCTGTAATCGTCTAGTTCCCTCCCAACCTTCTTGCCTTTTCTCAACAGCGTGATCACGCCCCTGGTGATCCGACCGGGGATGGACCCCTGCCGAAACCAGTGGTTGAACACGACAGCCAAGATCGGGACAAAAAGGTGCGACATCCTCAAGTACAATTCATAGGGCAAACCATCCAAACCTGGCGACTTGCCACTGCCGACCTTCTTCAAAGCCACGTAGATTTCGTCCTCCGTAATCTCCCCTTCGCAGCTAGCCGCTTCAGCCGGCAAAAGCCGGGGAAAGTCAGCCAAATAGCTGCGAAACTCCTCGTCACGGAGACCAGGCTCCTTGGTAAATCGGTGTTCGAAATGTTGCCGGAACGCCTCGCACATGTCGTCGGTGGACCTAAGGAGATGTCCCTCCGGGTCGCGTACCTCTCGAATGTACCGGTCGCCGGCTCGGCGAATTTCTTCCTTGCGCAATTCTGCGCCCATTTTCACAGCTTCGAAGACATCTTGCTTAACTTATGTCTAATTACTTGGCCCATGTAGCGCCCGCTAGTCGAACGCTCCAGGGCCTCCCTAGCTACGGCTATTTCTAGGGGATCCCCACCAGCCTCCGCCCGGGAGAAATTAGCTCTAAGTGTCTTTGCCTTCGCAGCCTTATCTAGGTTGAGCCGTTGGCTGTATTGGGTGGCGAAAGACCTAATGGTGTCCTTAAGGTTAACCCACCACTTACTCCCAATGACTCGCCCAATTAACGCCCGCTGAACTAATCTTGTCAGCTGGTCACGAAAGTCCCGCCTGTCCAGTAAGGACTGATTGAACTTCCAATAACCAGCCAACCTAGGCCTAAAATCTAACACCACACGGGCACAAACGAGTTTGTGGTCCGTGTAGCCTAACCAGTGGAACGTTGGACATTCTAAGAAGTCTATGTCGGCTACTCTCACTAACATCCTATCCAGGTACGCAGATACCCGGGTAGAAGGCCAATTAAGCGCCCACGTCCACATGCTCCCTTCCGGATGATCGACCCGGTATCTATCGACGAGACCAAATTCGCCGATGAGATCAACCAGGCTACGATCACCACGCCTCCCGCTAGCGCCCCTTCCTCTATCCCATTTGGGGGTTAGGATGGCATTCCAGTCCCCAACTAAGATTAGCCGTGTTGAATCCACCATGAAGGGCTCCAACAGCCGAAAGAAAGAGACTCGCTCACCTTGATCATTGGGCGCATAAACCGCAATCAGCCGGAACGACTTGCTTTTCACTGCAATATCGGCCACGATCAGCCGGCCCTCGGCACCGACATGGACAAGGTCAATCCTCGCGTCCAGGGTACGCTTGACCAGCAAAGAAACACCTCTGGCATGCCAGCTCCCATATGCTGAATAGACGACAAAGTCGTTAGACAGCACACACGAGTCGACTTCGCAAACAAAGTGAGTTTCTTGGATCGCGGCCACATCCACGCCGAAGGACAAGAGGTCACGAAGCAGGCGAGCCGCCTTACCCCGATCCCTCAGGCCCCTCGCATTCAAACTGGCTATCTTAATAGACATCTTTTAGACCTGAAACGAGAAAAACAAAAAGAACATGCAACAAGGCTCTACTCGCATACCGGGTAGAAATCTCGGGTAGAAGGGACCCCGACGGACTGTCCTAGGGACCCTGTACCTATATCGGACGTAATCCGTCCGTCTAGGACAATACCGCCGACGTCCGTTGGATATGTAAGTTTTACCACCCTATATAAGCAGGGGTGGAGCAAAACGGGGAACCTCCCCGAACAATTTTTTGCCATTTTCTTTAGCTCTGGCGAGTTCTCGGTTACCATCCTTACTTTCGGGTAGTAACTCTGGACCTCTGCAATGTGATCCCAGACCCTCAGGTTTCCTCCGGTATTCCGCACCAGAGTAATGACGCCTGGGGCCTGGGCAAAGTTCATGGGATCCTCCGTGGACATCCCATTTACGGAGGTAAGTTTTAGAAGGGGCCTGAGTAGTTTCCTTCTTTGAGAGGACCACTCTGCCGAAATGTTCTCTGGGATTTTCATCAACGCATCCCCGCGAGGGAGGCCTCTCTTCCCCTTTAGGCTGCGTGGGAGTGGGAATAGGAGAAGGGGAGGGAGTGGGAGTTAAGGTGCTGATTTTCTTTAGAGGGGTCAATTCAAAGGTAGGGGACTGGGAAGCTTTACGCGGGGAGGCGGGAAGGCTTCTTGCCTTTTCCGCATAGGACCTTCTTGCTGGGGAAACCGGCAGTGATGAGCATTTCTCCCGTGATCTCCTTTCCTTACTCCTGCTCCTCCTACGGGTCTTTGGGTTGTCGTGCTGCTCATCCACCTCCTCCTCTCTCCCGCGCTTCAGCGATGACGACCTTTCTACATCCATCTCCTGGATCTTTCTTGGGGAGGAACTCCTTTCCTTCCCTTGTTTAGAGGGAGCTTTCTTTACAGGGGTCTCCTTCGGTTTTGTAGGAGTTTTTGCAGGCGGTGGCGCCCTCTCCGACACCTTCACCGGAGAAGGCGTTTTAGCCTTTTTTCTCGTCACCACCTGCCATTCGCCGTCTTTATTGGCTGCCGGTACTGATGCTGGAGAGGCTGCCTTCGCCGTTGATTTCTCCTCTGCTTGCCGTTTGGCTGGTTGGGCCTTAGGAGGCGGATTTTTGGTAGGACAGGCCTTCGCGACATGGTCCGCCGCCCCACAGACCCAACAGCACGGCTTTCTACCTTCCACTATCACAAAAATTACGCGACCCCTGCAGGTGAGGATGTTAGGGATTTTGGCAATATTTTCCTTCGATAGCGTCACCTGCAGGGTCATGTCTCCCGTAACAATGCCGGCTTTAGACCGTAGCGAGGAGACTTCGGCCACCTTGCCATAATTGGCAAAAAAGGCGCCTATATGATCCTCTGCAATGTCCATAGGGACGCCATGCAGAGTAATTTTCAACTTTCGAGTACCCTATGTACTCGGTGTGGAACTGGAGTGTTTTGGTCTCCAGAACCACACCGACCAATCTCTTGGCCTCCTCTGCTGTGCCTAACAGGACGTCCCATATGGCATTGCTCCTCCTCGCCACGGCCCTAGCATTAATCTTCAATGCCTGAATCGCCTCCTCAAAAACATCTCTTGTTATCCCAATTAGCCTATGTGTCCGAATATCCTTGGCAATCAGGGTAATAACCCGAACTTCTATTTGAGCCAACTGCTCTGGCACCGAAACCAACTCGTTACCGTTAATGTAGTTGGCATACTTCTCCTTCATTTGGTCGTAATATTCTTCTCCTTTCCTCGTCATTTTCGCCCCTGTCCATCCAGGGGTCGATGGTTTGGGGGATCCAGGTGCTAGTACTGCTGCTGCTGGGGGATTACTCCTTGGCGGTACTTGCCAATCCCCTTCCTTTCCTCCCACCGAGTCCGTGGTGGGAGGAACGACTTCCACCGGCCCATCCGTGGCCATCGCCACAAAGTGGCCGAACACCGGACAACTGCTTCTCCGGTGTTTCGCGTCTATTGACACTACTTTACGCAGGCCCGAGCTATAAACTCGGGCTGGAAAAACAGCCTGTCCCAAGAACCAAAGTACAAGTAAATATCACTGCGGAACAAATACTGTCTTTAGCACTTGTAACCATTCACCACACAAACAAAAGTCTGGGAGGGGATGGCTAGTTTTATTTATTCTTTAATTACAAAGAATTATGGCACAAGGCCGAAAAATGGGTGGGGGTACAAAACTTGGGGTGGTCTTCAGTACTCTATCTTATACCTAGCTAATCGGATTCACGACCCATACATACGTTACAATTTTTCTCAATCACCATAAGAATTTGTCCATCAACACTCATACATATCGTACACCAAAATGCCGCAAAAACCATACCAGGGACCTAAAAAACGCCCCAAAATGTACATAAAAATTTAAGACTTATTTACAAATATAATACAAAAATAGATTTAAAAATTTATACATGAAATGACATGATGGGAAGGGGTATGAAGAAACAGAAAATCCCCAACATAAAAACAATTTCAAATGAACATCATATACAGAGTGTTAGTAAGACCCAAACACACCCTCATAATTAAAGAGGCCACTGTATTCTGCCTTAAAAGGCAAAATCAAGTAGCTCTCTTTCTACAGGGGAAAGGAGAAGCAGGTTAAAATAAATTGGACTGGGGAATATATAAGGCTGACCCAGCCGAGAGTAAAACGGGACAAAATAACGATGGACAAAGGGGATCTCGAACTGGATCATAACAAAAGTATTGGAGCCGGGAACAGGCTAGGACAACCCATACACTCACATTAACTAGGTACACAAAAGAATATCTACCTTAACCACGGGAAGGGTTCCAAAGGAATCCCCCCCGATGTGATTAGCAGATCTAAAAAAGAAAATCAAGGCTAGCCCCGGTCACACGAACCAGGCTCGCTGCATGTATCCACCTTTCGCAAAAGTCTGTCGGGTGCAGCCGTTTCCGTTCAGTTCTAATCTTCATTTTGAGCTGGTGCTCAAAATATCGGATTAGATCCTGATCCGAAAGACGACCGCCCCGCAAGACTTCCTCCAGTCGCGTCGTCCATATCACCATTCTAGCCGAAGCCAGCAGCCCTTCACGAAGAGACCCCGTCGACGCCAAATCTTGACCGACGCGCCGACCTTTGCCAGTACTTCTGACCAGTTTTTCTCCAGCTGTAAGTCCGGACCGAACCAAACTCCGAGGAGCTTGACCGGCCCGTCCGTCCAGCTGAAGGGCCCCGGGAGGGAAACTCCCTTCCAGGCACCTAACCGCAAGCCGGATGACTTGTCGCAGTTAATTCTGGCCCCTGTCACCTTCTCGTACCGTACAAGCGCCTGGTGTACCGCCTCTATGTCCCTGCGGGAGGACACAAAGGTCGTTACGTCATCGGCGTACGCAGAAACCCTGGCTCGAGCTCCGCCAGGGACTTCAATTCCACGCAGGACCGGACTGCCCGTCTCGTCCCTTAGCCGGCGAAGGAGGGGCTCCAACGCCAAGACATAAAGGAGAGAAGACAGTGGACAACCCTGTCGGACCGACCTAGACAGCGCGAAAGCGCCCGACAGCTTCCCGTTCACCTGTACCACAGCCCGGGGGAGCGATACAGAAGGCTAATCCAGCGGCTGAAGTCGGGTTTGAATCCGGCGGCCTGCAGGACAGCAGCCAGGTAGCCATGGTCAATCCTATCAAATGCCTTGGACTGATCTAAATTGATCAGCGCGGCCTCATCGTCGTCTTCTACACCCTCTATGATCGTGCGAATCAAGTGCAGGTTGCTCTGAATTGTTCTCCCCTTCACAGAACAAGTCTGATCCGGTTCCAACAGAGACTCGGCAACTAGCTGCAAGCGATTCGTCAGGATCTTGGCCAAAATCTTTAACTCTGTGTTTAGCAGAGTTATGGGCCTGTAATCGTCTAGTTCCCTCCCAACCTTCTTGCCTTTTCTCAACAGCGTGATCACGCCCCTGGTGATCCGACCGGGGATGGACCCCTGCCGAAACCAGTGGTTGAACACGACTGCCAAGAGCGGGACAAAAAGGTGCGACATCCTCAAGTACAATTCATAGGGCAAACCATCCAAACCTGGCGACTTGCCACTGCCGACCTTCTTCAAAGCCACGTAGATTTCGTCCTCCGTAATCTCCCCTTCGCAGCTAGCCGCTTCAGCCGGCAAAAGCCGGGGAAAGTCAGCCAAATAGCTGCGAAAGTCCTCGTCACGGAGACCAGGCTCCTTGGTAAATCGGTGTTCGAAATGCTGCCGGAACGCCTCGCACATGTCGTCAGTCGACCTAAGGAGATGTCCCTCCGGGTCGCGTACCTCTCGAATGTACCGGTCGCCGGCTCGGCGAATTTCTTCCTTGCGCAGTTCCGCGCCCATTTTCACAGCTTCGGAAGACATCTTGCTTAACTTAGCCCTAATTACCTGGCCCATGTAGCGCCCGCTAGTCGAACGCTCCAGGGCCTCCCTGGCTAAGGCTATTTCTAGGGAATCCCCACCAGCCTCCGCCCGGGCGAAATTAGCTCTAAGTGTCTTTGCCTCCGCAGCCTTATCTAGGTTGAGCCGCTGGCTATATTTGGTGGCGAAAGACCTAATGGAGTCCTTAAGACTAACCCACCACTTACTCCCAATGACTCGCCCAATTAACGCCCGCTGAACTAGTTTTGTCAGCTGGTCACGAAAGTCCCGCCTGTCCAGTAAGGACTGGTTGAACTTCCAATAACCAGCCAACCTAGGCCTAAAATCTAACACCACACGGGCACAAACGAGTTTGTGATCCGTGTAGCCTAACCAGTGGAACGTTGGACATTCTAAGAAGTCTATGTCGGCTTCTCTCACTAACACCCTATCCAGGTACGCTGATACCCGGGTAGAGGGCCAACTACGCGTCCACGTCCACATGCTCCCTTCCGGATGATCGACCCGGTATCTATCGACGAGACCAAAATCGCCGACAAGATTGACCAGGCTACGATCACCACTCCACCCGCTAGCGCCCCTCCCTCTATCCCATTTGGGGGTTAGGATGGCATTCCAGTCCCCAACTAAGATTAGCCGTGTTGAATGCACCATGAAGGGCTCCAACAGCCGAAAGAAAGAGACACGCTCACCTTGAACATTGGGCGCATAAACCGCAATCAGCCGGAACGACTTGCTTTTCACTGCAATATCGGCCACGATCAGCCGGCCCTCGGCACCGACATGGACAAGGTCAACCCTCGCGTCCAGGGTACGCTTGACCAGCAAAGAAACACCTCTGGCCCGCCGGCTCCCATATGCTGAATAAACGACAAAGTCGTCATCCAGCACACACGAGTCGACTTCGCAAACAAAGTGAGTCTCTTGGATCGCGGCCACATCCACGCCGTACGACAAGAGGTCACGAAGCAGGCGAGCCGCCTTGCCCCGATCCCTCAGGCCATACGCATTCAAACTGGCTATCTTGATAGACATTTCTTAGGCCTGAAAAAGAGAAACAGAAAAAACATGCAACAACGGCACTAATCACATACGGGGAAAAAATCTCTGGTGGATGGGACCCCGACGGACTGTCCTAGGGACCCTGTACCTATATCGGACGTAATCCGCCCGTCTAGGACAATCCCGCCGACGTCCGTTGGATAAGTTAATTTTACCACCCTATATAAGCAGGGGTGGAGTAATACGGGGAACCTCCCCGAACAATTTCTAGCCATTTTTCTGAGCTCTGGAGTGTTTTCCTTTACCATTGTCAGTTTTGGGTAGTATTTCTGTACCTCTGAGATATGGTCCCAGACCCGCAGGTTCCCACCGGTGTTTCTTACCAGGGTGATGACGCCTGGGGCCTGGGCAAAGTTCTTGGGGTCCTCGGTGGACAGCCCGTTCACCGAGGTTAGTTTCAGCAGAGGTTTTAGAAGTCTTTTCCGTTGCGAAGACCATTCCGCAACCACGTCTTCGTTGACTCACGAGGGGCCTTCCCCTTCGGGAGGGTAGATTTCTTTTTACTACGAGAGGGAGTGGGAGTTGGAGAAGGGGAGGGGGTGGGAGTCCGTGAGCTGGTCTTCTTGAGGGGGGTCAATTCAAAGGTAGGGGACTGGGAAGCTTTTTGCGGGGACGTTGGAAGACTTCTTGCCTTCTGGGCGTAAGAACACCTTACGGGGGAGACCGGCAGCGAAGAGCATTTGCTTACTGGTTGCCTTCTTTCCACGCTCCTACTCTTGCGACGACTTTTTTGGTTGATGTCGTTCTCCTCTTCCTCGTCTCTCCCCCCGCTTTAAGGACGCCGCCCTTTCAATTTCCATGGGGGATGTACTTCTTTTTCCCTCCTGTTCGCCAAGCGATTTCTGCTTTGGGGACTCCTTCTGCTTGGTTGGTGTTTTGCCAGGAGGTGGTAACTTATCCGGCACCTTGACCGGCGAGGGCGTTTTGGCCTTCTTCCTTGTTACTACTTGCCACTCGCCCTCTTTATTGGTTGCCAGTGCCGGAGACACGGGTTTCGTAACTTCTTTTTGTGCTGCTTGCTGCTGTTGTGGTTGTTTAGCTGGTTGGGCCTTTGGGGTCGGATTCTTAGTCGGACACGTCTTTGCGACGTGCTCCGCCGCCCCGCAGACCCAACAGCACGGCTTTCTCCCTTCGACAATCACAAAGATTTTGCGCTCCCTGCAGGTGAGTATGTTGGGGATCTTTTCGATGTTTTCCTTGGACATCGTCACCTGCAGGGTCATGTCACCAGTTATAAAGCCCGCCTTGGACCGCAGCGAGGAGACTGCGGCCACCTTTCCAAATCCTGCAAAAAGGCGCCAACATGGTCCTCCTCAATGTCCATGGGGACGCCATGTAAAGTAACTTTCACCTTTCGGGCACCCATATATTCGGTGCTGAACTGGAGAGTTTTCGTCTCCAGTACCGCACCGACCAAACGCTTTGCTTCTTCCATGGTGCCCATCAGGACGTCCCACATGGCATTGGACCTCCTCGCCACGGCCCTGGCTTTAATATTTAGTGCCTTGATAGCTTCCTCCAGGGTATCTCTGGGTACTCCAATCATCTTATGTGTTTTGATGTCCTTAGAGATCAGAGTGATGATTCTGGTTTCTATATCTGCCAGCTTGTCTGGCACAGAGACCAGCTCTGTGCCCTTAATATACTGTGCATATTTATCCTTCATGTTGTCATAATAATCCTCGTCTTTGGATGTGATATTAATTTTCCCCCTGTCCACCCCGAAGTGGACGGTATGGGGGAACCTGCTGCTGCTACGGAGGGTGACTCCCGTGGCGGAAGTTGCCAGTCACCCTCCTTTCCTCCCACCGACGCCGTGGTGGGGGGAACACTCTCCACCGGCCCATTCGAGGCCATTGCCACCAAAGTGGCCGAACACCGGACAACTTTTTTCCGGTGTTTCGCGTCCAAAAACACTACTTTACCGTGGCCCGAGCTATAAACTCGGGCTGGAAATCAGTACGTCCAAGAAACACACTGTCAGCAAATATCACGATGGAACAGATGCTGCAGCCTGCTCTTATGCCAAACACCACACAAACAAAAGTCTGGGAGGGGATGGCTAGTTTTATTTATTCTTTAATTACAAAGAATTATGGCACAAGGCCGAAAAATGGGTGGGGGTACAAAACTTGGGGTGGTCTTCAGTACTCTATCTTATACCTAGCTAATCGGATTCACGACCCATACATACGTTACAATTTTCTCAATCACCATAAGAATTTGTCCATCAACACTCATACATATCGTACACCAAAATACCGCAAAAACCATACCAGGGACCTACAAAACGCCCCAAATGTACATAAAAATTTGTGACTATTTACAAATATAATACAAAAATAGATTTAAAATTTGTGCATGAAATGACATGATGGGAAGGGGGAATGAAGAAACAAAAAACCCCAAACTAAAAACAATTTCAAATGAACATCATATACATGGTGTTAGTAAGACCCAAACACACCCTCATAATTAAAGAGGCCACTGTATTCTGCCTTAAAAGGCAAAATCAAGTAGCTCTCTTTCTACAGGGGAAAGGAGAAGCAGGTTAAAATAAATTGGACTGGGGAATATATAAGGCTGACCCAGCCGAGAGTAAAACGGGACAAAATAACGATGGACAAAGGGGATCTCGAACTGGATCATAACAAAAGTATTGGAGCCGGGAACAGGCTAGGACAACCCATACACTCACATTAACTAGGTACACAAAAGAATATCTACCTTAACCACGGGAAGGGTTCCAAAGGAATCCCCCCCGATGTGATTAGCAGATCTAAAAAAGAAAATCAAGGCTAGCCCCGGTCACACGAACCAGGCTCGCTGCATGTATCCACCTTTCGCAAAAGTCTGTCGGGTGCAGCCGTTTCCGTTCAGTTCTAATCTTCATTTTGAGCTGGTGCTCAAAATATCGGATTAGATCCTGATCCGAAAGACGACCGCCCCGCAAGACTTCCTCCAGTCGCGTCGTCCATATCACCATTCTAGCCGAAGCCAGCAGCGTCAGAAACACCATCCGCTTCACTCCAGAGTACGGGGGCAACACATTGTCCACAGCGTATGCGCGATCAATGAGCACGAGCTCCCGCGGCGCGATACGAGCAGTCAACTCGCCGACACGCGCCCACAACGGGCGAACGCGCGAACAATGGAAGAAGGCGTGCGCAGACGTCTCCTTGATTCCAAGGTTGCAACGTTCACAATCTGGCAAATCCGCCAGGCCCATTGCGAAACGCTTGTCATTGAGAGACAAACCATTCCGAGCCAATCGCCAGGTCAGAGAAAACTCAGAGTTGCTGAGCCAATCTGCACCTGGCGCCCAAGACCAATGAGAGCGGTACTCCACTCTCGACATGCCGAGCTTACTCCACAGCTTATCCTTCACGGCACCCTCCACTAATCCCCGATAGAAGATTTTCCTAGGCTGTGAAAGGTCACTGGACCGTGGAATGGCCTGTAAAGCCGCCAGACATTCGAGGAGGAATTTCGGTCGCACCCAAGGCCTGACGGTCAGCCATAGGGTCGGGGGCGTGATGGTAAGGCAAGGGAACATGTCCCTCACTACCCCCGCAAGCAACCGATCTTCCTCTAACGCGCGCCTGAGGAATGCCAACCTTGAAGCGAGCACGTGGCTCCCCAAGTGTGGCATCCCCAGACCCCCTTGACACGGACGGAGGCAACAGACTCCTTTGTCGACCATGTGTTTGCGTCCTCTCCAAAGACAGGAGAATAGCAAACGCTCGAGCGCCTTCTCATGATCGTCACAAAGGGGAAGTACTGACAGCCGGTAAAGGATCATGGGAAAGAGGTATGTGTTACACACCTCCGCCAAGCCCTTCACGGAGAGACCCCGTCGACGCCAAATCTTGACCGACGCGCCGACCTTTGCCAGTACTTCTGACCAGTTTTTCTCCAGCTGTAAGTCCGGACCGAACCAAACTCCGAGGAGCTTGACCGGCCCGTCCGTCCAGCCGAAGGGCCCCGGGAGGGAAACTCCCTTCCAGGCACCTAACCGCAAGCCGGATGACTTGTCGCAGTTAATTCTGGCCCCTGTCACCTTCTCGTACCGTACAAGCGCCTGGTGTACCGCCTCTATGTCCCTGCGGGAGGACACAAAGGTCGTTACGTCATCGGCGTACGCAGAAACCCTGGCTCGAGCTCCGCCAGGGACTTCAATTCCACGCAGGACCGGACTGCCCGTCTCGTCCCTTAGCCGGCGAAGGAGGGGCTCCAACGCCAAGACATAAAGGAGAGAAGACAGTGGACAACCCTGTCGGACCGACCTAGACAGCGCGAAAGCGCCCGACAGCTTCCCGTTCACCTGTACCACAGCCCGGGGGAGCGATACAGAAGGCTAATCCAGCGGCTGAAGTCGGGTTTGAATCCGGCGGCCTGCAGGACAGCAGCCAGGTAGCCATGGTCAATCCTATCAAATGCCTTGGACTGATCTAAATTGATCAGCGCGGCCTCATCGTCGTCTTCTACACCCTCTATGATCGTGCGAATCAAGTGCAGGTTGCTCTGAATTGTTCTCCCCTTCACAGAACAAGTCTGATCCGGTTCCAACAGAGACTCGGCAACTAGCTGCAAGCGATTCGTCAGGATCTTGGCCAAAATCTTTAACTCTGTGTTTAGCAGAGTTATGGGCCTGTAATCGTCTAGTTCCCTCCCAACCTTCTTGCCTTTTCTCAACAGCGTGATCACGCCCCTGGTGATCCGACCGGGGATGGACCCCTGCCGAAACCAGTGGTTGAACACGACTGCCAAGAGCGGGACAAAAAGGTGCGACATCCTCAAGTACAATTCATAGGGCAAACCATCCAAACCTGGCGACTTGCCACTGCCGACCTTCTTCAAAGCCACGTAGATTTCGTCCTCCGTAATCTCCCCTTCGCAGCTAGCCGCTTCAGCCGGCAAAAGCCGGGGAAAGTCAGCCAAATAGCTGCGAAAGTCCTCGTCACGGAGACCAGGCTCCTTGGTAAATCGGTGTTCGAAATGCTGCCGGAACGCCTCGCACATGTCGTCGGTCGACCTAAGGAGATGTCCCTCCGGGTCGCGTACCTCTCGAATGTACCGGTCGCCGGCTCGGCGAATTTCTTCCTTGCGCAGTTCCGCGCCCATTTTCACAGCTTCGGAAGACATCTTGCTTAACTTAGCCCTAATTACCTGGCCCATGTAGCGCCCGCTAGTCGAACGCTCCAGGGCCTCCCTGGCTAAGGCTATTTCTAGGGAATCCCCACCAGCCTCCGCCCGGGCGAAATTAGCTCTAAGTGTCTTTGCCTCCGCAGCCTTATCTAGGTTGAGCCGCTGGCTATATTTGGTGGCGAAAGACCTAATGGAGTCCTTAAGACTAACCCACCACTTACTCCCAATGACTCGCCCAATTAACGCCCGCTGAACTAGTTTTGTCAGCTGGTCACGAAAGTCCCGCCTGTCCAGTAAGGACTGGTTGAACTTCCAATAACCAGCCAACCTAGGCCTAAAATCTAACACCACACGGGCACAAACGAGTTTGTGATCCGTGTAGCCTAACCAGTGGAACGTTGGACATTCTAAGAAGTCTATGTCGGCTTCTCTCACTAACACCCTATCCAGGTACGCTGATACCCGGGTAGAGGGCCAACTACGCGTCCACGTCCACATGCTCCCTTCCGGATGATCGACCCGGTATCTATCGACGAGACCAAAATCGCCGACAAGATTGACCAGGCTACGATCACCACTCCACCCGCTAGCGCCCCTCCCTCTATCCCATTTGGGGGTTAGGATGGCATTCCAGTCCCCAACTAAGATTAGCCGTGTTGAATGCACCATGAAGGGCTCCAACAGCCGAAAGAAAGAGACACGCTCACCTTGAACATTGGGCGCATAAACCGCAATCAGCCGGAACGACTTGCTTTTCACTGCAATATCGGCCACGATCAGCCGGCCCTCGGCACCGACATGGACAAGGTCAACCCTCGCGTCCAGGGTACGCTTGACCAGCAAAGAAACACCTCTGGCCCGCCGGCTCCCATATGCTGAATAAACGACAAAGTCGTCATCCAGCACACACGAGTCGACTTCGCAAACAAAGTGAGTCTCTTGGATCGCGGCCACATCCACGCCGTACGACAAGAGGTCACGAAGCAGGCGAGCCGCCTTGCCCCGATCCCTCAGGCCATACGCATTCAAACTGGCTATCTTGATAGACATTTCTTAGGCCTGAAAAAGAGAAACAGAAAAAACATGCAACAACGGCACTAATCACATACGGGGAAAAAATCTCTGGTGGATGGGACCCCGACGGACTGTCCTAGGGACCCTGTACCTATATCGGACGTAATCCGCCCGTCTAGGACAATCCCGCCGACGTCCGTTGGATAAGTTAATTTTACCACCCTATATAAGCAGGGGTGGAGTAATACGGGGAACCTCCCCGAACAATTTCTAGCCATTTTTCTGAGCTCTGGAGTGTTTTCCTTTACCATTGTCAGTTTTGGGTAGTATTTCTGTACCTCTGAGATATGGTCCCAGACCCGCAGGTTCCCACCGGTGTTTCTTACCAGGGTGATGACGCCTGGGGCCTGGGCAAAGTTCTTGGGGTCCTCGGTGGACAGCCCGTTCACCGAGGTTAGTTTCAGCAGAGGTTTTAGAAGTCTTTTCCGTTGCGAAGACCATTCCGCAACCACGTCTTCGTTGACTCTCATGAGGGCCTCCCCCCTTCGGGAGGGTAGATTTCTTTTTACTACGAGAGGGAGTGGGAGTTGGAGAAGGGGAGGGGGTGGGAGTCCGTGAGCTGGTCTTCTTGAGGGGGGTCAATTCAAAGGTAGGGGACTGGGAAGCTTTTTGCGGGGACGTTGGAAGACTTCTTGCCTTCTGGGCGTAAGAACACCTTACGGGGGAGACCGGCAGCGAAGAGCATTTGCTTACTGGTTGCCTTCTTTCCACGCTCCTACTCTTGCGACGACTTTTTTGGTTGATGTCGTTCTCCTCTTCCTCGTCTCTCCCCCGCTTTAAGGACGCCGCCCTTTCAATTTCCATGGGGGATGTACTTCTTTTTCCCTCCTGTTCGCCAAGCGATTTCTGCTTTGGGGACTCCTTCTGCTTGGTTGGTGTTTTGCCAGGAGGTGGTAACTTATCCGGCACCTTGACCGGCGAGGGCGTTTTGGCCTTCTTCCTTGTTACTACTTGCCACTCGCCCTCTTTATTGGTTGCCAGTGCCGGAGACACGGGTTTCGTAACTTCTTTTTGTGCTGCTTGCTGCTGTTGTGGTTGTTTAGCTGGTTGGGCCTTTGGGGTCGGATTCTTAGTCGGACACGTCTTTGCGACGTGCTCCGCCGCCCCGCAGACCCAACAGCACGGCTTTCTCCCTTCGACAATCACAAAGATTTTGCGCTCCCTGCAGGTGAGTATGTTGGGGATCTTTTCGATGTTTTCCTTGGACATCGTCACCTGCAGGGTCATGTCACCTGTTATAAAGCCCGCCTTGGACCGCAGCGAGGAGACTGCGGCCACCTTTCCAAATCCTGCAAAAAAGGCGCCAACATGGTCCTCCTCAATGTCCATGGGGACGCCATGTAAAGTAACTTTCACCTTTCGGGCACCCATATATTCGGTGCTGAACTGGAGAGTTTTCGTCTCCAGTACTGCACCGACCAAACGCTTTGCTTCTTCCATGGTGCCCATCAGGACGTCCCACATGGCATTGGACCTCCTCGCCACGGCCCTGGCTTTAATATTTAGTGCCCTGATAGCTTCCTCCAGGGTATCTCTGGGTACTCCAATCATCTTATGTGTTTTGATGTCCTTAGAGATCAGAGTGATGATTCTGGTTTCTATATCTGCCAGCTTGTCTGGCACAGAGACCAGCTCTGTGCCCTTAATATACTGTGCATATTTATCCTTCATGTTGTCATAATAATCCTCGTCTTTGGATGTGATATTAATTTTCCCCCCCTGTCCACCCCGAAGTGGACGGTATGGGGGAACCTGCTGCTGCTACGGAGGGTGACTCCCGTGGCGGAAGTTGCCAGTCACCCTCCTTTCCTCCCACCGACGCCGTGGTGGGGGGAACACTCTCCACCGGCCCATTCGAGGCCATTGCCACCAAAGTGGCCGAACACCGGACAACTTTTTTCCGGTGTTTCGCGTCCAAAAACACTACTTTACCGTGGCCCGAGCTATAAACTCGGGCTGGAAATCAGTACGTCCAAGAAACACACTGTCAGCAAATATCACGATGGAACAGATGCTGCAGCCTGCTCTTATGCCAAACACCACACAAACAAAAGTCTGGGAGGGGATGGCTAGTTTTATTTATTCTTTAATTACAAAGAATTATGGCACAAGGCCGAAAAATGGGTGGGGGTACAAAACTTGGGGTGGTCTTCAGTACTCTATCTTATACCTAGCTAATCGGATTCACGACCCATACATACGTTACAATTTTCTCAATCACCATAAGAATTTGTCCATCAACACTCATACATATCGTACACCAAAATACCGCAAAAACCATACCAGGGACCTACAAAACGCCCCAAATGTACATAAAAATTTGTGACTATTTACAAATATAATACAAAAATAGATTTAAAAATTTGTGCATGAAATGACATGATGGGAAGGGGGAATGAAGAAACAAAAAACCCCAAACTAAAAACAATTTCAAATGAACATCATATACATGGTGTTAGTAAGACCCAAACACACCCTCATAATTAAAGAGGCCACTGTATTCTGCCTTAAAAGGCAAAATCAAGTAGCTCTCTTTCTACAGGGGAAAGGAGAAGCAGGTTAAAATAAATTGGACTGGGGAATATATAAGGCTGACCCAGCCGAGAGTAAAACGGGACAAAATAACGATGGACCAAGGGGATCTCGAACTGGATCATAACAAAAGTATTGGAGCCGGGAACAGGCTAGGACAACCCATACACTCACATTAACTAGGTACACAAAAGAATATCTACCTTAACCACGGGAAGGGTTCCAAAGGAATCCCCCCCGATGTGATTAGCAGATCTAAAAAAGAAAATCAAGGCTAGCCCCGGTCACACGAACCAGGCTCGCTGCATGTATCCACCTTTCGCAAAAGTCTGTCGGGTGCAGCCGTTTCCGTTCAGTTCTAATCTTCATTTTGAGCTGGTGCTCAAAATATCGGATTAGATCCTGATCCGAAAGACGACCGCCCCGCAAGACTTCCTCCAGTCGCGTCGTCCATATCACCATTCTAGCCGAAGCCAGCAGCGTCAGAAACACCATCCGCTTCACTCCAGAGTACGGGGGCAACACATTGTCCACAGCGTATGCGCGATCAATGAGCACGAGCTCCCGCGGCGCGATACGAGCAGTCAACTCGCCGACACGCGCCCACAACGGGCGAACGCGCGAACAATGGAAGAAGGCGTGCGCAGACGTCTCCTTGATTCCAAGGTTGCAACGTTCACAATCTGGCAAATCCGCCAGGCCCATTGCGAAACGCTTGTCATTGAGAGACAAACCATTCCGAGCCAATCGCCAGGTCAGAGAAAACTCAGAGTTGCTGAGCCAATCTGCACCTGGCGCCCAAGACCAATGAGAGCGGTACTCCACTCGACATGCCGAGCTTACTCCACAGCTTATCCTTCACGGCACCCTCCACTAATCCCCGATAGAAGATTTTCCTAGGCTGTGAAAGGTCACTGGACCGTGGAATGGCCTGTAAAGCCGCCAGACATTCGAGGAGGAATTTCGGTCGCACCCAAGGCCTGACGGTCAGCCATAGGGTCGGGGGCGTGATGGTAAGGCAAGGGAACATGTCCCTCACTACCCCCGCAAGCAACCGATCTTCCTCTAACGCGCGCCTGAGGAATGCCAACCTTGAAGCGAGCACGTGGCTCCTCAAGTGTGGCATCCCCAGACCCCCTTGACACGGACGGAGGCAACAGACTCCTTTGTCGACCATGTGTTTGCGTCCTCTCCAAAGACAGGAGAATAGCAAACGCTCGAGCGCCTTCTCATGATCGTCACAAAGGGGAAGTACTGACAGCCGGTAAAGGATCATGGGAAAGAGGTATGTGTTACACACCTCCGCCAAGCCCTTCACGGAGAGACCCCGTCGACGCCAAATCTTGACCGACGCGCCGACCTTTGCCAGTACTTCTGACCAGTTTTTCTCCAGCTGTAAGTCCGGACCGAACCAAACTCCGAGGAGCTTGACCGGCCCGTCCGTCCAGCTGAAGGGCCCCGGGAGGGAAACACCCTTCCAGGCACCTAACCGCAAGCCGGATGACTTGTCGCAGTTAATTCTGGCCCCTGTCACCTTCTCGTACCGTACAAGCGCCTGGTGTACCGCCTCTATGTCCCTGCGGGAGGACACAAAGGTCGTTACGTCATCGGCGTACGCAGAAACCCTGGCTCGAGCTCCGCCAGGGACTTCAATTCCACGCAGGACCGGACTGCCCGTCTCGTCCCTTAGCCGGCGAAGGAGGGGCTCCAACGCCAAGACATAAAGGAGAGAAGACAGTGGACAACCCTGTCGGACCGACCTAGACAGCGCGAAAGCGCCCGACAGCTTCCCGTTCACCTGTACCACAGCCCGGGGGGAGCGATACAGAAGGCTAATCCAGCGGCTGAAGTCGGGTTTGAATCCGGCGGCCTGCAGGACAGCAGCCAGGTAGCCATGGTCAATCCTATCAAATGCCTTGGACTGATCTAAATTGATCAGCGCGGCCTCATCGTCGTCTTCTACACCCTCTATGATCGTGCGAATCAAGTGCAGGTTGCTCTGAATTGTTCTCCCCTTCACAGAACAAGTCTGATCCGGTTCCAACAGAGACTCGGCAACTAGCTGCAAGCGATTCGTCAGGATCTTGGCCAAAATCTTTAACTCTGTGTTTAGCAGAGTTCTGGGCCTGTAATCGTCTAGTTCCCTCCCAACCTTCTTGCCTTTTCTCAACAGCGTGATCACGCCCCTGGTGATCCGACCGGGGATGGACCCCTGCCGAAACCAGTGGTTGAACACGACTGCCAAGAGCGGGACAAAAAGGTGCGACATCCTCAAGTACAATTCATAGGGCAAACCATCCAAACCTGGCGACTTGCCACTGCCGACCTTCTTCAAAGCCACGTAGATTTCGTCCTCCGTAATCTCCCCTTCGCAGCTAGCCGCTTCAGCCGGCAAAAGCCGGGGAAAGTCAGCCAAATAGCTGCGAAAGTCCTCGTCACGGAGACCAGGCTCCTTGGTAAATCGGTGTTCGAAATGCTGCCGGAACGCCTCGCACATGTCGTCGGTCGACCTAAGGAGATGTCCCTCCGGGTCGCGTACCTCTCGAATGTACCGGTCGCCGGCTCGGCGAATTTCTTCCTTGCGCAGTTCCGCGCCCATTTTCACAGCTTCGGAAGACATCTTGCTTAACTTAGCCCTAATTACCTGGCCCATGTAGCGCCCGCTAGTCGAACGCTCCAGGGCCTCCCTGGCTAAGGCTATTTCTAGGGAATCCCCACCAGCCTCCGCCCGGGCGAAATTAGCTCTAAGTGTCTTTGCCTCCGCAGCCTTATCTAGGTTGAGCCGCTGGCTATATTTGGTGGCGAAAGACCTAATGGAGTCCTTAAGACTAACCCACCACTTACTCCCAATGACTCGCCCAATTAACGCCCGCTGAACTAGTTTTGTCAGCTGGTCACGAAAGTCCCGCCTGTCCAGTAAGGACTGGTTGAACTTCCAATAACCAGCCAACCTAGGCCTAAAATCTAACACCACACGGGCACAAACGAGTTTGTGATCCGTGTAGCCTAACCAGTGGAACGTTGGACATTCTAAGAAGTCTATGTCGGCTTCTCTCACTAACACCCTATCCAGGTACGCTGATACCCGGGTAGAGGGCCAACTACGCGTCCACGTCCACATGCTCCCTTCCGGATGATCGACCCGGTATCTATCGACGAGACCAAAATCGCCGACAAGATTGACCAGGCTACGATCACCACTCCACCCGCTAGCGCCCCTCCCTCTATCCCATTTGGGGGTTAGGATGGCATTCCAGTCCCCAACTAAGATTAGCCGTGTTGAATGCACCATGAAGGGCTCCAACAGCCGAAAGAAAGAGACACGCTCACCTTGAACATTGGGCGCATAAACCGCAATCAGCCGGAACGACTTGCTTTTCACTGCAATATCGGCCACGATCAGCCGGCCCTCGGCACCGACATGGACAAGGTCAACCCTCGCGTCCAGGGTACGCTTGACCAGCAAAGAAACACCTCTGGCCCGCCGGCTCCCATATGCTGAATAAACGACAAAGTCGTCATCCAGCACACACGAGTCGACTTCGCAAACAAAGTGAGTCTCTTGGATCGCGGCCACATCCACGCCGTACGACAAGAGGTCACGAAGCAGGCGAGCCGCCTTGCCCCGATCCCTCAGGCCATACGCATTCAAACTGGCTATCTTAATAGACATTTCTTAGATCTGAAAAAGAAAAAAGAAAAACATGCAACAACGGCACTAATCACATACGGGGAAAAAATCTCTGGTGGCTGGGACCCCGACGGACTGTCCTAGGGACCCTGTACCAACATCGGACGTAATCCGTCCGTCCAGGACAATACCGCCGACGTCCGTAGGGTAAGTGAGTTTTATTACCCTATATAAGCATGGGTGGATCAAAATCGGGAACCTCCCAGCACAATTTCTAGCCATTTTTTTTAATTCAGGGGTGCCTTCCTGCACCATTCTAATATTTGAGTAATGTTTTTTAACCTGAGCTATGTGGTCCCAGACCCTCAGGTTGCCTCCTGTGTTACGTATCAGGGTAATGACACCTGGGGCCTGGGAAAAGTTCCTAGGGTTGTCCGTGGATAGTCCTTTCACCGAAGTAAGCTTTAGGAGTGGTTTGAGCAAATTTCTCCTTTGCGATGACCACTCTAACCCAATGTCTTCATTAATTTTCATGAGGGCATCCCCATGAGGGAGGGCATTTTTCTTTTTATGCCGAGTAGGGGCCGGAACAGGAGAAGGGGAGGGAGAGGGAGTAGTGGATCTTCTCAAGGGGGTCAGCTCGAAGGTCGGGGACTGGGACACCTTCTGTGGAGAAGAGGGCAGGCTCCTGGCTTTCTGCGCATAGGAGCACCTAACTGGGGAAACCGGAAGAGATGTACATTTATCCCTGTGTCTTCTTCGTTCCACGCTCCTACTCCTCCGTCGACTCTTGGGTTTATCGTGCTGCTCTTCCTCGTCGTCTCTTCCGCGTTTTAAGGACGCCGACCTTTCCACGTCCATTTCCTCCACCTTCTTGGGGGAGGGACTCCTTTTCTGTACATGTTTGGCCGGCGTTTTGGCGGGAGGGGAGACCTCTACCGGGGGCTCCTTTTGTTTTTCCGGCTCCCCGCCCAGAGACGGCGCTTTTGCCGGGCACGCCTTCCGTTTAGCTGGGGACGCTGCTTTTGCCGGAGTCTGTTTTGGAGGCGTCTTGACAGGGGGCGGCACCTTCGCGGGGGAAGGAGTCTTCGCCTTCTTTCTGCCGACCACCTGCCACTCGCCCTCCCTACTGACAGTCTGTGCTGGAGTTGGTGTTGCTGTCTTAGTCGTCTCCTTTCCCCCTGCCTTTTCCTCTTGCTGCGGCTGCTTGGCTGTTTGGGCCTTTGGGGGTGGGTTCTTCGTCGGGCAAGCCTTGGCAACATGTTCCGCCGCCCCGCAGACCCAACAGCACGGCTTTCTTCCCTCCACAATCACAAATATCTTGCGACCCCTACAAGTGAGGATGTTGGGGATCTTATCTATCTTCTCTTTTGTCAAGGTCACTTGGAGGATCATGTCGCCCGTCAAAAAGCCTGCCTTTGACCGCAGCGAGGAGACTTCGGCCACCTTGCCATATCCCGCAAAAAAGGCACCAATATGGTCCTCGGCGATGTCCATTGGGACGCCATGCAGGGTGATTTTAAGTTTCTTAGTACCCATGTACTCTGTATGGATTTGGAGTGTCTTGGTTTCCAAGACCACTCCCATTAGGGCCTTCGCCTCCCCTGCAGATCCAAGCAGGACGTCCCACATGGCACCGCCTCTCCTCGCTACGGCCCTGGCTTTGATCTTCAGTGCTTTAATGCTTTCTTCAAAAACGTCCCTGGGGACCCCAATTAATTTGTGTGTTTTAAGGTCCTTTGTTATCAAGGTAATTATTCGGGCTTCTATTAGAGCTAACTGTTCAGGGACCGAAACCAGTTCTGCTTCCTTGATAAATTCCGCGTACTTCAAGTTCATTTGAGCGTAGTACTCCTCTCCCTTAGTAGTGATTCTACCTCCATTCCACCCAGAGGTAGAAGGTATGGGAGATGCTGCTGATACTTCCGAAGAGGGGTCGATCCTAGGTGGTAAACTCCAGTCTCCCTCTTTCCCTCCCACCGAGGCCGTGGTGGGAGGACTGACTTCTTCCGGCCTATTACAGGCCATTGCCACTAAGTGGCCGAACACCGGGTAGTTGCAATCCGGTGTTTCGCGTTGTTTAGACGCTACTTTGCGCTGGCCCGAGCAATAAACTCGGGCTGGAATGCAAGCAAACCCAAAGACCCAAAATGATAGCTAATATCACGAAGGAACAAGAGCTTCTTTTTGGTCTTTTTGCCAAACACCACACAAACAAAAAGTCTGGGAGGGGATGGCTAGTTTTATTTATTCTTTAAATACAAAGAATTATGGCACAAGGCCGAAAAATGGGAGGGGGAACAAAACTTGGGGTGGTCTTCAGTACACTATCTTATACCTAGCTAATCGGATTCACGACCCATACATACGTTACAATTTTCTCAATCACCATAAGAATTTGTCCATCAACACTCATACATATCGTACACCAAAATACCGCAAACTCCATACCAGGGACCTACAAAACGCCCCAAATGTACATAAAAATTTGTAACTATTTACAAATATAATACAAAAATAGATTTAAAAATTTATACATGAAATGACATGATGGGAAGGGGGAATGAAGAAACAAAAATCCCCAAAACAAAAACAATGTCAAATGAAAACATATACATAGTGTTAGTAAGACCCAAACACACCCTCATAATTAAAGAGGCCACTGTATTCTGCCTTAAAAGGCAAAATCAAGTAGCTCTCTTTCTACAGGGGATGGGAGAAGCAGGTTAAAAATAAATTGGACTGGGGAATATATAAGGCTGACCCAGCCGAGAGTAAAACGGGACAAAATAACGATGGACAAAGGGGATCTCGAACTGGATCATAACAAAAGCATTGGAGCCGGGAACAGGCTAGGACAACCCATACACTCACATTAACTAGGTACACAAAAGAATTTCTACCTTAACCACGGGAAGGGTTCCAAAGGAATCCCCCCCGATGTGATTAGCAGATCTAAAAAAGAAAATCAAGGCTAGCCCCGGTCACACGAACCAGGCTCGCTGCATGTATCCACCTTTCGCAAAAGTCTGTCGGGTGCAGCCGTTTCCGTTCAGTTCTAATCTTCATTTTGAGCTGGTGCTCAAAATATCGGATTAGATCCTGATCCGAAAGACGGCCGCCCCGCAAGACTTCCTCCAGTCGCGTCGTCCATATCACTATTCTAGCCGAGGCCAGCAGCGTCAGAAACACCATCCGCTTCACTCCAGAGTACGGGGGCAACACATTGTCCACAGCGTATGCGCGATCAATGAGCACGAGCTCCCGCGGGGCGATACGAGCAGTCAACTCGCCGACACGCGCCCACAACGGGCGAACGCGCGAACAATGGAAGAAGGCGTGCGCAGACGTCTCCTTAATTCCAAGGTTGCAACGTTCACAATCTGGCAAATCCGCCAGGCCCATTGCGAAACGCTTGTCATTGAGAGACAAACCATTCCGAGCCAATCGCCAGGTCAGAGAAAACTCAGAGTTGCTGAGCCAGTCCGCACCTGGCGCCCAAGACCAATGAGAGCGGTACTCCACTCTCGACATGCCGAGCTTACTCCACAGCTTATCCTTCACGGCGCCCTCCACTAATCCCCGATAGAAGATTTTCCTAGGCTGTGAAAGGTCACTGGACCGTGGAATGGCCTGTAAAGCCGCCAGACATTCGAGGAGGAATTTCGGTCGCACCCAAGGCCTGACGGTCAGCCATAGGGTCGGGGGCGTGATGGTAAGGCAAGGGAACATGTCCCTCACTACCCCCGCAAGCAACCGATCTTCCTCTAACGCGCGCCTGAGGAATGCCAACCTTGAAGCGAGCACGTGGCTCCTCAAGTGTGGCATCCCCAGACCCCCTTGACACGGACGGAGGCAACAGACTCCTTTGTCGACCATGTGTTTGCGTCCTCTCCAAAGACAGGAGAATAGCAAACGCTCGAGCGCCTTCTCATGATCGTCACAAAGGGGAAGTACTGACAGCCGGTAAAGGATCATGGGAAAGAGGTATGTGTTACACACCTCCGCCAAGCCCTTCACGGAGAGACCCCGTCGACGCCAAATCTTGACCGACGCGCCGACCTTTGCCAGTACTTCTGACCAGTTTTTCTCCAGCTGTAAGTCCGGACCGAACCAAACTCCGAGGAGCTTGACCGGCCCGTCCGTCCAGCTGAAGGGCCCCGGGAGGGAAACTCCCTTCCAGGCACCTAACCGCAAGCCGGATGACTTGTCGCAGTTAATTCTGGCCCCTGTCACCTTCTCGTACCGTACAAGCGCCTGGTGTACCGCCTCTATGTCCCTGCGGGAGGACACAAAGGTCGTTACGTCATCGGCGTACGCAGAAACCCTGGCTCGAGCTCCGCCAGGGACTTCAATTCCACGCAGGACCGGACTGCCCGTCTCGTCCCTTAGCCGGCGAAGGAGGGGCTCCAACGCCAAGACATAAAGGAGAGAAGACAGTGGACAACCCTGTCGGACCGACCTAGACAGCGCGAAAGCGCCCGACAGCTTCCCGTTCACCTGTACCACAGCCCGGGGGGAGCGATACAGAAGGCTAATCCAGCGGCTGAAGTCGGGTTTGAATCCGGCGGCCTGCAGGACAGCAGCCAGGTAGCCATGGTCAATCCTATCAAATGCCTTGGACTGATCTAAATTGATCAGCGCGGCCTCATCGTCGTCTTCTACACCCTCTATGATCGTGCGAATCAAGTGCAGGTTGCTCTGAATTGTTCTCCCCTTCACAGAACAAGTCTGATCCGGTTCCAACAGAGACTCGGCAACTAGCTGCAAGCGATTCGTCAGGATCTTGGCCAAAATCTTTAACTCTGTGTTTAGCAGAGTTATGGGCCTGTAAACGTCTAGTTCCCTCCCAACCTTCTTGCCTTTTCTCAACAGCGTGATCACGCCCCTGGTGATCCGACCGGGGATGGACCCCTGCCGAAACCAGTGGTTGAACACGACTGCCAAGAGCGGGACAAAAAGGTGCGACATCCTCAAGTACAATTCATAGGGCAAACCATCCAAACCTGGCGACTTGCCACTGCCGACCTTCTTCAAAGCCACGTAGATTTCGTCCTCCGTAATCTCCCCTTCGCAGCTAGCCGCTTCAGCCGGCAAAAGCCGGGGAAAGTCAGCCAAATAGCTGCGAAACTCCTCGTCACGGAGACCAGGCTCCTTGGTAAATCGGTGTTCGAAATGCTGCCGGAACGCCTCGCACATGTCGTCGGTCGACCTAAGGAGATGTCCCTCCGGGTCGCGTACCTCTCGAATGTACCGGTCGCCGGCTCGGCGAATTTCTTCCTTGCGCAGTTCCGCGCCCATTTTCACAGCTTCGGAAGACATCTTGCTTAACTTAGCCCTAATTACCTGGCCCATGTAGCGCCCGCTAGTCGAACGCTCCAGGGCCTCCCTGGCTAAGGCTATTTCTAGGGAATCCCCACCAGCCTCCGCCCGGGCGAAATTAGCTCTAAGTGTCTTTGCCTCCGCAGCCTTATCTAGGTTGAGCCGCTGGCTATATTTGGTGGCGAAAGACCTAATGGAGTCCTTAAGACTAACCCACCACTTACTCCCAATGACTCGCCCAATTAACGCCCGCTGAACTAGTTTTGTCAGCTGGTCACGAAAGTCCCGCCTGTCCAGTAAGGACTGGTTGAACTTCCAATAACCAGCCAACCTAGGCCTAAAATCTAACACCACACGGGCACAAACGAGTTTGTGATCCGTGTAGCCTAACCAGTGGAACGTTGGACATTCTAAGAAGTCTATGTCGGCTTCTCTCACTAACACCCTATCCAGGTACGCTGATACCCGGGTAGAGGGCCAACTACGCGTCCACGTCCACATGCTCCCTTCCGGATGATCGACCCGGTATCTATCGACGAGACCAAAATCGCCGACAAGATTGACCAGGCTACGATCACCACTCCACCCGCTAGCGCCCCTCCCTCTATCCCATTTGGGGGTTAGGATGGCATTCCAGTCCCCAACTAAGATTAGCCGTGTTGAATGCACCATGAAGGGCTCCAACAGCCGAAAGAAAGAGACACGCTCACCTTGAACATTGGGCGCATAAACCGCAATCAGCCGGAACGACTTGCTTTTCACTGCAATATCGGCCACGATCAGCCGGCCCTCGGCACCGACATGGACAAGGTCAACCCTCGCGTCCAGGTTACGCTTGACCAGCAAAGAAACACCTCTGGCCCGCCGGCTCCCATATGCTGAATAAACGACAAAGTCGTCATCCAGCACACACGAGTCGACTTCGCAAACAAAGTGAGTCTCTTGGATCGCGGCCACATCCACGCCGTACGACAAGAGGTCACGAAGCAGGCGAGCCGCCTTGCCCCGATCCCTCAGGCCATACGCATTCAAACTGGCTATCTTAATAGACATTTCTTAGATCTGAAAAAGAAAAAAGAAAAACATGCAACAACGGCACTAATCACATACGGGGAAAAAATCTCTGGTGGCTGGGACCCCGACGGACTGTCCTAGGGACCCTGTACCAACATCGGACGTAATCCGTCCGTCCAGGACAATACCGCCGACGTCCGTAGGGTAAGTGAGTTTTATTACCCTATATAAGCATGGGTGGATCAAAATCGGGAACCTCCCAGCACAATTTCTAGCCATTTTTTTTAATTCAGGGGTGCCTTCCTGCACCATTCTAATATTTGAGTAATGTTTTTTAACCTGAGCTATGTGGTCCCAGACCCTCAGGTTGCCTCCTGTGTTACGTATCAGGGTAATGACACCTGGGGCCTGGGAAAAGTTCCTAGGGTTGTCCGTGGATAGTCCTTTCACCGAAGTAAGCTTTAGGAGTGGTTTGAGCAAATTTCTCCTTTGCGATGACCACTCTAACCCAATGTCTTCATTAATTTTCATGAGGGCATCCCCATGAGGGAGGGCATTTTTCTTTTTATGCCGAGTAGGGGCCGGAACAGGAGAAGGGGAGGGAGAGGGAGTAGTGGATCTTCTCAAGGGGGTCAGCTCGAAGGTCGGGGACTGGGACACCTTCTGTGGAGAAGAGGGCAGGCTCCTGGCTTTCTGCGCATAGGAGCACCTAACTGGGGAAACCGGAAGAGATGTACATTTATCCCTGTGTCTTCTTCGTTCCACGCTCCTACTCCTCCGTCGACTCTTGGGTTTATCGTGCTGCTCTTCCTCGTCGTCTCTTCCGCGTTTTAAGGACGCCGACCTTTCCACGTCCATTTCCTCCACCTTCTTGGGGGAGGGACTCCTTTTCTGTACATGTTTGGCCGGCGTTTTGGCGGGAGGGGAGACCTCTACCGGGGGCTCCTTTTGTTTTTCCGGCTCCCCGCCCAGAGACGGCGCTTTTGCCGGGCACGCCTTCTGTTTAGCTGGGGACGCTGCTTTTGCCGGAGTCTGTTTTGGAGGCGTCTTGACAGGGGGCGGCACCTTCGCGGGGGAAGGAGTCTTCGCCTTCTTTCTGCCGACCACCTGCCACTCGCCCTCCCTACTGACAGTCTGTGCTGGAGTTGGTGTTGCTGTCTTAGTCGTCTCCTTTCCCCCTGCCTTTTCCTCTTGCTGCGGCTGCTTGGCTGTTTGGGCCTTTGGGGGTGGGTTCTTCGTCGGGCAAGCCTTGGCAACATGTTCCGCGGCCCCGCAGACCCAACAGCACGGCTTTCTTCCCTCCACAATCACAAATATCTTGCGACCCCTACAAGTGAGGATGTTGGGGATCTTATCTATCTTCTCTTTTGTCAAGGTCACTTGGAGGGTCATGTCGCCCGTCAAAAAGCCTGCCTTTGACCGCAGCGAGGAGACTTCGGCCACCTTGCCATATCCCGCAAAAAAGGCACCAATATGGTCCTCGGCGATGTCCATTGGGACGCCATGCAGGGTGATTTTAAGTTTCTTAGTACCCATGTACTCTGTATGGATTTGGAGTGTCTTGGTTTCCAAGACCACTCCCATTAGGGCCTTCGCCTCCCCTGCAGATCCAAGCAGGACGTCCCACATGGCACCGCCTCTCCTCGCTACGGCCCTGGCTTTGATCTTCAGTGCTTTAATACTTTCTTCAAACACGTCCCTGGGGACCCCAATTAATTTGTGTGTTTTAAGGTCCTTTGTTATCAAGGTAATTATTCGGGCTTCTATTAGAGCTAACTGTTCAGGGACCGAAACCAGTTCTGCTTCCTTGATAAATTCCGCGTACTTCAAGTTCATTTGAGCGTAGTACTCCTCTCCCTTAGTAGTGATTCTACCTCCATTCCACCCAGAGGTAGAAGGTATGGGAGATGCTGCTGATACTTCCGAAGAGGGGTCGATCCTAGTTGGTAAACTCCAGTCTCCCTCTTTCCCTCCCACCGAGGCCGTGGTGGGAGGACCGACTTCTTCCGGCCTATTACAGGCCATTGCCACCAAAGTGGCCGAACACCGGGTAGTTGCAATCCGGTGTTTCGCGTTGTTTAGACGCTACTTTGCGCTGGCCCGAGCAATAAACTCGGGCTGGAATGCAACAAACCCAAAAACCAAATTGATAGCTAATATCACGGTGGAACAAAAGCTTCGCTCTGGTTTTTTTGCCATAAACCACACAAACAAAAAGTCTGGGAGGGGATGGCTAGTTTTATTTATTCTTTAATTACAAAGAATTATGGCACAAGGCCGAAAAATGGGTGGGGGTACAAAACTTGGGGTGGTCTTCAGTACTCTATCTTATACCTAGCTAATCGGATTCACGACCCATACATACGTTACAATTTTTCTCAATCACCATAAGAATTTGTCCATCAACACTCATACATATCGTACACCAAAATGCCGCAAAAACCATACCAGGGACCTAAAAAACGCCCCAAAATGTACATAAAAATTTAAGACTTATTTACAAATATAATACAAAAATAGATTTAAAAATTTATACATGAAATGACATGATGGGAAGGGGTATGAAGAAACAGAAAATCCCCAACATAAAAACAATTTCAAATGAACATCATATACAGAGTGTTAGTAAGACCCAAACACACCCTCATAATTAAAGAGGCCACTGTATTCTGCCTTAAAAGGCAAAATCAAGTAGCTCTCTTTCTACAGGGGAAAGGAGAAGCAGGTTAAAATAAATTGGACTGGGGAATATATAAGGCTGACCCAGCCGAGAGTAAAACGGGACAAAATAACGATGGACAAAGGGGATCTCGAACTGGATCATAACAAAAGTATTGGAGCCGGGAACAGGCTAGGACAACCCATACACTCACATTAACTAGGTACACAAAAGAATATCTACCTTAACCACGGGAAGGGTTCCAAAGGAATCCCCCCCGATGTGATTAGCAGATCTAAAAAAGAAAATCAAGGCTAGCCCCGGTCACACGAACCAGGCTCGCTGCATGTATCCACCTTTCGCAAAAGTCTGTCGGGTGCAGCCGTTTCCGTTCAGTTCTAATCTTCATTTTGAGCTGGTGCTCAAAATATCGGATTAGATCCTGATCCGAAAGACGACCGCCCCGCAAGACTTCCTCCAGTCGCGTCGTCCATATCACCATTCTAGCCGAAGCCAGCAGCGTCAGAAACACCATCCGCTTCACTCCAGAGTACGGGGGCAACACATTGTCCACAGCGTATGCGCGATCAATGAGCACGAGCTCCCGCGGCGCGATACGAGCAGTCAACTCGCCGACACGCGCCCACAACGGGCGAACGCGCGAACAATGGAAGAAGGCGTGCGCAGACGTCTCCTTGATTCCAAGGTTGCAACGTTCACAATCTGGCAAATCCGCCAGGCCCATTGCGAAACGCTTGTCATTGAGAGACAAACCATTCCGAGCCAATCGCCAGGTCAGAGAAAACTCAGAGTTGCTGAGCCAATCTGCACCTGGCGCCCAAGACCAATGAGAGCGGTACTCCACTCTCGACATGCCGAGCTTACTCCACAGCTTATCCTTCACGGCACCCTCCACTAATCCCCGATAGAAGATTTTCCTAGGCTGTGAAAGGTCACTGGACCGTGGAATGGCCTGTAAAGCCGCCAGACATTCGAGGAGGAATTTCGGTCGCACCCAAGGCCTGACGGTCAGCCATAGGGTCGGGGGCGTGATGGTAAGGCAAGGGAACATGTCCCTCACTACCCCCGCAAGCAACCGATCTTCCTCTAACGCGCGCCTGAGGAATGCCAACCTTGAAGCGAGCACGTGGCTCCTCAAGTGTGGCATCCCCAGACCCCCTTGACACGGACGGAGGCAACAGACTCCTTTGTCGACCATGTGTTTGCGTCCTCTCCAAAGACAGGAGAATAGCAAACGCTCGAGCGCCTTCTCATGATCGTCACAAAGGGGAAGTACTGACAGCCGGTAAAGGATCATGGGAAAGAGGTATGTGTTACACACCTCCGCCAAGCCCTTCACGGAGAGACCCCGTCGACGCCAAATCTTGACCGACGCGCCGACCTTTGCCAGTACTTCTGACCAGTTTTTCTCCAGCTGTAAGTCCGGACCGAACCAAACTCCGAGGAGCTTGACCGGCCCGTCCGTCCAGCTGAAGGGCCCCGGGAGGGAAACTCCCTTCCAGGCACCTAACCGCAAGCCGGATGACTTGTCGCAGTTAATTCTGGCCCCTGTCACCTTCTCGTACCGTACAAGCGCCTGGTGTACCGCCTCTATGTCCCTGCGGGAGGACACAAAGGTCGTTACGTCATCGGCGTACGCAGAAACCCTGGCTCGAGCTCCGCCAGGGACTTCAATTCCACGCAGGACCGGACTGCCCGTCTCGTCCCTTAGCCGGCGAAGGAGGGGCTCCAACGCCAAGACATAAAGGAGAGAAGACAGTGGACAACCCTGTCGGACCGACCTAGACAGCGCGAAAGCGCCCGACAGCTTCCCGTTCACCTGTACCACAGCCCGGGGGGAGCGATACAGAAGGCTAATCCAGCGGCTGAAGTCGGGTTTGAATCCGGCGGCCTGCAGGACAGCAGCCAGGTAGCCATGGTCAATCCTATCAAATGCCTTGGACTGATCTAAATTGATCAGCGCGGCCTCATCGTCGTCTTCTACACCCTCTATGATCGTGCGAATCAAGTGCAGGTTGCTCTGAATTGTTCTCCCCTTCACAGAACAAGTCTGATCCGGTTCCAACAGAGACTCGGCAACTAGCTGCAAGCGATTCGTCAGGATCTTGGCTTAAAATCTTTAACTCTGTGTTTAGCAGAGTTATGGGCCTGTAATCGTCTAGTTCCCTCCCAACCTTCTTGCCTTTTCTCAACAGCGTGATCACGCCCCTGGTGATCCGACCGGGGATGGACCCCTGCCGAAACCAGTGGTTGAACACGACTGCCAAGAGCGGGACAAAAAGGTGCGACATCCTCAAGTACAATTCATAGGGCAAACCATCCAAACCTGGCGACTTGCCACTGCCGACCTTCTTCAAAGCCACGTAGATTTCGTCCTCCGTAATCTCCCCTTCGCAGCTAGCCGCTTCAGCCGGCAAAAGCCGGGGAAAGTCAGCCAAATAGCTGCGAAAGTCCTCGTCACGGAGACCAGGCTCCTTGGTAAATCGGTGTTCGAAATGCTGCCGGAACGCCTCGCACATGTCGTCAGTCGACCTAAGGAGATGTCCCTCCGGGTCGCGTACCTCTCGAATGTACCGGTCGCCGGCTCGGCGAATTTCTTCCTTGCGCAGTTCCGCGCCCATTTTCACAGCTTCGGAAGACATCTTGCTTAACTTAGCCCTAATTACCTGGCCCATGTAGCGCCCGCTAGTCGAACGCTCCAGGGCCTCCCTGGCTAAGGCTATTTCTAGGGAATCCCCACCAGCCTCCGCCCGGGCGAAATTAGCTCTAAGTGTCTTTGCCTCCGCAGCCTTATCTAGGTTGAGCCGCTGGCTATATTTGGTGGCGAAAGACCTAATGGAGTCCTTAAGACTAACCCACCACTTACTCCCAATGACTCGCCCAATTAACGCCCGCTGAACTAGTTTTGTCAGCTGGTCACGAAAGTCCCGCCTGTCCAGTAAGGACTGGTTGAACTTCCAATAACCAGCCAACCTAGGCCTAAAATCTAACACCACACGGGCACAAACGAGTTTGTGATCCGTGTAGCCTAACCAGTGGAACGTTGGACATTCTAAGAAGTCTATGTCGGCTTCTCTCACTAACACCCTATCCAGGTACGCTGATACCCGGGTAGAGGGCCAACTACGCGTCCACGTCCACATGCTCCCTTCCGGATGATCGACCCGGTATCTATCGACGAGACCAAAATCGCCGACAAGATTGACCAGGCTACGATCACCACTCCACCCGCTAGCGCCCCTCCCTCTATCCCATTTGGGGGTTAGGATGGCATTCCAGTCCCCAACTAAGATTAGCCGTGTTGAATCCACCATGAAGGGCTCCAACAGCCGAAAGAAAGAGACACGCTCACCTTGAACATTGGGCGCATAAACCGCAATCAGCCGGAACGACTTGCTTTTCACTGCAATATCGGCCACGATCAGCCGGCCCTCGGCACCGACATGGACAAGGTCAACCCTCGCGTCCAGGGTACGCTTGACCAGCAAAGAAACACCTCTGGCCCGCCGGCTCCCATATGCTGAATAAACGACAAAGTCGTCATCCAGCACACACGAGTCGACTTCGCAAACAAAGTGAGTCTCTTGGATCGCGGCCACATCCACGCCGTACGACAAGAGGTCACGAAGCAGGCGAGCCGCCTTGCCCCGATCCCTCAGGCCATACGCATTCAAACTGGCTATCTTGATAGACATTTCTTAGGCCTGAAAAAGAGAAACAGAAAAAACATGCAACAACGGCACTAATCACATACGGGGAAAAAATCTCTGGTGGATGGGACCCCGACGGACTGTCCTAGGGACCCCTGTACCTATATCGGACGTAATCCGCCCGTCTAGGACAATCCCGCCGACGTCCGTTGGATAAGTTAATTTTACCACCCTATATAAGCAGGGGTGGAGTAATACGGGGAACCTCCCCGAACAATTTCTAGCCATTTTTCTGAGCTCTGGAGTGTTTTCCTTTACCATTGTCAGTTTTGGGTAGTATTTCTGTACCTCTGAGATATGGTCCCAGACCCGCAGGTTCCCACCGGTGTTTCTTACCAGGGTGATGACGCCTGGGGCCTGGGCAAAGTTCTTGGGGTCCTCGGTGGACAGCCCGTTCACCGAGGTTAGTTTCAGCAGAGGTTTTAGAAGTCTTTTCCGTTGCGAAGACCATTCCGCAACCACGTCTTCGTTGACTCTCATGAGGGCCTCCCCCCCTTCGGGAGGGTAGATTTCTTTTTACTACGAGAGGGAGTGGGAGTTGGAGAAGGGGAGGGGGTGGGAGTCCGTGAGCTGGTCTTCTTGAGGGGGGTCAATTCAAAGGTAGGGGACTGGGAAGCTTTTTGCGGGGACGTTGGAAGACTTCTTGCCTTCTGGGCGTAAGAACACCTTACGGGGGAGACCGGCAGCGAAGAGCATTTGCTTACTGGTTGCCTTCTTTCCACGCTCCTACTCTTGCGACGACTTTTTTGGTTGATGTCGTTCTCCTCTTCCTCGTCTCTCCCCCGCTTTAAGGACGCCGCCCTTTCAATTTCCATGGGGGATGTACTTCTTTTTCCCTCCTGTTCGCCAAGCGATTTCTGCTTTGGGGACTCCTTCTGCTTGGTTGGTGTTTTGCCAGGAGGTGGTAACTTATCCGGCACCTTGACCGGCGAGGGCGTTTTGGCCTTCTTCCTTGTTACTACTTGCCACTCGCCCTCTTTATTGGTTGCCAGTGCCGGAGACACGGGTTTCGTAACTTCTTTTTGTGCTGCTTGCTGCTGTTGTGGTTGTTTAGCTGGTTGGGCCTTTGGGGTCGGATTCTTAGTCGGACACGTCTTTGCGACGTGCTCCGCCGCCCCGCAGACCCAACAGCACGGCTTTCTCCCTTCGACAATCACAAAGATTTTGCGCTCCCTGCAGGTGAGTATGTTGGGGATCTTTTCGATGTTTTCCTTGGACATCGTCACCTGCAGGGTCATGTCACCTGTTATAAAGCCCGCCTTGGACCGCAGCGAGGAGACTGCGGCCACCTTTCCAAATCCTGCAAAAAAGGCGCCAACATGGTCCTCCTCAATGTCCATGGGGACGCCATGTAAAGTAACTTTCACCTTTCGGGCACCCATATATTCGGTGCTGAACTGGAGAGTTTTCGTCTCCAGTACCGCACCGACCAAACGCTTTGCTTCTTCCATGGTGCCCATCAGGACGTCCCACATGGCATTGGACCTCCTCGCCACGGCCCTGGCTTTAATATTTAGTGCCTTGATAGCTTCCTCCAGGGTATCTCTGGGTACTCCAATCATCTTATGTGTTTTGATGTCCTTAGAGATCAGAGTGATGATTCTGGTTTCTATATCTGCCAGCTTGTCTGGCACAGAGACCAGCTCTGTGCCCTTAATATACTGTGCATATTTATCCTTCATGTTGTCATAATAATCCTCGTCTTTGGATGTGATATTAATTTTCCCCCCTGTCCACCCCGAAGTGGACGGTATGGGGGAACCTGCTGCTGCTACGGAGGGTGACTCCCGTGGCGGAAGTTGCCAGTCACCCTCCTTTCCTCCCACCGACGCCGTGGTGGGGGGAACACTCTCCACCGGCCCATTCGAGGCCATTGCCACCAAAGTGGCCGAACACCGGACAACTTTTTTCCGGTGTTTCGCGTCCAAAAACACTACTTTACCGTGGCCCGAGCTATAAACTCGGGCTGGAAATCAGTACGTCCAAGAAACACACTGTCAGCAAATATCACGATGGAACAGATGCTGCAGCCTGCTCTTATGCCAAACACCACACAAACAAAAGTCTGGGAGGGGATGGCTAGTTTTATTTATTCTTTAATTACAAAGAATTATGGCACAAGGCCGAAAAATGGGTGGGGGTACAAAACTTGGGGTGGTCTTCAGTACTCTATCTTATACCTAGCTAATCGGATTCACGACCCATACATACGTTACAATTTTCTCAATCACCATAAGAATTTGTCCATCAACACTCATACATATCGTACACCAAAATACCGCAAAAACCATACCAGGGACCTACAAAACGCCCCAAATGTACATAAAAATTTGTGACTATTTACAAATATAATACAAAAATAGATTTAAAAATTTGTGCATGAAATGACATGATGGGAAGGGGGAATGAAGAAACAAAAAACCCCAAACTAAAAACAATTTCAAATGAACATCATATACATGGTGTTAGTAAGACCCAAACACACCCTCATAATTAAAGAGGCCACTGTATTCTGCCTTAAAAGGCAAAATCAAGTAGCTCTCTTTCTACAGGGGAAAGGAGAAGCAGGTTAAAATAAATTGGACTGGGGAATATATAAGGCTGACCCAGCCGAGAGTAAAACGGGACAAAATAACGATGGACAAAGGGGATCTCGAACTGGATCATAACAAAAGTATTGGAGCCGGGAACAGGCTAGGACAACCCATACACTCACATTAACTAGGTACACAAAAGAATATCTACCTTAACCACGGGAAGGGTTCCAAAGGAATCCCCCCCGATGTGATTAGCAGATCTAAAAAAGAAAATCAAGGCTAGCCCCGGTCACACGAACCAGGCTCGCTGCATGTATCCACCTTTCGCAAAAGTCTGTCGGGTGCAGCCGTTTCCGTTCAGTTCTAATCTTCATTTTGAGCTGGTGCTCAAAATATCGGATTAGATCCTGATCCGAAAGACGACCGCCCCGCAAGACTTCCTCCAGTCGCGTCGTCCATATCACCATTCTAGCCGAAGCCAGCAGCGTCAGAAACACCATCCGCTTCACTCCAGAGTACGGGGGCAACACATTGTCCACAGCGTATGCGCGATCAATGAGCACGAGCTCCCGCGGCGCGATACGAGCAGTCAACTCGCCGACACGCGCCCACAACGGGCGAACGCGCGAACAATGGAAGAAGGCGTGCGCAGACGTCTCCTTGATTCCAAGGTTGCAACGTTCACAATCTGGCAAATCCGCCAGGCCCATTGCGAAACGCTTGTCATTGAGAGACAAACCATTCCGAGCCAATCGCCAGGTCAGAGAAAACTCAGAGTTGCTGAGCCAATCTGCACCTGGCGCCCAAGACCAATGAGAGCGGTACTCCACTCTCGACATGCCGAGCTTACTCCACAGCTTATCCTTCACGGCACCCTCCACTAATCCCCGATAGAAGATTTTCCTAGGCTGTGAAAGGTCACTGGACCGTGGAATGGCCTGTAAAGCCGCCAGACATTCGAGGAGGAATTTCGGTCGCACCCAAGGCCTGACGGTCAGCCATAGGGTCGGGGGCGTGATGGTAAGGCAAGGGAACATGTCCCTCACTACCCCCGCAAGCAACCGATCTTCCTCTAACGCGCGCCTGAGGAATGCCAACCTTGAAGCGAGCACGTGGCTCCTCAAGTGTGGCATCCCCAGACCCCCTTGACACGGACGGAGGCAACAGACTCCTTTGTCGACCATGTGTTTGCGTCCTCTCCAAAGACAGGAGAATAGCAAACGCTCGAGCGCCTTCTCATGATCGTCACAAAGGGGAAGTACTGACAGCCGGTAAAGGATCATGGGAAAGAGGTATGTGTTACACACCTCCGCCAAGCCCTTCACGGAGAGACCCCGTCGACGCCAAATCTTGACCGACGCGCCGACCTTTGCCAGTACTTCTGACCAGTTTTTCTCCAGCTGTAAGTCCGGACCGAACCAAACTCCGAGGAGCTTGACCGGCCCGTCCGTCCAGCTGAAGGGCCCCGGGAGGGAAACTCCCTTCCAGGCACCTAACCGCAAGCCGGATGACTTGTCGCAGTTAATTCTGGCCCCTGTCACCTTCTCGTACCGTACAAGCGCCTGGTGTACCGCCTCTATGTCCCTGCGGGAGGACACAAAGGTCGTTACGTCATCGGCGTACGCAGAAACCCTGGCTCGAGCTCCGCCAGGGACTTCAATTCCACGCAGGACCGGACTGCCCGTCTCGTCCCTTAGCCGGCGAAGGAGGGGCTCCAACGCCAAGACATAAAGGAGAGAAGACAGTGGACAACCCTGTCGGACCGACCTAGACAGCGCGAAAGCGCCCGACAGCTTCCCGTTCACCTGTACCACAGCCCGGGGGGAGCGATACAGAAGGCTAATCCAGCGGCTGAAGTCGGGTTTGAATCCGGCGGCCTGCAGGACAGCAGCCAGGTAGCCATGGTCAATCCTATCAAATGCCTTGGACTGATCTAAATTGATCAGCGCGGCCTCATCGTCGTCTTCTACACCCTCTATGATCGTGCGAATCAAGTGCAGGTTGCTCTGAATTGTTCTCCCCTTCACAGAACAAGTCTGATCCGGTTCCAACAGAGACTCGGCAACTAGCTGCAAGCGATTCGTCAGGATCTTGGCCTAAAATCTTTAACTCTGTGTTTAGCAGAGTTATGGGCCTGTAATCGTCTAGTTCCCTCCCAACCTTCTTGCCTTTTCTCAACAGCGTGATCACGCCCCTGGTGATCCGACCGGGGATGGACCCCTGCCGAAACCAGTGGTTGAACACGACTGCCAAGAGCGGGACAAAAAGGTGCGACATCCTCAAGTACAATTCATAGGGCAAACCATCCAAACCTGGCGACTTGCCACTGCCGACCTTCTTCAAAGCCACGTAGATTTCGTCCTCCGTAATCTCCCCTTCGCAGCTAGCCGCTTCAGCCGGCAAAAGCCGGGGAAAGTCAGCCAAATAGCTGCGAAAGTCCTCGTCACGGAGACCAGGCTCCTTGGTAAATCGGTGTTCGAAATGCTGCCGGAACGCCTCGCACATGTCGTCAGTCGACCTAAGGAGATGTCCCTCCGGGTCGCGTACCTCTCGAATGTACCGGTCGCCGGCTCGGCGAATTTCTTCCTTGCGCAGTTCCGCGCCCATTTTCACAGCTTCGGAAGACATCTTGCTTAACTTAGCCCTAATTACCTGGCCCATGTAGCGCCCGCTAGTCGAACGCTCCAGGGCCTCCCTGGCTAAGGCTATTTCTAGGGAATCCCCACCAGCCTCCGCCCGGGCGAAATTAGCTCTAAGTGTCTTTGCCTCCGCAGCCTTATCTAGGTTGAGCCGCTGGCTATATTTGGTGGCGAAAGACCTAATGGAGTCCTTAAGACTAACCCACCACTTACTCCCAATGACTCGCCCAATTAACGCCCGCTGAACTAGTTTTGTCAGCTGGTCACGAAAGTCCCGCCTGTCCAGTAAGGACTGGTTGAACTTCCAATAACCAGCCAACCTAGGCCTAAAATCTAACACCACACGGGCACAAACGAGTTTGTGATCCGTGTAGCCTAACCAGTGGAACGTTGGACATTCTAAGAAGTCTATGTCGGCTTCTCTCACTAACACCCTATCCAGGTACGCTGATACCCGGGTAGAGGGCCAACTACGCGTCCACGTCCACATGCTCCCTTCCGGATGATCGACCCGGTATCTATCGACGAGACCAAAATCGCCGACAAGATTGACCAGGCTACGATCACCACTCCACCCGCTAGCGCCCCTCCCTCTATCCCATTTGGGGGTTAGGATGGCATTCCAGTCCCCAACTAAGATTAGCCGTGTTGAATGCACCATGAAGGGCTCCAACAGCCGAAAGAAAGAGACACGCTCACCTTGAACATTGGGCGCATAAACCGCAATCAGCCGGAACGACTTGCTTTTCACTGCAATATCGGCCACGATCAGCCGGCCCTCGGCACCGACATGGACAAGGTCAACCCTCGCGTCCAGGGTACGCTTGACCAGCAAAGAAACACCTCTGGCCCGCCGGCTCCCATATGCTGAATAAACGACAAAGTCGTCATCCAGCACACACGAGTCGACTTCGCAAACAAAGTGAGTCTCTTGGATCGCGGCCACATCCACGCCGTACGACAAGAGGTCACGAAGCAGGCGAGCCGCCTTGCCCCGATCCCTCAGGCCATACGCATTCAAACTGGCTATCTTGATAGACATTTCTTAGGCCTGAAAAAGAGAAACAGAAAAAACATGCAACAACGGCACTAATCACATACGGGGAAAAAATCTCTGGTGGATGGGACCCCGACGGACTGTCCTAGGGACCCTGTACCTATATCGGACGTAATCCGCCCGTCTAGGACAATCCCGCCGACGTCCGTTGGATAAGTTAATTTTACCACCCTATATAAGCAGGGGTGGAGTAATACGGGGAACCTCCCCGAACAATTTCTAGCCATTTTTCTGAGCTCTGGAGTGTTTTCCTTTACCATTGTCAGTTTTGGGTAGTATTTCTGTACCTCTGAGATATGGTCCCAGACCCGCAGGTTCCCACCGGTGTTTCTTACCAGGGTGATGACGCCTGGGGCCTGGGCAAAGTTCTTGGGGTCCTCGGTGGACAGCCCGTTCACCGAGGTTAGTTTCAGCAGAGGTTTTAGAAGTCTTTTCCGTTGCGAAGACCATTCCGCAACCACGTCTTCGTTGACTCTCATGAGGGCCTCCCCCTTCGGGAGGGTAGATTTCTTTTTTACTACGAGAGGGAGTGGGAGTTGGAGAAGGGGAGGGGGTGGGAGTCCGTGAGCTGGTCTTCTTGAGGGGGGTCAATTCAAAGGTAGGGGACTGGGAAGCTTTTTGCGGGGACGTTGGAAGACTTCTTGCCTTCTGGGCGTAAGAACACCTTACGGGGGAGACCGGCAGCGAAGAGCATTTGCTTACTGGTTGCCTTCTTTCCACGCTCCTACTCTTGCGACGACTTTTTTGGTTGATGTCGTTCTCCTCTTCCTCGTCTCTCCCCCGCTTTAAGGACGCCGCCCTTTCAATTTCCATGGGGGATGTACTTCTTTTTCCCTCCTGTTCGCCAAGCGATTTCTGCTTTGGGGACTCCTTCTGCTTGGTTGGTGTTTTGCCAGGAGGTGGTAACTTATCCGGCACCTTGACCGGCGAGGGCGTTTTGGCCTTCTTCCTTGTTACTACTTGCCACTCGCCCTCTTTATTGGTTGCCAGTGCCGGAGACACGGGTTTCGTAACTTCTTTTTGTGCTGCTTGCTGCTGTTGTGGTTGCTAGCTGGTTGGGCCTTTGGGGTCGGATTCTTAGTCGGACACGTCTTTGCGACGTGCTCCGCCGCCCCGCAGACCCAACAGCACGGCTTTCTCCCTTCGACAATCACAAAGATTTTGCGCTCCCTGCAGGTGAGTATGTTGGGGATCTTTTCGATGTTTTCCTTGGACATCGTCACCTGCAGGGTCATGTCACCTGTTATAAAGCCCGCCTTGGACCGCAGCGAGGAGACTGCGGCCACCTTTCCAAATCCTGCAAAAAAGGCGCCAACATGGTCCTCCTCAATGTCCATGGGGACGCCATGTAAAGTAACTTTCACCTTTCGGGCACCCATATATTCGGTGCTGAACTGGAGAGTTTTCGTCTCCAGTACCGCACCGACCAAACGCTTTGCTTCTTCCATGGTGCCCATCAGGACGTCCCACATGGCATTGGACCTCCTCGCCACGGCCCTGGCTTTAATATTTAGTGCCTTGATAGCTTCCTCCAGGGTATCTCTGGGTACTCCAATCATCTTATGTGTTTTGATGTCCTTAGAGATCAGAGTGATGATTCTGGTTTCTATATCTGCCAGCTTGTCTGGCACAGAGACCAGCTCTGTGCCCTTAATATACTGTGCATATTTATCCTTCATGTTGTCATAATAATCCTCGTCTTTGGATGTGATATTAATTTTCCCCCCTGTCCACCCCGAAGTGGACGGTATGGGGGAACCTGCTGCTGCTACGGAGGGTGACTCCCGTGGCGGAAGTTGCCAGTCACCCTCCTTTCCTCCCACCGACGCCGTGGTGGGGGGAACACTCTCCACCGGCCCATTCGAGGCCATTGCCACCAAAGTGGCCGAACACCGGACAACTTTTTTCCGGTGTTTCGCGTCCAAAAACACTACTTTACCGTGGCCCGAGCTATAAACTCGGGCTGGAAATCAGTACGTCCAAGAAACACACTGTCAGCAAATATCACGATGGAACAGATGCTGCAGCCTGCTCTTATGCCAAACACCACACAAACAAAAGTCTGGGAGGGGATGGCTAGTTTTATTTATTCTTTAATTACAAAGAATTATGGCACAAGGCCGAAAAATGGGTGGGGGTACAAAACTTGGGGTGGTCTTCAGTACTCTATCTTATACCTAGCTAATCGGATTCACGACCCATACATACGTTACAATTTTCTCAATCACCATAAGAATTTGTCCATCAACACTCATACATATCGTACACCAAAATACCGCAAAAACCATACCAGGGACCTACAAAACGCCCCAAATGTACATAAAAATTTGTGACTATTTACAAATATAATACAAAAATAGATTTAAAAATTTGTGCATGAAATGACATGATGGGAAGGGGGAATGAAGAAACAAAAAACCCCAAACTAAAAACAATTTCAAATGAACATCATATACATGGTGTTAGTAAGACCCAAACACACCCTCATAATTAAAGAGGCCACTGTATTCTGCCTTAAAAGGCAAAATCAAGTAGCTCTCTTTCTACAGGGGAAAGGAGAAGCAGGTTAAAATAAATTGGACTGGGGAATATATAAGGCTGACCCAGCCGAGAGTAAAACGGGACAAAATAACGATGGACAAAGGGGATCTCGAACTGGATCATAACAAAAGTATTGGAGCCGGGAACAGGCTAGGACAACCCATACACTCACATTAACTAGGTACACAAAAGAATATCTACCTTAACCACGGGAAGGGTTCCAAAGGAATCCCCCCCGATGTGATTAGCAGATCTAAAAAAGAAAATCAAGGCTAGCCCCGGTCACACGAACCAGGCTCGCTGCATGTATCCACCTTTCGCAAAAGTCTGTCGGGTGCAGCCGTTTCCGTTCAGTTCTAATCTTCATTTTGAGCTGGTGCTCAAAATATCGGATTAGATCCTGATCCGAAAGACGACCGCCCCGCAAGACTTCCTCCAGTCGCGTCGTCCATATCACCATTCTAGCCGAAGCCAGCAGCGTCAGAAACACCATCCGCTTCACTCCAGAGTACGGGGGCAACACATTGTCCACAGCGTATGCGCGATCAATGAGCACGAGCTCCCGCGGCGCGATACGAGCAGTCAACTCGCCGACACGCGCCCACAACGGGCGAACGCGCGAACAATGGAAGAAGGCGTGCGCAGACGTCTCCTTGATTCCAAGGTTGCAACGTTCACAATCTGGCAAATCCGCCAGGCCCATTGCGAAACGCTTGTCATTGAGAGACAAACCATTCCGAGCCAATCGCCAGGTCAGAGAAAACTCAGAGTTGCTGAGCCAATCTGCACCTGGCGCCCAAGACCAATGAGAGCGGTACTCCACTCTCGACATGCCGAGCTTACTCCACAGCTTATCCTTCACGGCACCCTCCACTAATCCCCGATAGAAGATTTTCCTAGGCTGTGAAAGGTCACTGGACCGTGGAATGGCCTGTAAAGCCGCCAGACATTCGAGGAGGAATTTCGGTCGCACCCAAGGCCTGACGGTCAGCCATAGGGTCGGGGGCGTGATGGTAAGGCAAGGGAACATGTCCCTCACTACCCCCGCAAGCAACCGATCTTCCTCTAACGCGCGCCTGAGGAATGCCAACCCTGAAGCGAGCACGTGGCTCCTCAAGTGTGGCATCCCCAGACCCCCTTGACACGGACGGAGGCAACAGACTCCTTTGTCGACCATGTGTTTGCGTCCTCTCCAAAGACAGGAGAATAGCAAACGCTCGAGCGCCTTCTCATGATCGTCACAAAGGGGAAGTACTGACAGCCGGTAAAGGATCATGGGAAAGAGGTATGTGTTACACACCTCCGCCAAGCCCTTCACGGAGAGACCCCGTCGACGCCAAATCTTGACCGACGCGCCGACCTTTGCCAGTACTTCTGACCAGTTTTTCTCCAGCTGTAAGTCCGGACCGAACCAAACTCCGAGGAGCTTGACCGGCCCGTCCGTCCAGCTGAAGGGCCCCGGGAGGGAAACACCCTTCCAGGCACCTAACCGCAAGCCGGATGACTTGTCGCAGTTAATTCTGGCCCCTGTCACCTTCTCGTACCGTACAAGCGCCTGGTGTACCGCCTCTATGTCCCTGCGGGAGGACACAAAGGTCGTTACGTCATCGGCGTACGCAGAAACCCTGGCTCGAGCTCCGCCAGGGACTTCAATTCCACGCAGGACCGGACTGCCCGTCTCGTCCCTTAGCCGGCGAAGGAGGGGCTCCAACGCCAAGACATAAAGGAGAGAAGACAGTGGACAACCCTGTCGGACCGACCTAGACAGCGCGAAAGCGCCCGACAGCTTCCCGTTCACCTGTACCACAGCCCGGGGGGAGCGATACAGAAGGCTAATCCAGCGGCTGAAGTCGGGTTTGAATCCGGCGGCCTGCAGGACAGCAGCCAGGTAGCCATGGTCAATCCTATCAAATGCCTTGGACTGATCTAAATTGATCAGCGCGGCCTCATCGTCGTCTTCTACACCCTCTATGATCGTGCGAATCAAGTGCAGGTTGCTCTGAATTGTTCTCCCCTTCACAGAACAAGTCTGATCCGGTTCCAACAGAGACTCGGCAACTAGCTGCAAGCGATTCGTCAGGATCTTGGCCAAAATCTTTAACTCTGTGTTTAGCAGAGTTATGGGCCTGTAATCGTCTAGTTCCCTCCCAACCTTCTTGCCTTTTCTCAACAGCGTGATCACGCCCCTGGTGATCCGACCGGGGATGGACCCCTGCCGAAACCAGTGGTTGAACACGACTGCCAAGAGCGGGACAAAAAGGTGCGACATCCTCAAGTACACTTCATAGGGCAAACCATCCAAACCTGGCGACTTGCCACTGCCGACCTTCTTCAAAGCCACGTAGATTTCGTCCTCCGTAATCTCCCCTTCGCAGCTAGCCGCTTCAGCCGGCAAAAGCCGGGGAAAGTCAGCCAAATAGCTGCGAAAGTCCTCGTCACGGAGACCAGGCTCCTTGGTAAATCGGTGTTCGAAATGCTGCCGGAACGCCTCGCACATGTCGTCGGTCGACCTAAGGAGATGTCCCTCCGGGTCGCGTACCTCTCGAATGTACCGGTCGCCGGCTCGGCGAATTTCTTCCTTGCGCAGTTCCGCGCCCATTTTCACAGCTTCGGAAGACATCTTGCTTAACTTAGCCCTAATTACCTGGCCCATGTAGCGCCCGCTAGTCGAACGCTCCAGGGCCTCCTGGCTAAGGCTATTTCTAGGGAATCCCCACCAGCCTCCGCCCGGGCGAAATTAGCTCTAAGTGTCTTTGCCTCCGCAGCCTTATCTAGGTTGAGCCGCTGGCTATATTTGGTGGCGAAAGACCTAATGGAGTCCTTAAGACTAACCCACCACTTACTCCCAATGACTCGCCCAATTAACGCCCGCTGAACTAGTTTTGTCAGCTGGTCACGAAAGTCCCGCCTGTCCAGTAAGGACTGGTTGAACTTCCAATAACCAGCCAACCTAGGCCTAAAATCTAACACCACACGGGCACAAACGAGTTTGTGATCCGTGTAGCCTAACCAGTGGAACGTTGGACATTCTAAGAAGTCTATGTCGGCTTCTCTCACTAACACCCTATCCAGGTACGCTGATACCCGGGTAGAGGGCCAACTACGCGTCCACGTCCACATGCTCCCTTCCGGATGATCGACCCGGTATCTATCGACGAGACCAAAATCGCCGACAAGATTGACCAGGCTACGATCACCACTCCACCCGCTAGCGCCCCTCCCTCTATCCCATTTGGGGGTTAGGATGGCATTCCAGTCCCCAACTAAGATTAGCCGTGTTGAATGCACCATGAAGGGCTCCAACAGCCGAAAGAAAGAGACACGCTCACCTTGAACATTGGGCGCATAAACCGCAATCAGCCGGAACGACTTGCTTTTCACTGCAATATCGGCCACGATCAGCCGGCCCTCGGCACCGACATGGACAAGGTCAACCCTCGCGTCCAGGGTACGCTTGACCAGCAAAGAAACACCTCTGGCCCGCCGGCTCCCATATGCTGAATAAACGACAAAGTCGTCATCCAGCACACACGAGTCGACTTCGCAAACAAAGTGAGTCTCTTGGATCGCGGCCACATCCACGCCGTACGACAAGAGGTCACGAAGCAGGCGAGCCGCCTTGCCCCGATCCCTCAGGCCATACGCATTCAAACTGGCTATCTTGATAGACATTTCTTAGGCCTGAAAAAGAGAAACAGAAAAAACATGCAACAACGGCACTAATCACATACGGGGAAAAAATCTCTGGTGGATGGGACCCCGACGGACTGTCCTAGGGACCCTGTACCTATATCGGACGTAATCCGCCCGTCTAGGACAATCCCGCCGACGTCCGTTGGATAAGTTAATTTTACCACCCTATATAAGCAGGGGTGGAGTAATACGGGGAACCTCCCCGAACAATTTCTAGCCATTTTTCTGAGCTCTGGAGTGTTTTCCTTTACCATTGTCAGTTTTGGGTAGTATTTCTGTACCTCTGAGATATGGTCCCAGACCCGCAGGTTCCCACCGGTGTTTCTTACCAGGGTGATGACGCCTGGGGCCTGGGCAAAGTTCTTGGGGTCCTCGGTGGACAGCCCGTTCACCGAGGTTAGTTTCAGCAGAGGTTTTAGAAGTCTTTTCCGTTGCGAAGACCATTCCGCAACCACGTCTTCGTTGACTCTCATGAGGGCCTCCCCCTTCGGGAGGGTAGATTTCTTTTTACTACGAGAGGGAGTGGGAGTTGGAGAAGGGGAGGGGGTGGGAGTCCGTGAGCTGGTCTTCTTGAGGGGGGTCAATTCAAAGGTAGGGGACTGGGAAGCTTTTTGCGGGGACGTTGGAAGACTTCTTGCCTTCTGGGCGTAAGAACACCTTACGGGGGAGACCGGCAGCGAAGAGCATTTGCTTACTGGTTGCCTTCTTTCCACGCTCCTACTCTTGCGACGACTTTTTTGGTTGATGTCGTTCTCCTCTTCCTCGTCTCTCCCCCGCTTTAAGGACGCCGCCCTTTCAATTTCCATGGGGGATGTACTTCTTTTCCCTCCTGTTCGCCAAGCGATTTCTGCTTTGGGGACTCCTTCTGCTTGGTTGGTGTTTTGCCAGGAGGTGGTAACTTATCCGGCACCTTGACCGGCGAGGGCGTTTTGGCCTTCTTCCTTGTTACTACTTGCCACTCGCCCTCTTTATTGGTTGCCAGTGCCGGAGACACGGGTTTCGTAACTTCTTTTTGTGCTGCTTGCTGCTGTTGTGGTTGTTTAGCTGGTTGGGCCTTTGGGGTCGGATTCTTAGTCGGACACGTCTTTGCGACGTGCTCCGCCGCCCCGCAGACCCAACAGCACGGCTTTCTCCCTTCGACAATCACAAAGATTTTGCGCTCCCTGCAGGTGAGTATGTTGGGGATCTTTTCGATGTTTTCCTTGGACATCGTCACCTGCAGGGTCATGTCACCTGTTATAAAGCCCGCCTTGGACCGCAGCGAGGAGACTGCGGCCACCTTTCCAAATCCTGCAAAAAAGGCGCCAACATGGTCCTCCTCAATGTCCATGGGGACGCCATGTAAAGTAACTTTCACCTTTCGGGCACCCATATATTCGGTGCTGAACTGGAGAGTTTTCGTCTCCAGTACCGCACCGACCAAACGCTTTGCTTCTTCCATGGTGCCCATCAGGACGTCCCACATGGCATTGGACCTCCTCGCCACGGCCCTGGCTTTAATATTTAGTGCCTTGATAGCTTCCTCCAGGGTATCTCTGGGTACTCCAATCATCTTATGTGTTTTGATGTCCTTAGAGATCAGAGTGATGATTCTGGTTTCTATATCTGCCAGCTTGTCTGGCACAGAGACCAGCTCTGTGCCCTTAATATACTGTGCATATTTATCCTTCATGTTGTCATAATAATCCTCGTCTTTGGATGTGATATTAATTTTCCCCCCTGTCCACCCCGAAGTGGACGGTATGGGGGAACCTGCTGCTGCTACGGAGGGTGACTCCCGTGGCGGAAGTTGCCAGTCACCCTCCTTTCCTCCCACCGACGCCGTGGTGGGGGGGAACACTCCACCGGCCCATTCGAGGCCATTGCCACCAAAGTGGCCGAACACCGGACAACTTTTTTCCGGTGTTTCGCGTCCAAAAACACTACTTTACCGTGGCCCGAGCTATAAACTCGGGCTGGAAATCAGTACGTCCAAGAAACACACTGTCAGCAAATATCACGATGGAACAGATGCTGCAGCCTGCTCTTATGCCAAACACCACACAAACAAAAGTCTGGGAGGGGATGGCTAGTTTTATTTATTCTTTAATTACAAAGAATTATGGCACAAGGCCGAAAAATGGGTGGGGGTACAAAACTTGGGGTGGTCTTCAGTACTCTATCTTATACCTAGCTAATCGGATTCACGACCCATACATACGTTACAATTTTCTCAATCACCATAAGAATTTGTCCATCAACACTCATACATATCGTACACCAAAATACCGCAAAAACCATACCAGGGACCTACAAAACGCCCCAAATGTACATAAAAATTTGTGACTATTTACAAATATAATACAAAAATAGATTTAAAAATTTGTGCATGAAATGACATGATGGGAAGGGGGAATGAAGAAACAAAAAACCCCAAACTAAAAACAATTTCAAATGAACATCATATACATGGTGTTAGTAAGACCCAAACACACCCTCATAATTAAAGAGGCCACTGTATTCTGCCTTAAAAGGCAAAATCAAGTAGCTCTCTTTCTACAGGGGAAAAGAGAAGCAGGTTAAAATAAATTGGACTGGGGAATATATAAGGCTGACCCAGCCGAGAGTAAAACGGGACAAAATAACGATGGACAAAGGGGATCTCGAACTGGATCATAACAAAAGTATTGGAGCCGGGAACAGGCTAGGACAACCCATACACTCACATTAACTAGGTACACAAAAGAATATCTACCTTAACCACGGGAAGGGTTCCAAAGGAATCCCCCCCGATGTGATTAGCAGATCTAAAAAAGAAAATCAAGGCTAGCCCCGGTCACACGAACCAGGCTCGCTGCATGTATCCACCTTTCGCAAAAGTCTGTCGGGTGCAGCCGTTTCCGTTCAGTTCTAATCTTCATTTTGAGCTGGTGCTCAAAATATCGGATTAGATCCTGATCCGAAAGACGACCGCCCCGCAAGACTTCCTCCAGTCGCGTCGTCCATATCACCATTCTAGCCGAAGCCAGCAGCGTCAGAAACACCATCCGCTTCACTCCAGAGTACGGGGGCAACACATTGTCCACAGCGTATGCGCGATCAATGAGCACGAGCTCCCGCGGCGCGATACGAGCAGTCAACTCGCCGACACGCGCCCACAACGGGCGAACGCGCGAACAATGGAAGAAGGCGTGCGCAGACGTCTCCTTGATTCCAAGGTTGCAACGTTCACAATCTGGCAAATCCGCCAGGCCCATTGCGAAACGCTTGTCATTGAGAGACAAACCATTCCGAGCCAATCGCCAGGTCAGAGAAAACTCAGAGTTGCTGAGCCAATCTGCACCTGGCGCCCAAGACCAATGAGAGCGGTACTCCACTCTCGACATGCCGAGCTTACTCCACAGCTTATCCTTCACGGCACCCTCCACTAATCCCCGATAGAAGATTTTCCTAGGCTGTGAAAGGTCACTGGACCGTGGAATGGCCTGTAAAGCCGCCAGACATTCGAGGAGGAATTTCGGTCGCACCCAAGGCCTGACGGTCAGCCATAGGGTCGGGGGCGTGATGGTAAGGCAAGGGAACATGTCCCTCACTACCCCCGCAAGCAACCGATCTTCCTCTAACGCGCGCCTGAGGAATGCCAACCTTGAAGCGAGCACGTGGCTCCTCAAGTGTGGCATCCCCAGACCCCCTTGACACGGACGGAGGCAACAGACTCCTTTGTCGACCATGTGTTTGCGTCCTCTCCAAAGACAGGAGAATAGCAAACGCTCGAGCGCCTTCTCATGATCGTCACAAAGGGGAAGTACTGACAGCCGGTAAAGGATCATGGGAAAGAGGTATGTGTTACACACCTCCGCCAAGCCCTTCACGGAGAGACCCCGTCGACGCCAAATCTTGACCGACGCGCCGACCTTTGCCAGTACTTCTGACCAGTTTTTCTCCAGCTGTAAGTCCGGACCGAACCAAACTCCGAGGAGCTTGACCGGCCCGTCCGTCCAGCTGAAGGGCCCCGGGAGGGAAACTCCCTTCCAGGCACCTAACCGCAAGCCGGATGACTTGTCGCAGTTAATTCTGGCCCCTGTCACCTTCTCGTACCGTACAAGCGCCTGGTGTACCGCCTCTATGTCCCTGCGGGAGGACACAAAGGTCGTTACGTCATCGGCGTACGCAGAAACCCTGGCTCGAGCTCCGCCAGGGACTTCAATTCCACGCAGGACCGGACTGCCCGTCTCGTCCCTTAGCCGGCGAAGGAGGGGCTCCAACGCCAAGACATAAAGGAGAGAAGACAGTGGACAACCCTGTCGGACCGACCTAGACAGCGCGAAAGCGCCCGACAGCTTCCCGTTCACCTGTACCACAGCCCGGGGGGAGCGATACAGAAGGCTAATCCAGCGGCTGAAGTCGGGTTTGAATCCGGCGGCCTGCAGGACAGCAGCCAGGTAGCCATGGTCAATCCTATCAAATGCCTTGGACTGATCTAAATTGATCAGCGCGGCCTCATCGTCGTCTTCTACACCCTCTATGATCGTGCGAATCAAGTGCAGGTTGCTCTGAATTGTTCTCCCCTTCACAGAACAAGTCTGATCCGGTTCCAACAGAGACTCGGCAACTAGCTGCAAGCGATTCGTCAGGATCTTGGCCAAAATCTTTAACTCTGTGTTTAGCAGAGTTATGGGCCTGTAATCGTCTAGTTCCCTCCCAACCTTCTTGCCTTTTCTCAACAGCGTGATCACGCCCCTGGTGATCCGACCGGGGATGGACCCCTGCCGAAACCAGTGGTTGAACACGACTGCCAAGAGCGGGACAAAAAGGTGCGACATCCTCAAGTACAATTCATAGGGCAAACCATCCAAACCTGGCGACTTGCCACTGCCGACCTTCTTCAAAGCCACGTAGATTTCGTCCTCCGTAATCTCCCCTTCGCAGCTAGCCGCTTCAGCCGGCAAAAGCCGGGGAAAGTCAGCCAAATAGCTGCGAAAGTCCTCGTCACGGAGACCAGGCTCCTTGGTAAATCGGTGTTCGAAATGCTGCCGGAACGCCTCGCACATGTCGTCGGTCGACCTAAGGAGATGTCCCTCCGGGTCGCGTACCTCTCGAATGTACCGGTCGCCGGCTCGGCGAATTTCTTCCTTGCGCAGTTCCGCGCCCATTTTCACAGCTTCGGAAGACATCTTGCTTAACTTAGCCCTAATTACCTGGCCCATGTAGCGCCCGCTAGTCGAACGCTCCAGGGCCTCCCTGGCTAAGGCTATCTCTAGGGAATCCCCACCAGCCTCCGCCCGGGCGAAATTAGCTCTAAGTGTCTTTGCCTCCGCAGCCTTATCTAGGTTGAGCCGCTGGCTATATTTGGTGGCGAAAGACCTAATGGAGTCCTTAAGACTAACCCACCACTTACTCCCAATGACTCGCCCAATTAACGCCCGCTGAACTAGTTTTGTCAGCTGGTCACGAAAGTCCCGCCTGTCCAGTAAGGACTGGTTGAACTTCCAATAACCAGCCAACCTAGGCCTAAAATCTAACACCACACGGGCACAAACGAGTTTGTGGTCCGTGTAGCCTAACCAGTGGAACGTTGGACATTCTAAGAAGTCTATATCGGCTTCTCTCACTAACATCCTATCCAGGTACGCTGATACCCGGGTAGAAGGCCAACTACGCGTCCACGTCCACATGCTCCCTTCCGGATGATCGACCCGGTATCTATCGACGAGACCAAAATCGCCGACAAGATTGACCAGGCTACGATCACCACTCCACCCGCTAGCGCCCCTCCCTCTATCCCATTTGGGGGTTAGGATGGCATTCCAGTCCCCAACTAAGATTAGCCGTGTTGAATGCACCATGAAGGGCTCCAACAGCCGAAAGAAAGAGACACGCTCACCTTGAACATTGGGCGCATAAACCGCAATCAGCCGGAACGACTTGCTTTTCACTGCAATATCGGCCACGATCAGCCGGCCCTCGGCACCGACATGGACAAGGTCAACCCTCGCGTCCAGGGTACGCTTAACCAGCAAAGAAACACCTCTGGCCCGCCGGCTCCCATATGCTGAATAAACGACAAAGTCGTCATCCAGCACACACGAGTCGACTTCGCAAACAAAGTGAGTCTCTTGGATCGCGGCCACATCCACGCCGTACGACAAGAGGTCACGAAGCAGGCGAGCCGCCTTGCCCCGATCCCTCAGGCCATACGCATTCAAACTGGCTATCTTAATAGACATTTCTTAGATCTGAAAAAGAAAAAAGAAAAACATGCAACAACGGCACTAATCACATACGGGGAAAAAATCTCTGGTGGCTGGGACCCCGACGGACTGTCCTAGGGACCCTGTACCAACATCGGACGTAATCCGTCCGTCCAGGACAATACCGCCGACGTCCGTAGGGTAAGTGAGTTTTATTACCCTATATAAGCATGGGTGGATCAAAATCGGGAACCTCCCAGCACAATTTCTAGCCATTTTTTTTAAATCAGGGGTGCCTTCCTGCACCATTCTAATATTTGAGTAATGTTTTTTAACCTGCGCTATGTGGTCCCAGACCCTCAGGTTGCCTCCTGTGTTACGTATCAGGGTAATGACACCTGGGGCCTGGGAAAAGTTCCTAGGGTTGTCCGTGGATAGTCCTTTCACCGAAGTAAGCTTTAGGAGTGGTTTGAGCAAATTTCTCCTTTGCGATGACCACTCTAACCCAATGTCTTCATTAATTTTCATGAGGGCATCCCCATGAGGGAGGGCATTTTTCTTTTTATGCCGAGTAGGGGCCGGAACAGGAGAAGGGGAGGGAGAGGGAGTAGTGGATCTTCTCAAGGGGGTCAGCTCGAAGGTCGGGGACTGGGACACCTTCTGTGGAGAAGAGGGCAGGCTCCTGGCTTTCTGCGCATAGGAGCACCTAACTGGGGAAACCGGAAGAGATGTACATTTATCCCTGTGTCTTCTTCGTTCCACGCTCCTACTCCTCCGTCGACTCTTGGGTTTATCGTGCTGCTCTTCCTCGTCGTCTCTTCCGCGTTTTAAGGACGCCGACCTTTCCACGTCCATTTCCTCCACCTTCTTGGGGGAGGGACTCCTTTTCTGTACATGTTTGGCCGGCGTTTTGGCGGGAGGGGAGACCTCTACCGGGGGCTCCTTTTGTTTTTCCGGCTCCCCGCCCAGAGACGGCGCTTTTGCCGGGCACGCCTTCTGTTTAGCTGGGGACGCTGCTTTTGCCGGAGTCTGTTTTGGAGGCGTCTTGACAGGGGGCGGCACCTTCGCGGGGGAAGGAGTCTTCGCCTTCTTTCTGCCGACCACCTGCCACTCGCCCTCCCTACTGACAGTCTGTGCTGGAGTTGGTGTTGCTGTCTTAGTCGTCTCCTTTCCCCCTGCCTTTTCCTCTTGCTGCGGCTGCTTGGCTGTTTGGGCCTTTGGGGGTGGGTTCTTCGTCGGGCAAGCCTTGGCAACATGTTCCGCCGCCCCGCAGACCCAACAGCACGGCTTTCTTCCCTCCACAATCACAAATATCTTGCGACCCCTACAAGTGAGGATGTTGGGGATCTTATCTATCTTCTCTTTTGTCAAGGTCACTTGGAGGGTCATGTCGCCCGTCAAAAAGCCTGCCTTTGACCGCAGCGAGGAGACTTCGGCCACCTTGCCATATCCCGCAAAAAAGGCACCAATATGGTCCTCGGCGATGTCCATTGGGACGCCATGCAGGGTGATTTTAAGTTTCTTAGTACCCATGTACTCTGTATGGATTTGGAGTGTCTTGGTTTCCAAGACCACTCCCATTAGGGCCTTCGCCTCCCCTGCAGATCCAAGCAGGACGTCCCACATGGCACCGCCTCTCCTCGCTACGGCCCTGGCTTTGATCTTCAGTGCTTTAATACTTTCTTCAAACACGTCCCTGGGGACCCCAATTAATTGGTGTGTTTTAAGGTCCTTTGTTATCAAGGTAATTATTCGGGCTTCTATTAGAGCTAACTGTTCAGGGACCGAAACCAGTTCTGCTTCCTTGATAAATTCCGCGTACTTCAAGTTCATTTGAGCGTAGTACTCCTCTCCCTTAGTAGTGATTCTACCTCCATTCCACCCAGAGGTAGAAGGTATGGGAGATGCTGCTGATACTTCCGAAGAGGGGTCGATCCTAGTTGGTAAACTCCAGTCTCCCTCTTTCCCTCCCACCGAGGCCGTGGTGGGAGGACCGACTTCTTCCGGCCTATTACAGGCCATTGCCACCAAAGTGGCCGAACACCGGGTAGTTGCAATCCGGTGTTTCGCGTTGTTTAGACGCTACTTTGCGCTGGCCCGAGCAATAAACTCGGGCTGGAATGCAACAAACCCAAAAACCAAATTGATAGCTAATATCACGGTGGAACAAAAGCTTCGCTCTGGTTTTTTTTGCCAAACACCACACAAACAAAAGTCTGGGGGGGATGGCTAGTTTTATTTATTTGTATAAATACAAATTGTGGCTCAAGGCCAAAAACTGGGAGGGGGAACAAAACTTGGGGTGGTCTTCAGCTACTCTATCCTATACCTAGCTAATCAGATTCACGACCCATACATACGTTACAATGATTCTCATTCACCATAAGAATTTGTCCATCACCACTCATACTTATCAAGCACCAAAATACCGCAAAACATACCGGGGCCCTAAAAACGCCCCAAATGTACATAAAAATTTTATTACTATATACAAATATAATACAAAAATAACTTTAAAAATTTGTACATGACATGATATGATGGGACGGGGGTATGAAGAAACAAAAATCCCCAAAACAAAAACAATTTCAAATGAATATTTATACCTTATGTTAGTAAGGCCCAAACACACCCACATAATTAAAGAGGCCACTGTATTCTGCCTGTAGAGACAAAATCAAGCCGCTCTCTTTCTAAGGGGAATGGAGAAGTAGGGTACAAAAATAAAATGGACTGGAGAGTATATAAGGCTGACCCAGCCGAGAATGAAACGGGACAAAATAACTCTGGACAATGGGGATCTCGAACTGGATCATAACAAAAGCAAGGGAGCCGGGAACAGGCCGGGACTAACACTATCACTCACATTAACTAGGTATACAAAAGAATACTTTACCTTAACCACGGGAGGGGTTCCAGAGGAATCCACCCCGATGCGAGCAGCAGATCTAAAAAAGAAAATCAAGACTAGCCCCGGTCACACGAACCAGGCTCGCTGCATATATCCACCTTTTGCTAAAGTCTGTCGGGTGCAGCCGCTTCCGTTCAGTTCTAATCTTCATTTTGAGCTGGTGCTCAAAATATCGGATTAGATCCTGATCCGAAAGACGACCTCCCCGCAAGACTTCCTCCAGACGCGTCATCCAGATCACCATTCTAGCCGTGGCCAGTAGCGACAGAAACACCATCCGCTTCACTCCAGAGTACGGGGGCGACACATTGTCCACAGCGTATGCGCGATCAATGAGCACAAGCTCCCGCGGCGCGATACGAGCAGTCAACTCGCCGACACGCGCCCACAACGGGCGAACGCGCGAACAATGGAAGAAGGCGTGCGCAGACGTCTCCTTAATTCCAAGGTTGCAACGTTCACAATCTGGCAAATCCGCCAGGCCCATTGCGAAACGCTTGTCATTGAGCGACAAACCATTCCGAGCCAATCGCCAGGTCAGAGAAAACTCAGAGTTGCTGAGCCAATCCGCGCCTGGCGCCCAAGACCAATGAGAGCGGTACTCCACCCTCGACATGCCGAGCTTACTCCACAGCTTATCCTTCACGGCACCCTCCACTAATCCCCGATAGAAGATTTTCCTAGGCTGTGAAAGGTCACTAGACCGTGGAATGGCCTGTAAAGCCGCCAGACATTCGAGCAGGAATTTCGGTCGCACCCAAGGCCTGACGGTCAGCCATAGGGTCGGGGGCGTGATGGTAAGGCAAGGGAACATGTCCCTCACTACCCCCGCAAGCAACCGATCTTCCTCCAACGCGCGCCTGAGGAATGCCAACCTTGAAGCGAGCACGTGGCTCCTCAAGTGTGGCATCCCCAGACCCCCTTGACACGGACGGAGGCAACAGACTCCTTTGTCGACCATGTGTTTGCGTCCTCTCCACAGACAGGAGAATAGCAAACGCTCGAGCGCCTTCTCATGATCGTCACAAAGGGGAAGTACTGACAGCCGGTAAAGGATCATGGGAAAGAGGTATGTGTTACACACCTCCGCCAAGCCCTTCACGGAGAGACCCCGTCGACGCCAAATCTTGACCGACGCGCCGACCTTTGCCAGTACTTCTGACCAGTTTTTCTCCAGCTGTAAGTCCGGACCGAACCAAACTCCGAGGAGCTTGACCGGCCCGTCCGTCCAGCTGAAGGGCCCCGGGAGGGAAACTCCCTTCCAGGCACCTAACCGCAAGCCGGATGACTTGTCGCAGTTAATTCTGGCCCCTGTCACCTTCTCGTACCGTACAAGCGCCTGGTGTACCGCCTCTATGTCCCTGCGGGAGGACACAAAGGTCGTTACGTCATCGGCGTACGCAGAAACCCTGGCTCGAGCTCCGCCAGGGACTTCAATTCCACGCAGGACCGGACTGCCCGTCTCGTCCCTTAGCCGGCGAAGGAGGGGCTCCAACGCCAAGACATAAAGGAGAGAAGACAGTGGACAACCCTGTCGGACCGACCTAGACAGCGCGAAAGCGCCCGACAGCTTCCCGTTCACCTGTACCACAGCCTTGGGGGAGCGATACAGAAGGCTAATCCAGCGGCTGAAGTCGGGTTTGAATCCGGCGGCCTGCAGGACAGCAGCCAGGTAGCCATGGTCAATCCTATCAAATGCCTTGGACTGATCTAAATTGATCAGCGCGGCCTCATCGTCGTCTTCTACACCCTCTATGATCGTGCGAATCAAGTGCAGGTTGCTCTGAATTGTTCTCCCCTTCACAGAACAAGTCTGATCCGGTTCCAACAGAGACTCGGCAACTAGCTGCAAGCGATTCGTCAGGATCTTGGCCAAAATCTTTAACTCTGTGTTTAGCAGAGTTATGGGCCTGTAGTCATCTAGTTCCCTCCCAACCTTCTTGCCTTTTCTCAACAGCGTGATCACGCCCCTGGTGATCCGACCGGGGATGGACCCCTGCCGAAACCAGTGGTTGAACACGACAGCCAAGAGCGGGACAAAAAGGTGCGACATCCTCAAGTACAATTCATAGGGCAAACCATCCAAACCTGGCGACTTGCCACTGCCGACCTTCTTCAAAGCCACGTAGATTTCGTCCTCCGTAATCTCCCCTTCGCAGCTAGCCGCTTCAGCCGGCAAAAGCCGGGGAAAGTCAGCCAAATAGCTGCGAAACTCCTCGTCACGGAGACCAGGCTCCTTGGTAAATCGGTGCTCGAAATGCTGCCGGAACGCCTCGCACATGTCGTCGGTCGACCTAAGGAGATGTCCCTCCGGGTCGCGTACCTCTCGAATGTACCGGTCGCCGGCATGGCGAATTTCTTCCTTGCGCAGTTCCGCGCCCATGTTCACAGCTTCGGAAGACATCTTGCTTAACTTAGCCCTAATTACCTGACCCATGTAGCGCCCGCTAGTCGAGCGCTCCAGGGCCTCCCTGGCTAAGGCTATTTCTAGGGGATCCCCACCAGCCTCCGCCCGGGCGAAATTAGCACTAAGTGTCTTTGCCTCCGCAGCCTTATCTAAGTTGAGCCGCTGGCTATATTTGGTGGCGAAAGACCTAATGGAGTCCTTAAGGTTAACCCACCACTTACTCCCAATGACTCGCCCAATTAACGCCCGCTGCACTAGTTTTGTCAGCTGGTCACGAAAGTCCCGCCTGTCCAGTAAGGACTGATTGAACTTCCAATAACCAGCCAACCTAGGCCTAAAGTCTAACGCCACCCGGGCACAAACAAGTTTGTGGTCCGAGTAGCCTAACCAGTGGAACGTTGGACATTCTAAGAAGTCTATGTCGGCTTCTCTCACTAACATCCTATCCAGGTACGCAGATACCCGGGTAGAAGGCCAACTACGCGTCCACGTCCACATGCTCCCTTCCGGATGATCGACCCGGTATCTATCGACGAGACCAAATTCGCCGATCAGATCAACCAGGCTACGATCACCACTCCACCCGCTAGCGCCCCTTCCTCTATCCCATTTGGGGGTTAGGACGGCATTCCAGTCCCCAACTAAGATTAGCCGTGTTGAATGCACCATGAAGGGCTCCAACAGCCGAAAGAAAGAGACACGCTCACCTTGAACATTGGGCGCATAAACCACAATCAGCCGGAACGACTTGCTTTTCACTGCAATATCGGCCACGATCAGCCGGCCCTCGGCACCGACATGGACAAGGTCCACCCCCGCGTCCAGGGTACGCTTGACCAGCAAAGAAACACCTCTGGCCAGCCGGCTCCCATATGCTGAATAGACGACAAAGTCGTTAGACAGCACACACGAGTCGACTTCGCAAACAAAGTGAGTCTCTTGGATCGCGGCCACATCCACGCCGAAGGACAAGAGGTCACGAAGCAGGCGAGCCGCCTTACCCCGATCCCTCAGGCCCTTCGCATTTATACTGGCTAACTTAATAGACATTCTTTAGATCTGAAACGAAAAAACAGAAAAAGACATGCAACAGACGGCTCTACTCGCATACCGGGTAGAAATCTCGGGTAGACGGGACCCCGACGGACTGTCCTAGGGACCCTGTACCAATGTCGGACGTAATCCGTCCGTCTAAGACAATTCCGCCGACGTCCGTGGGGTAGGTTAGCTTTAGAACCCTATACAGACAGGGGTGGATTAAAACGGGGAACCTCCCCGAACAATTTTTTGCCATCTTTGCAAGTTCTGGTGAGTTTTCTATCGCCATAGTCATTTTTGGGTATTGTTTCTGCACCTCGGCGATATGGTCCCAGACCCGCAGGTTCCCACCGGTATTTCTTACCAGGGTGATGACACCCGGGGCCTGGGGAAAGTTCCTCGGGTCTTCAGTGGACAGACCCTTCACCGAGGTGAGTTTAAGTAGAGGCTTGAGCAGCCTTCGACGCTGGGAAGACCACTCGTCTACGATGCTGTCCTTGACTTCCATTAGGGCATCCCCACGAGGGAGGGCATATTTCTTCTTAGCCCGAGTGGGAGTGGGAGCAGGAGAAGGGGAGGGAGAAGGTGTTGTGGCACTAGCTTTGCCCAAGGGGGTCAGTTTAAAAACTGGGGACTGGGAAGCTTTAAGCGGGGACGAGGGGAGACTTTTCGCCTTTTGGGCATACGTACTCCTTACGGGGGAGACCGGCAGTGAAGAACATTTGTTTACTGCCTTCCTCCTCTCAACGCTCTACTCTCGCCGACTTTTAGGGTTGTCGATGTCTTCCTCCCCTTCATCTCTCCCTCTCTTCAGGGAAGCCGCTCTATCTACCTCCATTCGCTGTTCCTCTGGGGGGGTTGGACTTCTGTCCTTCCTCTGTTTGGGAGGCGACTTCTTTTTGGGCGCCTCCTTGGGGGGGGATGGCTAGTACAAATTTCAATGCTTCTAAAACGAAGCTGTTATCAAATAACCACCACAGACAATCGCATCTGTCTCCAATTAGCATGGGACAGGCTTGCCTCCCAGAGAGTAAAACACTACGCCTCCTTGGCCTTACACTTTCGGCGGACCTCAAATGGAATGACTATATCGAATCCATTGCCAAATCTGCCGCTATGAAAGTCGGCTCTCTGCGCAGGGCCCGGAAATTTTTCCAGCCTGAATCTATCCTGCATACATACAAATCTACCATCCGCCCATGTATTGAATACTGCTGCCACATCTGGTCGGGTGTCCCTGCTACTCTCCTTGGGCTTCTTGACAAAATACAAAGGAGAATCTGTAACGTGGTTGATACTGACTTGGCAGACCGGCTGCAACCACTCTCTCACCGGCGTGATGTGGCTTCCCTGTGCCTCTTCTACAAGTACTTTCATGGCTTCTGCTCCGAAGAACTTAGATCATTGGTGCCGCCTAAGCACGAATTTACACGAGATGCTAGATTGGCAACTAGGTCCCACACTTTTACAGTTAAACAGATAAGATGTAACCGTAAATTCTACTCCAACAGCTTCTTTTCTCGCGCTTCCCGCCTGTGGAATTCCCTTCCACGTGTCTACTTTCCCGACAGCTACAATCTCCAGGTGCTTAAATATAGGGTCAATAGACACCTCCTATCACACTAACTTCAAATTATACTCCCAACACTCTCATCTACCCAACCCTCATTCTCGGTATCCTTACCCGTCTATCACCCACCCTCTGACATTTCCTATATTTAACCATCCTTTATCCACTCTATGTAACTCCCTAAGCAGTAGTGGCAGTGAAATGCCTTGCTCGGGGTGAAACGCTTATATAAAAAAAATAACCTAGTTTCTAGGATTCATGTTAAGGTGACTATTTTTAGTCATTACCCAAGGCTTTTGAGGCGTAAAAACGCTTCTAACTTCCTCATTACACTTCCCCCCTTTAGAGTAAAATTTTGAATTACAAATGAAAAACTTTTATAGGAAAATTTATTGAAGTTTACACACAAAAATATTTTCTTTTTGGGCAAACATTCCTAACACAAGTTTTGTAAAACAATAAGTTCGATTTGTAGCAAGATTATACTACCACAATTTTTCATATTATACTCTAGCTTTTGAGGCGAAAAAACTCTCCTAACCCTGCCCGTTACACTAAAGTTAACAGGAATGTAAAATTAACGTAATCAAAACAAGGTGTCATGTTTTTCAAGATAATTATATCTAATTACCATATCATGCATTAGAGGTTAGATAAGTGCCATACGTGATACTCGCTTGGGCGATCATGACTCGAAAAAAAATGAGTGTCTAGCAGAAGATTTTTTTTCGTATTTATCTTCCATTAATTTCTGCAGTAGACTGGTTGTCAAACAAATCTATAGAACCTATTTATATTCTGAGTTTTAACCCACGAATAGGGGTAAAGCAACAAATTAATAACTTTTGCCAAGGGTATTTGTGAGTAAGTGGATGCAACGAATAGAAGTGGAATTCGAACTCTGCTCTCTGATTTCTCGTTTCCATCCGATATTCACTGCACCCCATCACACAATACAGGTAAAGAAGTCAAATATTACTTACTCGTCAGAATACATCTTGTACTTTTAAAACTCTACCGCTTGATCGTGCATTGAATACTGCTGTCATATCTAGTTCGTTGCTCTTGCTATCCATCTCAATGTTCTTGAAAACGTTTTTTAAAAATTGCAATGTAATCGATCCTGATTTGACATCTAGACATCAATCACTTTCTCTCCGATGTGATGTTGCTTCTCTCTATCTTATACGAATATTTTTATGACAATTTCTCAAACAAACAACTTTTCCTTGGTCCTCTGACTGCGTGAATTTAAGCATGCTACTAGATTGGCATTAGGTCCCACACATTCACTGCTGAAATAACGAAATATAACCGCGACTTCTAATTCTTTCTTGTCTCATATTTCCCATCGTTAGAACTCCCTTCCGTTTAATTTATTCTCCTAAAGATATAATTGCCATATCAAATGCCACCTTGTATCTCCTTGACTCCCGTTCATAATTTGTCTTTTCCTTATTCCTCCCTATAATCAGTTTTCTCTTTTACACCCTGTAAAGACATAATTGCAATATCAAATGCCACCTTGTATCTCCTTGACTCCCGTTCATAATTTGTCTTTTCCTTATTCCTCCCTATAATCAGTTTTCTCTTTTACACCCTGTAACACCCACTGTGCCAGTGACATTAGTGTCTTGTCTTTAAATCCAACATCAATCGCTGTCTTCTATCTTCTTAAATCCTGTTCATCATTTGTCCTTCCTGCAATCCTGCATATTCCCAGGCTTCTATCTCACTTCCTCTAACTCCCTGTCTAATAGGGGTATCACCGCCTTGATTGGGGCAAAATTATTAAAGATATTTAAATGCAACGTCTGTCACCATATTCTCTCTTCTTACCTCCCGTTAATATTTTGTTCTTTCAACATTCCTCTCTTTACTCTTACTTTAAATCCCCGTAACACCATGCATCTTCTTCTTTTATATACCATGTTCCTTCAGGACGTAGGCGATCATGGTCTTTCACGTCTCCCTATCCCTGGTGGCTCTTAGCAAGCTTTCTCCTGTAACGTCTCTCAGCCCCCGTTCTGTCATCCACCTGCTCAGGCCTTTTAAATATGTTATCCGTTGCTTTCCTCGGGCTCTTTTTCACTCTATCTGGCCTGTTAGTATCAGGTTCTCCAAGCCCTCCTTCCTCATTGCATGTCCCAGGAACTTCATTTGTATCTTCCTGATGCTCAATATTAATTTCCTTTTCGTTTCCATCATTTCCAAAGCTCGTCATTGCTCACATGCTCGGTCCACGATCTCCGCAGTATCCTTCTGTAGAACCATATTTCAGCTGCTTCAAGTTTCCCTTCATCTTTGTTGATATTGTCCAACATTCGCTGCCATATTGAAGACCTGACATCACATAGCAATCCAGTACCCTCTTCCTTGTTTCTAATGAAAATTTCCTGTGTCTTAATACTTTCCTCAGCTTCTGGAACGCGTCTTTCGCCCTGCCAATTTGTCTTTGGATCTCTGTGTCGCACTTTCCGTCTTCAGTTAGAACACTTCCCAGATATTTGAATTTGCGTACCTGCATTATTTTAAAATCCCCCCACCTGTATTTAGCACTTTGGGTTACGCTTTTTGATGATGACCATGCATTCGCTTTTCTTCCAGTTTATAACACCATTCTGTGCACCTTTTTTCTTTTATTCTTTGTTTTACGCTTTTTAAACCATGCATAAAAAGCTTAAAAAAAAGAAAAAAGAAAAAGAAAAGAAAAGATGTACAGAACTAGAAATACTGGGAGTACATTTAAAACAAACTTTTAGTTTAATAAAAATATACTTCCAAATTCAACATATTCTTTCATCTTCTCGCTTAGAAAATTTTCGAAAAATATCAAAACTTCTAAATCTTTTGACCTCAAGTTTCAAATGGAAACCAAAACTCCTAGGAGTCTAGACAACTCTGCATTAACACCAACCATAATTGCGATCATCTCTTAAGTAAATTTAACAGGAGCCCATGAGACCCATTAGAGCGGATAATGCGTTGTATACACGACAGTTGGCTTCAAAGTAAAAACGCACATCAGAAGATACATACACATTAGTGCTAATATTTTTGTAGCTAGGCGAATCCGTTCTTATCTTTGAGAAAATGCCAAAAAGGACTTATTCGTACCCAATTCTCAAAATCTTATCAACTCTAGTCATCAGTCCCCACCGTATATATATATATTTTTTTTTTCTAAACATATGCTGTTAAATATAAGCGACAATGAATTTCTATTATGTTTAATCATGAGCCGTTCTAAACGTCGTATTTTGGCTTTAATTTCAGTTGAAAATAAAGACAAAATTTCTCCAAAATTTGGATAATTATTTATTGATTTTCTTCTAAGCTTTCGGCTCACATGAACCATCTTCAGAGAGGTTGTTTAAACTGAAATATTATAACATCCACCATCACCGACGATTTTATTTTGTGTTGACATAAAACTCCGCTTGGCAACGGCAATAGTTACCAAAAATAATAAACGCAGTTCTTAAATTTGCAATGCGGTTTCATGACGTCACACCGCGGGATAGCGCGAAATGACAACAAAACCATGTAGTCAAATGCAATGTAATATGTTATTTCCGATTTTAAAGTTGATTTTATTGAGTGTTGATTGTTTAGATTTGATGTACATGGCCTCCAATATCTGCAGGTTCCTCTTACTGTGTGTATGAGTAAGGATCACCGTATTGTTGACCAAAATCTGTCTGATATTACCTACATTTTTATGTTTTTCAGAGAAATGTTGTTTAATAGTACTCTGATCAGAAAGATGACATGTAAGTCCACGGGAGAACGTGGTTGTAGTAAAACCAATATATGTCCTAGGTTTTTTCTTAGTATCAGAGATGCAATCTCTGAATGGGCATGTAAATTGGTACACTACATTAGATTTTTGGAGAGAATTTAGTTTAGTGCTTGTTGGGTTATTAGAGACTATGAGGTCAGTTGCTTTGAATAATGTTGTGTAATTCTTTATAAAATATAGATTTGGAAGAATATATCATTTGTGTCCGTTGAATTAAGTTTTTTATAGCAGCTAACTTATATCGTTGGGGGCATTCACCATTATAATTAAGAAGACACGAGTTTATGCTAGTTGGTTTCCTTTATAGAGAAATAGTAAATCTATGTGTGCTAGAATCAATGAACACATCAAGGAATGGGATTTTGTTATTAATATTAAGTTCTAATGAAAATTTGAGGACAGAGTGACTCTCAAATTTGTTTTTAAGATGTGTAATTTGATCGATATTCTTAGCTAAAACAAAGATGTCATCTATGTATCTTCCATATATAGAGGGCTTATTGTTCTCATTAATTATTTTATTTTCTAAATTTGCCATATAATAATTAGAAAAGAGGAGACTTGTAGGTAAATTCCCAAAGAAGATCCTATTATTATCAATCATTAAAACTAAATATTATAATGTAAGTTTTTCTTTTTTTATTTACCGAACCATTATATATATATATATATATATATATATATATATATATATATATCCCGTCCCGTCCGTAAAAAGTGAGGATAATCCAACAAGATCAACTTAATATAACATATATGTCCCGTCCGTAAAAAGTGAGGATAATCCAACAAGATCAACTTAATATAACATATTAAGTGTTCTATCTATATAGAGAGCTCACTGGATGTTATCCAAAGCAATAAAATGTAAATAAAGGAAAACCGAACACGTCATTTAAAGTGGTTATAAATTATAATTAATTTCAATGAGCTAAATTAGCTCATTTCATCTAAGGAAATGAGCAAATTTAGCTCATTTAAATGAACTATAATTTACAACCAATTTAAATGACGTGTTGAGTTTTCCTTTATAAACACACGCCCGTGCGCGCACACACACACACACACATATATATATATATATATATATATATATATATATATATATATATATATTAAAAATACAAATATTTAAATTTTCCAAGATTTTATAGCTATCTATCCACTCTCATGTTGGTATCGTTCCTTTCCGTGCCAATCTGACACATTTTTCCTTTCTCTTTCTTCTTTTTCTCTTTACTCATTTTTTCTTTATCTAGACTTTCTTTGTTGATCTTCTTTTTTCTTTCCTTTTTCTACCCTCACTTCCGTTTTCTTTACATACAGACACGCGCAAACATATAATCTTATTTTACCATAACAGTTAAGATCACCGGTGATGCAATTGTTACGTTTGCTTGTTGAAATAGCCATACGATCTTGGAAAATCTAATTTTTTATGTAATATATATATATATATATATATATATATATATATATATATATATATATATATATATATATTATAGTCATCCGCAGACAGATCTGTTTTGCTGTATCACAGCTCATCAGTACTGTTAGACTCAGATTGCTTTTAAGCCAGGACTGAAACCCAACCGAAATGGCGTCAGTCGGCGATACTACCTCTGGGCTATGGGCATTCGATAGTAGAAAGCAGACTTTTTAGCGTGTATATTATCATTATCCACGCCCAATAGCCAGAGTGCTCTAATTCATTACTGAATGAGCGATATGCATATATATATATATATATATATATATATATAAATCAGTGTGTGTATATAGTGTTAAATATATATAGTCTTAAGTTATAATGATGATTAGTGCTAAAATTGTTGCTTTTCAGCAATTTACTTGTAGAAAGGTGTTTTTCGGAAGCAGGTTGTTTGTTGTTAAGTGCTCGTTACGAGATACAGTTAGTAGGATTAATACAGAGAAGTTAACCTAAGTAGCAAACTTTTCAACATTATATATATATATATATATATATATATATATATATATATATATATATATATATAATAGGGATTTTACCGTGGTTCCACCGAGAGAAAAGTGTACATTTTTAATTAAATGAGAAACCGCATGTGTTCTTTCAGAAAATATTGAAAATATATATACTGTGTTTATTTTTACTTTTTATTTTCTATTCTATTACACGCGTTTCTCGTCTCGCCACCGTCTTCAGGCACTGTTTGTCGATCATCGTCTTGTTTGTGTGTCGTAGGAATTCACATCTTATACACATTTCTACTCGAATTCTCGTTGGTTTAAACCAAAACATCTTTTATAGCTTAACACTACAAATTTCCATGTAGATCAGAAGCCTTTCTGTATTTAAGCTATAGATAACAATAGTGTGTAGATAACAGACTGTACCAGCACCCCTTATTTTTTAGTCTAATACATTTATTTTAGTGGCATGTTCCTTTTTTAAACGGTATTTATTTCATCTACTGATCTGAGTATTCTAGAAAACTTAATATAGAACAATGTTTAAGACATATTGCGTTCTAATCAATTACATAACGTCTGATATAACAAAAAAATGTTGAGAGATAGTTGCTTTTCTAAGCGCCGCTTAGATGTGGCACAAGACCGAAAGTACAATTGGAGTAGATAGATTAAACTATCGCCCGGTTCACACTCCAGCCACGTCTATTGAACGGGTGAAGAGGCTCAGCCCTTGTTCTCTGTTTAGGATGTGGTTTCCGGCTTTTTCTTTTCCAATCTTTTCACTCCTTTTTCTTTTATTCTTTTTTTCAATTGGAGTAGATAGACTAAAGTATCGCCCGCTTCACATTCCACTCACGTCTATTTAACAAGTGAAGAGGCTCATCCCTTGTTCCCTGCTTAGGATGTGGTTTCCGGCTTTTTCTTTTCCAATCTTTTCACTCTTACGTAGCCCCCTGCACATCAGTGGCGTGACCGCCTTGCTCGGTGTGATATGATTAAAAAAGAAAATTAGGTACCCAGTGTGGATCGAACTCACTACTTAGTTGTCACAGGTTCTAGTGAGAGAGGCTTGCTAACCATTACACCAAGCCGAGGTACCATAAATAGATAATTTTCTAAGTGCCGCTTAGATGTGGCACGAGGCCGAAAGTATTAGGTACCCAGTGAGGATCGAACTGAGTTGTAAAGGGTTCTAGCAAAACAATCTTGCTAGCCATTACACCACAACAAAAAGCACAACGTTGCATTGCTTGGCACTTGCATCAGAAGCTCCAGTAGTAATATTTCAGAATGTTTGAGTGTTAATGTGAGGACAGTGCAGAGAAATCGGAAAAGAGCTGGACGAGACTAATAGTGATTAAGAAGTGGTTTAAAGTGATTGCTAATGATGGCGATGTTATGACACTATATATCATTCCATGAGGCCTTTGTTTGCGCCTGTTTTTTTGGGAAGTGCTTTGAGAATTGATCTGCTAAGGTCTTCCGGTATATCACCACCACTGTAGATTTCATTTATTATTTCTATAATATTGTTTACGCCGAAATGGCCAAAAGCTGCCAGCATCTCCATTACAAGACAGTCTGGTCCTGCCGCTTTCTTACTACTGAATTTGGCCAGTGCTGATTTCACTTCTGTTTATTTAATATTCGGGCCCGTCATTATATCTGTGTAATGCCAGTTGTTCTCTTTCATCGTGGAAAATACTTTCGATATATTCGCCTCATCACCGAATTGGTTTTTCTTTCTCTAGTAAGTGCGTCTCTTCTTTGGATTTTTTAGATACTCTTTATGATTGTATCTTTTGTCATGATAATTCTCTTATTTTTATGAATATCTCCTTTATTTGACATACACAATCAATTTATTTCTATTTTAAACCATTAAATTTATTCAAACACACACAGACACACACACACACACACACACATATATATATATATATATTAATACAGGTTTCATTGAATAATATAGACAAGTTTTGTCTATTTATTTTGTGTAGGATCCTTTCGTATGGTCTGATAAGCATGATGGTGCTATCGTTAAAAGACGACAAGAAATCACAGTAGTCGTTGATTTTTTTATCAGGTCTGAGCTTTCGGCTTACATAAGCCATTATCAAAGAATGGACGTTGACATATAGTGAACATAGAACATTTAAGTTATTAACAAAGTGGAATTAAACAAAGAGAATAAAATCAAAGAGACAAGTCCATTTTTACCGTGGCGGATGGCCGCAGACAGTAACAAAATGGTGGTGGTGCGGTTCTTGGTCCTATTACAGGCATTGGAGTATGTTAGTAGAGATATCAAAATTTATCGGATTCAAGCCACGTTTAAGCTGTTTGATGTAGATAGCTTCCAGGATTTTGAGTTTTCGTTTATTATTTTCTTGTCTAAGTATACACGTACTTTCAGCGATCGTTTTTCTGAGAAGTGTGCGTTGATAACCGTGTTGTTTTAACTGTCGGAATAGGTTTGAATTGTCATTTAAGTGTATCGCTCATTCAGTAAAAATGAATTTGAGCACTCTAGCTATTGGGCGCGTAATATGATATGCGCTAAAAAGACTGCCTTCTTCCACCGAACGCCCCGTGGCCCAGGGGTAGAGTCGCCGACTGACGCCAATTCGGTCGGATTTTGAGCCTGGATTATGTAGCGATCGGAGTCTAACCGTACTGATGAGCTGTGATACAGCGAAACAGATCTGTCTGCGGATGACGATATATATATATATATATATATATATATATAATAAACACTCCGGGTTGATTTCGAGTGTCTAATTCAGAAATCAGTTCGAATGTTTGTGACGGTTGTGTGATTTCAATCCTACGAGTGATTTACAGACATAACAAGTGTGAGGAGTATCGGAAAAGAAAGGCCGGTTCGATCAAACGCAGCTTCGTCCTGTATCTTATCTCCTTTCAATTTTTCAATACGACTTTCTTCAAAACTCCTTATTCCATTCTTAAAGGTGGCTATCCATCTGTTTCTGTCCTGTGCAAAATCCTCAAAGCTTCCAGCAGGGACACCAATTGATGAAAGATTCTGTTTCTTGTTCCTGTAACGAAACCAATGCCTACCAGTATTCCTTTTTCCACCCTTAAGTTCACTATGCATAAGAACTTTTGCTATTCGCTCATCACTCATTCTCACCACATGACCAGCCCATCTATGTTGGGACTGCATGAGGAACGATTCAATACCTCCAATCTTACATTTTGTCAACAGGTCAGCATTTGGTATTTTATCTTTGAGCGGGCATCCAAATATGGAGCGAGGACACTACTTGTAGTTGTCATCGAGTTGATTTATCTGCGATCGATATAGTGTCCACGTCTCAAATCCATATATATATATATATATATATATATATATATATATATATATATATATATATATAATTAGAATTAAACGATTATCTTCTAACATTAGAATCTTTAGCAATAATAAGAAACTGTATGATAAGGCCCCCCAGAATAGCAGGTATAAAGATAAATTAACTTATTTAACACCACTAGTAATCCGGAATCGCTAAAGGCCAATGCTAATCATAGAAAAAGGAGAATTATATGGTTTAACCCAACTTTCTGTAGACTATCAACTATTAAGTTTAGCAAGATTTTCCTTAAATTAATAAGTAAACATTTCATGGAAAAAACCCTCCAAGTAAAATATTTAATAGGAAAACTATCAAGGTTAGTTACTCGTGTACTAAGAATATGGATAAGCTTACTAGCTCCCACAATAACCAAATCTTGAAGAAGTGTAGAGGGTCCAATACAGAGAATAAAATATTACCTCCCTTGTAATTGTAGATCTAGAATTAACTGTGCGGTTGAGGGTAAATATACATCGAAAAATTTAATCTATGAAGCCACCATCTACCCTAAGGAAAATAAAGGGAAAAGTAATATCTATATCAGAATTTCGGCGGGAATTAGGAAGCAACGGCTTTATACCCTCAGGCACTCCTTCCTCAACACTAATTTAAGATACCAAACAGCCCGTTCTAGAACATACTGGGAACTAAATGAATGTAACTTAAATCCCCAGATAAAATGGAAGCTCATAGGCAAAGCTAAGACCTCTAATAGCTTAAGAGATAGTTGTAATCTATGTTTGACAGAAAAAATTAAAATTTTAGATACCAAAATATACTCCTAAATAAACGAAGGCAGATCAAAAGTATATGCCGCCATAGAATTAAATACAAATTACAATATATATTCTATTCTTCCAAGTAGTCATATTAGGGTTTTTAAAAAGTTGACCAAGTAGTTTCTTTCCCACCACCTAACACTACTAACCTGCTGTTCATGCATTTACTTTTATAAAGAGTGCTCGATACAAACGTAGAGCGTTATATTGTAATATTACATATATATATATATATATATATATATATATATATATATATATATATGTAAGAAAGATAAAGGCTTCCGTCTTTATTGTACAAAAAATCTTTTGTAAAATAAAGACTGAGGCTGATTATGGGTCGCCTGAAATAAGCCTACACTTCCGATTTACCAGGAAATAACGTGCCTGCTTTAATGTTTCTTATATTTTCTCTGTATGTATTTATATATATATATATATTTAGAGCTCTTTTAGTGAGTTATCCTACCACTGTATGTACAGTATACTCTTTTGGATTCTTCTATATCTACACCGCATGCTGATATATATATATATATATATATATATATATATATATATATATATATATATATATATATATATATATATCTATTTAAAAAGGAAAAGTAGACTAATTTTTCTCCAGTTTCTGAAAGGTTTTTTCTGTTGCTGAGGTGATGTGTCGTCCCCCGTGGGGATCTTCATATCGAAATGGCCATTCAACATCTTTGAATTAATCCTTTTTTAATATTAATAATAATATATATATATATATATATATATATATATATATATATATATATATATAGTAAAGTTTTGTAATTTGCTTGAAGCATTGCGTAAAATAGTTGTATGTGTTATGTCTTGAAGGCTGTTACAATGCGTTGTATGAAATAAAGGAAGGTCGGGAGGTGTTTGTATGACCTGTTTATTTATATTAATATTTTGAGACTATAATCTCATCGTCAGAATGGCAGAGAAAACTTCAAACTGTCCGTGTATACTGTTACGTAATCCAGGTTTAATTCTTAATTTAATTCTAGGTTACCTACGCATTAAAGAGTCCCTAATAATATCTAAATTACATCCTTCAATTAACAGTCGCCAAGAATTAGACCAACAAAAAAACCCATCTTGAATACACACACATACACAATCACACACACACACGCGTGCGCGCGCGCGGGCACCCCCCCCTCTCTCTCACACACACACATACCATCAGACAATAAAAAAACAACTAGAACACACATAGATACACACTCACACACACGCCCACACGCACACGTACATACACGCACACACGTACAGCAGCAGTGGATAAAACCAACCATTCATAGATGGACAACTAAAAGCACGGGCAGTTTGAAGTTTTCTCTGCCATTCTGACGATGAGATTATAGTCTCGAAATATTAATATAAATAAACAGGTCATACAAACACCTCCCCACCTTCTTTATTTCATTCAACGCATTGTAACAGCCTTCAAGACATAACACACACACACACACACACACACACACACACACACACACATATATATATATATATATATATATATATATATATATATATATAATAAATCATATGTACATGGAAAAACGATTATAATTTATTCACCCACTCATTCAGCAAAAGAGGAACAGATAAGAATACTGTTAAAATTAAATAAAAATAAATAAAATCTTCCTTGTAGGTCATATGTAACGAAAGATATTTCAAAGAAAGATTGCTGTACAAATATCATTAATTAAATTACACGACTCGGCATTAAGAAAGAGCATAACAAAAAAAAATGTGGAACGAAAACTGACAATACTGAAAAAATTTCCATAATATATGTGTACACATAAAAAAGAAAATATTTATATAAATTATATAGTTAAATTTAGAAATTGAAATTCGTTTTTTCTAACCTTAATTTGTAAGGATTTATTTTTTTTACTTAATTATTAATTTTTATTTAAAAGTGAAATTAATAGTCAGTTAGTAATACTGATTTTTATTTTAATCTAATATTAGCATTACTTGTTTTTAAGATATGGTTTCACGTTTTTCAAATTACCATTTACTTGAATTGTGATCGGTCATCACAGACTAAGTAATCATGTCTCCCCTTTGAAAAGGTTTGGTTAGTTTTGAACGCCTGTTAAAGGACTCATGGATGTTTCAAACAACATAGCTACTTTGTGTGAGGTTAATACATACTTGTTTTATAAACCTTGAATAAATATTATATATATATATATATAGTCATCGGCAGACAATTCTGTTTCGCTCATCAGTACGGTTAGACATCTGATTGTTTTTAACCCAGGATTGAAACCCGAACAAAGTAGCATCAGTCGGCGATTGTACCTCTGAGCTATGGGCGCTCGGTAGAAGGTGGCAAACTTTTAGCGTATGATGTATCATACGCCAGTAGCCAGAGTGCTCTTTTTCATTACTGAATGAGCGATGCATAGATGCTAGAGTAGCTTACTGTTTCTTCAGTCTACCATTCATCCAGAGTGGTCAGTCAGGGGGTGAGAAAGTATATATATATATATATATATATATATATATATATATATATTCTAAACATACGCTGTTAAATATAAGAAACAATGAATGTGTATTATGTTTAATCATGAGCCGTTCTGAAGGTCGTATTTTTGCTCTAATTTCAGTTGAAAATAAAGACAAAAATTCTCCAACATTTGGATAATTATTTATTGATTTTCTTCTAAGCTTTCGGCTCACATGAGCCATCTTCAGAGAGATTGTTTAAACTGAAATATTATAACATCCACCATCACCGACGATTTTATTTTGTGTTGACATAAAACTCCTCTTATATTTAACAGCATATGTTTAGGAAATTACTTGCTGCCTCGATATACTATATATATATATATATATATATATATATATATATATATGCACGTATTACTGCATTAATCAAATGCATATATTTACACATAAGCAGTATCAACTGCATCTTAAAGATACTGTCAATCTACAGTTAGTCAAGAAATATTGATTCTATCAGAGTTGGTGTTTCCAAGCAATAAAGAAAATAATTCTTCCTAACCTTTATAAAACTTCTCGAAGCAAACATAAATAAACGAATCTAGAACAAAAAATGAAATTCTCTTTTGAAAATATTTAAAAAAGGTTTCTGGGGAAAATAATTGCTTTTTTTTATATACTCGACCAATTGATATAATTACTCTATGTGATTTCTTTTCAAACTGGAAATTTTTTCAACATTACTTGGAGCATTTGTCTTGCTTTCTGAGATTAAAAAAAAAACATACTTTCTCGTCATCAAGTATTTATTTTTCTTCCAATTACGCGCATTAATTTTTTTTTTCTACAAGTAACCTTTTCCATTCACCGTTGACGTGCTCAAGGCTATACGAGTTTCTGCTTTCTCTCGAGAAAGAATTTTTTTTTCAAATTGCTTTAAATTCTGAAAAAAAAAAGTTTAATTGAGAATAAGTAATAAACTAAGATTTTAAATTAATTCCAACACTCGTGAGATGTTTTTTCTCCCTGACTTTTCGCCCATTTCCTGAAATTAATTCGGAGTCATCCTATTTTTACCACGTTAAATGATACGCTTCATTTTCTGTATCCAGTCATATCACAGGGTGGAAGGTAGTGCATATAAAACCATAAAATGATGATTTTTATAGGTTGCGATGGATAAATTGCCACCATTTTCTGTTGATAATTTCACAGTATTTACATTATTCGGACAATTGTCCTCATCTTTGTTGCCATTTTTACGACGTTTCGGTAGTTGTACTCTCAGGCCTTCTTCTGGTATGGATTTCGAATCGAACCCTTTATTACGATCACTGGGGTATATGAACTCCATTCCTTTCGAGAAGCCTCTATTGGAAGTCATGAGTTATCTCCCTCTAACCCTGCAAGTTATTTGTTCATCACTGTTGTAGCCTGGCATTGACCTCACAACTCTAAGAGTCAAGTCAGGAACTAAACAACGCCTGTATCCACTAAGAACACATAACCCAGTGAATATAGTTGGTTAGTCCTTGACTTTACTGTTATATCTTAAAGGTAACTACAAAACACTCCATTGTTCATTTGAATGTGGATGAAAAGGTAGTTTCCTCATCTAAAGAATACCATTCTGTGCACAGAAAGTTGAAAATGCAGCTGAAATGATATTATCAGAAAGTTGTCTATCGATTTTAATATAAATTATTGGAATATATATATATATATATATATATATATATATATATATATATATATATATATATACTGTCCCCTATAAAGTTGTTGGAATGTCATGCTAGTTGCTCACTGATGACATTTGTGTTTATGATGAAAAGATGAATATGATACAAATGTTCAGAATTACAGTTTTTATTTCCTGATATTTACAGTTAGATGTGTTTAACAAATTAGGATTACCACCATTTGTGTCCTACTCATCTTTTGATCTTAAATCCCAATCTGAAAATGTGGACCTTAATAAGCCAATGTAGTAAACTTATTATTAAGTCTTTGTAGGAAAGTATCTCGTTCAATAGCCAAGAGCATTGTTGGCTGCAAACTGTTCAATATTCTATGACAAACGTCTGTCCTTCAGACCCAAACGCATTATTGAACTCACAGAACAAAGGCATCTACATATCCTACATGGCAGTTGTATTGGCATTCAAGAGAAATTAATTTTTGTTAATAGATTCTGGAGAATTTGCCATAGCGTCTCCCAATGAGTACCCATAAATATTCAGCCCCGTTTAGACGTTACTAAACTTGCGTTGATTATCTTTGCTTGACTGTTGATAAATGACAAGCGATATTAGTTACCTCGCAGATTTTCTTTTGTATTCAATATTCGAAATATCAACTTTTCAGCTTCATTTTTTTAAATATGACCGTTAACTTCGCCATCAGTTAGCATATCAGTTAATATTGATCGATATGAATTAATTTTTATCTATCTATCTATCTATCTATCTATCTATCTATCTATCTTCTTCTCCTTCTTTCTCTCTCTCTATCTTCATCTCCCTCTTTGTCTCTCTCTTTATCGATCTATCTATCGTCACTATCTATCTATCTATCTATCTATCTTCTTCTCCTTCTTTCTCTCTCTCTATCTTCATCTCCCTCTTTGTCTCTCTCTTTATCGATCTATCTATCGTCACTCTCTATATCTATCTATCTATCTATCTATCTATCTATCTATCTATCTTCTCCTTCTTTCTCTCTCTCTATCTTCATCTCCCTCTTTGTCTCTCTCTTTATCGATCTATCTATCGTCACTCTCTATCTATCTATCTATCTATCTATCTATCTATCTTCATCTGCCTCTTTCTCTTTCTATATCTTCATCTCCCTCTTTGTCTCTCTCTCTTTATCTATCTATCGTCACTCCCTCCCTCCATCCATCTATCTATCTATCTATCTATCTATCTATCTATCTATCTTCTCCTTCTTTCTCTCTCTCTATCTTCATCTCCCTCTTTGTCTCTCTCTTTATCGATCTATCTATCGTCACTCTTTATCTCCCTCTATCTATCTATCTATCTTCATCTGCCTCTTTCTCTTTCTATATCTTCATCTCCCTCTTTGTCTCTCTCTCTTTATCTAACTATCTGTCGTCACTCCCTCCCTCCATCTATCTATCTATCTATCTATCTATCTATCTATCTATCTATCTATCTCCGTCTGTCTATATGTCAGATGTGAGTTGTGTTTCAGTAAATATCTGATCGAGAAATTGGACAGATAAGTTGAATACGTTGGGAAAGATATTAATTCGACTCTTCTTCTTCCAGCTATGGATTAAATAGTTGTCAACCAGTATACCGCAGAATGTAATGGCAACTGTACTGCAGGAAAATCTCCTGCCTAATCAGTAATGTCTCTTACGAGGCACGATCGCCCAAGTGGGTATCACGTATGGCACTTAAATGAATGGCTGTCATATCTATCTATCTATCTATCTATCTATCTATCTATCTATCTATCTATCTATCTATCTATCTCTGTCTGTTCCTATCTATCTATCTATCTATTTCAACTCCATGTTTTTATTTGGTAATGGCATAATTTATTGCGTGTCTTTTCATGTATGTAAACCACATTATTCCCTACATTAAAATCAACGATATTCAATAATTTTCAGGTTATTTTTAGATGGAAGAGAAGCCTTTAGTGATCGATAAACGCAAAATGATATATATACCTTTAACTAATCTTTAATTACGTAATTTAGATAACCTAAGGAAATTTGAAGCCTTTATCATATCAAAAGTTGTTGAGACTATTGATAAAATTTTTTTTGTTATTATTGCTGCCTAGAATTCCACCGGTTCATTCGATGACCGTTTGATTCTACGTTCTTCTTCACAGAACTGAAAATATAATCTGCTTGTGTTTGTGTAATTTTTGCCATTCTGAATGAAGAATACGCGCAATGATTAATATTTCTTCAGCAGAAATTCTGGAGATATCGATGGTTGATCATATGTTGAGTGATATTGAGTAAGTGAGCCAGACATAAAATAATAAAAGTGTGCCAGACATAATAAAATTTTAAAAAATCATGAAAGAAATTTAGGAATGTCTTCCAATATCAAAAGTATGAAAGTAAAAAAAAATACTTAATCGACATAATATAGGAAAGTGGCCATTGATTATATGCAATTACCTGAATCAGACGACAAAGTAAAACGTGTTTCTTAACGGTCCTTATAGTATTTTTTATTTCATATAATCTGCTTTTATATATCGTCTTTTAATATTCAACGGACAAATTTAACTACGATTTCTTTTTTTTCAATATAAGACTTCTTCTTCTATGTGCCCTGTCCATTCAGGACGTAGGCGATCATGGCTTTCCACGTCTCCCTATCCCTGGTGGCTCTTAGAACGCCTTCTCCTGTTACACCATGCAACCCTCGTTCCATCATCCACTTGATTAGGTCCATCAAACATGTTATCTGTTGCTTGCTCCTGTCTCCTTTTTCATCTATCTGGCCTGTTAGTATCAGGTTCTCCAAGCCCTCCTTCCTTATTGCATGTCCCAGGAACTTCAGATGTCTCTTCTTGATGCTCAATATTAATTTCCTTTTAATCTCAATCCTTTTCAAAACCTCGTCATTGCTCACATGCTCGGTCCATGATATCCGCAGCGTCCTTCTGTAGAACTACATTTCAGCTGCTTCAAGTTTTTCTTTTATCTTCGAAGATATTGTCCAGCATTCACTGCCATATTGAAGAATAGACACCACATAGCAATCCAGTACGCTACTCTTTGTTTCTAGTGAACTTTTCCTGTTTCTTAATACTTTACTCACCTTCTGGAATGCTTCTTTCGTCATGCCAATTCGCCTTCGAACCTCAGTGTCGTACTTTCCGTCTTCTGTTGGAACACTTCCTAGGTAGTTAAATTTTTGTACCTGCTTGATTCTAGTATCCCCGATTTAAATACCTAGCAAGTGTTATAACAGGATATGGAAAGTGCGACACAGAGATCCGAAGGTGAATTGGCATGGCGAAGGACGTGTTCCAGAGGCTGAGTAGGGTACTGAGACGCTGGAGAATTTCACTAGAAACAAAGAAGAGAGTGCTAGATTGCTATGTGTTGTCAGTTCTTCAATACGGCAGAGAATGATGGACAATATCATTGAAGATGAGGACAAAACTTGAAGCAGCGGAAATGTGGTTCTAGAGAAGGATGCTGCGGATATCATGAACCGAGCATGTGAGCAATGATGAGGTGTTGGAAAGAATGGCAACGAAAAAATAATTAATATTGAGCATCAGAAAGAGACAGCTGAAGTTCCTGGGACATGCAACGAGGAAGGAAGGCTTGGAGAACCTGATACTGACAGGCCAGATAGAAAGAAAAAGAGACAGAGGAAGGCAGCGGATAACATATTTGCAGGGACTGATCAGGTGGATGACGGAACGGGGGTTGTGAGGTGTAACAGGGTAAAATATACTAAGAGCCCCCAGCGATAGGAAGACGTGAAAAGCCATGATCGCCTACGTCTTGAAAGGACAGAGCACATAGAAAACGAAGACTCACATACGAGTATACATTAAAAATAAATTAAATTTAAACAAATAAATTAAAAATATATAGGTGTTAATCCATTTTCTAACGAATGCTTTATATATATATATATATATATATATATATATATTTCCAAGTGAAGAGGACTCAAGGTTTTTTTTATATTTTGAGTGCTCTGGCATTTATTTTATTATAAACAGTGCTCAATATAATGAGCATTATAGAGCTTAATATAATATAATATAATTATATGGTTATGTCAATTTTACATTGCTACATGGAAATTTCTATGTTTCGAGATTAATTCTCATCATCAGGCAATGCTGATGTGGTTGTGCAGACGATTTACATTTAAATGACAAATACTTTCGGTTTACTGTGAATGTATGTGTGCTTATGTGTGTGTGTGTGTGTGTGTGTGTGTGTGTGTGTGTGTGTGTGTGTGTGTGTGTGTGTGGCTAATTAGAATGGAGATTCACTTTGGGGTTTGACCCCGAGGAATTTCTGTGCTAACCAAATATTAAATATGTAAACAAGAAAAGCAACCCTCGAAGAAAAATTAGGAATACGAAAATCATCTGGTACACACCCCCTTACAACCAGATGACTAATGGTAGATTGGGAAGAAAATTCCTCGAGTTAATTAGGAAACACTTCCCAGAGAAAAATCCACTAAGTGAGATCTTTAATAAAAACACTATAAAATTAAGTTACAGCTGTATGAATAATCTAGAAAGAATTATAAAAAAACCACAATAATAATATTTTTAAAAAATTCAACAAAACCAGTAAAAATAACCAGACAACAGAAAATAACAATTTAGACGAGAAGAACACTGTCCGCTAGAAAAGAGCGGTTTGACGAAATCGATAATCTATCAATGCAAAATATTGACGAAGGAAAACCCAAACAATATAAAAGTCCATATAGGGAGTACTAAAAACACACTAAAGCAGAGAATTTACCAGCACACCTCTTCATTTAATAATAGCAAATACAGAAATAGAACATCCCTATCGAAAAATCATTGGTACCTAAAGGAAAAAAAGCACCCAAAATAAAGTGAAAAATCCTAAAAGTAACTAAAACATGTAAGTCCTTAAATGAACCATGTTCGTTATGCTTATATGAAAAACTATTTAGTATTAGATCCCTTAAAAATAAATATTTTTTAAATAAACGTAACTAAATTAGTGTCATATGTAGACATTGTAAATTATTCACATTAGAAAATGGATAAAACCTAAATTAAATAACATGCTCATCGACGAATTAGGTAAAAATAAAAATGAAAATAAAAATAAAACCAAAGATAGAATCAGTTAGTTGTTCTTTTTTAATAATTCCCCGCTTTGTATCAGGATAAACTTTACAGCAAATTGATAGATAGAGCGACAAAATAGCAGTTCGGGGTTTCCCTTTGGAAAAAATTTTTTCTTTAACAAATAGACTAAAGTGAAGGGGATTGGTACTACCAAGAAGGAATATCACATCAAATGTAATAAAACTGAAGGGAAAATGATAAGATCAGATAAATGCGAAGGAAAACAGACAGGAGAGGAATAGGGTCAAGGAAAAAGAAAAAAGAGGAGGAAAAAAGCTGGTTAGCACAGAAATTCCTTGGGGTCAAACCCCTAAGTGAATCTCCATTCTGATTAGCCACACACACACACACACACACACACACACACACACACACACACAAAAACACCCACATACATTCACAGTAAACCGAAAGTATTTGTCATTTAAATGTAAATCGTCTGCACAACCACACCAGCATTGCCTGATGATGAGAATTAATCTCGAAACAGAGAAATTTCCATGTAGCAATGTAAAATTGACATAACCATATATATATATATATATATATAGTTAAAGAGGGGCCCAATGTTTTACGATTTTTAGTTTCCTGGAATTTACTTTTTTTTAAAAAGTACTCAATACAATAAATATTGTAGAGCATAATATAATCATATAATTATGAAATATAATTAATTTGATCTTGCTTTTCCGCGTTGAATCATTTAAATTTCTTGAAATCTCACCTAATCTCGATAATATGATTTTCTCAGATTCTCACTTTAACTTTGCTTTCCAAGTGGACCCTTTTTATCTTTATATTAGTTTTTCTGCCACTGCCAAAGCTGTTGCATTTATCTCATTATTTACTTCTGTGATGTTTTTGTTGTGGATTCCGGGTGAGAAACCACACAAAATAATAAATATAAAAAGAAACAGATATGGAAATAGAAATTGTAAGTTATACTGAACAAAAATATACAAACTGGAACACGGGTTAGTCAATTCAGGAATACTTGAAATACTGTTGGTAGAATCAATATTTACAGTCATGTAGTGAAAAAGTATGTTCGGGTGATGAGTTTATCTCCAAAACAACTCCAGCTTACTATGCACCAACTTACTGACCAACTAAGCAACTCTACAGCTGGACAAATACACAACTACTACAACTACTACAGTATATAATCGGCCTTCCAACTTAAGACGAAATGTGGCACAAGACTTTTTTATGTGGGTTTTCCGGGACATATAGGCCGGTCAAAAATATTTGTCTATCGTTCTCCAGTCGTGACTCTACCCTTCGGCGGAGCCACGACTGGGTTAATGCTCTCCGCCCGAAAGCAGAGAGCTGACAGTGACAAGTGCAGTTACTGCGAGGCAACTACAGTATTTAGTTGACCTTCCCACTTAAGACAACATATGGCACAAGGCCATTTTTATGTGGGTCTTCCAAAAATTATCTGTCTATCGTTCGGCCAAAAATATATGTCTATCGTTCTCCAGTAATGACTCTACTCTTCGGGGGAGCGACGACTAGGATTATGCTAACAGCCCGAAGGCAGACTGCTGACAGTGACAAATGTAGTCACTGCGTGGCAACTACTCCGTTCTCTGTATAGGCAGGATTATATGTACACATCAAGCGAGACTATTCTTATGTGTAAAAAAGAGTAATCCCTAACAGTTTTATTGTAGATAATATGTTGAGCAAACAAATGACATTTATTGTAGATAATATGTTGAGCAAACAAATGACACTGCATTGCATGCATTTTTAAGACAAAAATGCATGCAATGCAGTGTCATTTGTTTGCTCAACATATTTATTGAATGTTTTCATATGAAATTTAAAGGCAACCTCGTTCTCATATTTCAGTGCGCGTTATTTGCTGAATATTTGAATGATGAGAATTTTGTATTCATGAATTTCAACTCCGTCGTTTTATGAGAATAATGATCTCCTTTATCAGCGATAGAATCTGAATCAGTGCAATTGTTTATATTGCAGCCAGGCTCATCTGTTTTGTTTTTCTTTTTTCTGAAAGATCATTATTTCGTTTCTTTTATTTTAATTTGCATCTCATCTGTCGTATTATCTATTTCTACTCTTGCCTCATTTTTGTTTCTCTAAGATGACAATTCTACTCCTGCAGCTTCTTCTCTCGCACTTACCGCCTGTGGAACTCGCTCCCGTATTCTTGCTTTCCTGACGGCTACAACCTCCAGAAATTTAAATGCAAAGTCAATACTCATCTACTAACCACTGGACTCTAGTTCTCTCCCCACACCTGTATAACCTTCCCTTTCTCTCCACCTATGTATCTTTCATCGCACCTGCTTTCTATTGTTCCTTTCTAATTAGTTTGTACTCCTCACTCTTTTCTAATTAATCTTTTTACATTTATGTAACCCCCTGCACATCAGTGGCATTTCCGCCTTGCTCGGGGTGAAATGATAAAAAAAAAATATCTGACTGTACTTAGTCTTCTTATATTTAGTTTTATCTCATCTATTTCTATATTTGCCAGGCATTTTTAAATTTCGGATGATGTCCAGATGGAGATTAGCAAGCATATTTGGGTCAAAATAGTGTCATTTTTTGGTTCTTACCGCATCGCTATACATACGTATGTCAAATCGGTGATGTTCTCTTGTAAATTCTCGAGTGAATCTGAAAAAAATATAAATAAACACCACGACTCATTTATGCGCTTCACGATTCCATTTCGTTCGCTCAATTTTATTAATTGACTAGCAGTATAGCCCGGCGTTGCTCGAGTGTAATGAAAACTTTAAAACTAATCCATGGTTCTGCAGCTCAGACTCTTTGGACGTTGGCACGAAAAAAGTAGGTTATAGAAATGTTGATCTCAAAGCCGTAGAACTTACTAACATGAATGAATGTATGTCAAATGTTGATTTCCGGTATCGATGTCAAATAAGTTTTCCGTCGCAAACTGAATTTTGAAATCTAAATAAGTCTTTTTGAGTAAATGGTATCATGGCTGAGACGAAAAACTACAATTATACCTACTTAGAGCAAAACCCGAAGCAAAAACCAAAATAAAAGGGCTCAAAAGCTAATTCTAATCAAACCTAATAGGATATCGGGATACCGATTTCTAATATCGAAGTTAAATAGGTTATCCAAGGATAAACTAACTGAATATCGGTTTTGATCATATTCGATAGAATATCGCGGGTATTGATTTCCGATATCGGACAAAATGAGTAGTCTGTGATGATCTACTAATATTTGAGACTAAAAACTATCATTTTACTAAGTTAGAGCAAATACTTCAGCACCAACAACGATAAAAGGCCTAAAATACTGAATTGGATCAGACCTGATTGGATATCGGTGTTCCGATTTCCGATATTGTCCGGGAGGAATCGGAAAGAACAGTAACTCATGACATGACCAAAAGTCTAAAAAATATGTGTGTGAAGATTGGTGAGAATTAGATAAAATTTGTGGGTTTGTATAAAGGACATACATTCAGACAGACAGACACACAAACATGTTGCCTTTTATGCATAGATTTGTCATTAGTTTAGGTTTTGTTTTTTGTATAATCGTTCCCCACCAAATAAGTCAGTACGGTTTGCAATGCTAGAAAAGGAAGGAAAGAAAGAAAGAAAGAAAGAAAGAAAGAAAGAAACAGAGGATGCCGAATAAAAGGATAAACGAAAGGTGGGATTCAAGGAGATAGAAAATGGCAAGTGACGTTACTCTTAAACCCGTGGAAGTTGTAGCCACTATGAAAGCAAGCATGCGAAAGGGAGTTCCACGATCAGGAAGTGCAAGAAAAGAAATTGATAAAGAATTGGCGGTTAAATATGCCCATTTTGACGGTAAAAGGGTAGGTCCTAGTTGCCAATCTAGTTGCATGAGTAAATTCATGAGGGCGTGGCACCAGGGAAAGAAACTCTTCAGAGCAGAAGCCGTGGAAACGCTTATGGAACAAACCAAGAGGAAAGCGGAATCTCGTCGGTGAGAAAGTGAGTGAAGGCGAGCTGCCAAATGGGGATCGATTACATTACAGATCCGCCATTGGACTTTCTTAAGAACATTGAGATGAATAGCATAGTGTTTGCACATTGTCCAATGTAAATATTGCCCTACTCTATCGTGACGATTTATATATTCATTTGTGGCAAGTACAGAACAACCTGAGATTAGATGGTCTTGGTGTTTATCACAGAACCTGCATTTTGAATCCACAGTATTATGTATAATATTTGCCTGAATGTTTCTAGTGAAAAGACTTTGGTCTTGCGCAGCAAGAATAAATTATTATTATTATTATTATTATTATTATTAATCAGCTCATTTCTTTGTTTTTATTATCATTAATTCCACTTAAAAAAGAATCAACTCTACTACAAAGACTATTATTCTCATAGTGGTCGAAGTGTTGCTATACGACCAATCAAATATTATATTGCTGTTCATCATTTGTGCTGGCTGATCGTAAAGAAATCGATAAGCAACAAAGCATCCATTTTTGTCCTGTTAACTTTTATCAGGCGCTTATATGAACAAGCGATACTAAATGATTCATGCATTTTCTACCGCTGAATTGAAACAAACAGGAGAAGAATTCACTGACGATATAATGGATAATCGTTTATCTTGATGCATCACTCCAGTCAATTACATTACACATTTTTATGGATCCTTTCCGATTTGCCTCAAACCAGAGCCGTTTCTCTTTCGATTATTGCTCAACTATGCTAATCATTTTTCTGGTATCAATTTATATATATTTTCTTAAATTCAAGTGTATATTTTGTTTACATAGCTGCTGAAGATATACGTAAGAGCCATGTAGAAAAAGGTTTCGCTATTAATTATGCAATCGACTTAAAATCGGCTTTATAGTCCAATGTAAAACAATAAAAAAAATAGATTAGATATCCAAGGGAATATAAAATGAGTTTAAAATTTAGTGTGATCATTCCCTTCTTGCGGAGACTAAATTTAGCTCGGATACAGTCACATTCTCACCGGCGCAGTGTAGCTTTTCTTTGTCTCTGCTACAAAAGAATTTCACGGAAGGGACGCACTTATTAGAGAAAGAAAATGTAATTAGGAGATGAAGAGACACTCGCATCTACCTCCCATTAGCATGAAACAGGCTTGCCTCCCAGAGAGTAAAACACTACGCCTCTTTGTCATCACACTCTCAGCAGACCTCAAGTGGAATGACTATATGAATCCTTTTTCCCTACTATGAAAGTCGGTTCTCTGTGCAGGGCCCGGAAGTTTTTCCCGTCTGAATCTATCCTGCACATATACAAATTTACCATCCTCCCGTGTATTGAATACTACTGCCATATCTGACACCCCATATAACCTGTCACTCTTTCACATAACTTTCCGCCTATGTAGACCCTTGCAAAACAGTGGCAGTAAAATGCCTTGCTTGAGGTGATATGATTATAAAAAAATTCTATACTATTATAATGTGGTTATAAAGTGGGGGATCAATTCTACATTACAAATAAACTGATCCCTCACTTTATTGTCACAGTCATCCTTCTCTTACCCACTTCCTGACACCCCTATAACCTGTCACTTTTTCTAATAACTTTCCTCCTAAAACAGTGGCAGTAAAATGCCTTGCTTGGGGCGATAAGATTATAAAAATATCGTAAATAAAGGAAAGAAGACCTGTGATTCTCCATGCGCCATTGTGAAAAAAATATCATTGCCATCCAGAAAACAAATATGGAATGTGAAGATAGATATTGTGTTTATCTCTATCTCGGTGCTTGTAAAACATCGATAAGAATTGTAAAAATTATTATCAGAATTGGCCAAACAATTTAGAAAATCATATGAACAAACTCAGCGCTAATAAATTATTCTCGGACAGACGGTATGGTTTCCACTTTGCCAGGTCTACTGCCGATATGCTAAGAACCATCACCGAGTACATATACAAGGCCCACGATAAGATTGGCGAAGCTCGAGCTGTTGCTTGGATATCTCCAGAGCAGTTGATAGGTGCTGGCACGCTAGATTTCTGTGCAAGCTAGAGGACTATGGCGTCACTGGACGCTTGTTTGGTTTGATCTAATTTTTCCTATCAAACCGCATCATAAAGTTCGTCTTCTTGAACGGGAATGCCTCCACATCCTACCACACGAACGCGGGTGTCTCTCAAGGCTCTATCCTAGACCACATGCTCTTTCTAATCTTCATAAATGCTCTCCCTAACATGATCAAATCACAAGTAGGCATCTATGCTGATGACACCACTAATTACTCCCGCCTCAGTAAAAAATCTGGCGAAGCGGTCAAAGATGACCTGGCGGCTAATCTTGAAAATGACCTCCACTGAGTTGTACTGGGTGTAAGAAATGGTTTGTAAATTATAATGCTTTTAAAACAAAGCTTCTACCAGTCAGCCACAACAGCCATCCTATCTCAGAATGTGCTCTAGAAACCACAACTGCATATTCCTTACGTTAAGTATTAGTTTTCAGTTGGTTTCCATTTTCTCTCAGATTTTGTCCTTGTTCACATGTTTGGTCCACTATATCGCCAGCATCCTTCTGCATAAACACATTTATGTTACTTTAAATCTCATCTTCTACATTGAAGAAAATCGTCAAGCACTTACTACCATAAAGGGGAACAGCTATCAGATACCAGTTAAAAATAGTTTTACTAGTTTCTAATGAATTTTTTCTGTTTTTTTTTTTCGTATACTGCTTAACCCTCTAAGGCCATTCGTATCATATTTGATACAGTATTTCCCTATAAGGAAACATTTGGTATTCATTGACTGAGCAGTCAGTACTGCTTTCATTTGAAATTTATAAAATATTTCTCTTAAAAAATTTTTCAGGAAAATATTTCTTTCAAGGCTTGTTTTCATACTGTATCAAATATGATACGAATGGCCCTAGAGGGTTAATAATATAATATGATTAAGGCTTCTACTTGTCATAAAGTGGGGGATCAGGTCTATATTGTTATGAAGTAATAAACAGATCCCCCACTAATTACTACTTAACCCTGTAGGGCCATTCGTATCATATTTGATACAGTATTTCCCTATAAGGAAACATTTGGTATTTCCCTATAAGGAAACATTTGGTATTCATTGACTGAGCAGTCAGTACTGCTTTCATTTGAAATTTATAAAATATTTCTCTTAAAAAATTTTTCAGGAAAATATTTCTTTCAAGGCTTGTTTTCATACTGTATCAAATATGATACGCATGGCCCTAGAGGGTTAAATTTTAGAACACATTCTCCTTGGATGTTCCAATGTTTCGCCGATTCGCACGTCGCACCTTGAATTCTGTCTTCCTGCAGTTGATGTTTAACCATTTCTTCTCGCTTTCATTCACTTTCTTTTGTGGAAGATTTTGTAGCTATCTTTTTTTTTGTCTGCTAATAACAGTGTGTTATTTGCATATTTTCTGTTGTTAAGATTGTAGGCGCCAATACCAGGACCGAAATATATATGAAGTAGAGACTAATTAATAGACGTTGTTTTCCTCTTTCTCTTTGGCCTTCAATTTGTTCTATTAGTATTATATTTCCCAAGCCATATTTCTCAGAATGTGTTCTAGAAACCACAACTGTATCTTCCTTACGTTAAGTATTAGTTTTCAGTCGGTTTCCATTTTCTCCCAGACTTTGTCATTGCTCATATATTTGGTACACTATATCGCCAGCATCCTTCTGTTGAAACACATTTTTGTTGCTTTAAGTCTCCTCTTCTACATTGAAAAAATCGTCAAGTACTTACTACAAAAAAAGAGAACACGTATCAGATAGCAGAAAAAAATCTGGTGTAGGCGTCAAAGCTAACCTCGCAGCCGAGATTGAAAAAGACCTCCAATCCATATTGGACTGGGGTAAGAAATGGCTAGTAAATTTTAATGCTTCTAAAACGAAGCTACTCTCAATTAACCATCATCGACAATCTCACCTACCTCCCATTAGCATGGACCAGGCTTGCCTCCCAGAGAGTAAAACACTACGCCTCCTTGGTCTCACACTTTCAGCGGATCTCAAATGGAATGACTATATCGAATCCATTGCTAAATCCGCTGCTATGAAAGTCGGTTCTCTGTGTAGGGCCCGGAAGTTTTTTCCGTCTAAATCTATCCTGCACATTTATAAATCTACCATCCGCCCGTGCATTGAATACTGCTGCTATATCTGGTCGGGTGCCCCTGCTGTTCTCCTCGGGCTTCTCGATAAGGTTCAGAGGAGGGTCTGTAATGTGATAGATACCGACTTGGCAGACCACCTGCAGTCTCTCTCCCACCGGCGCGACGTGGCTTCCCTGTGTCTCTTCTATAAATACTTCCACGGCTTCTGTTCCGATGCACTTAGATCACTAGTGCCCCCTAAATACGAATTTGAACAAGATACTAGATTAGCAACTAGATCCCACCCTTTTACAGTGAAACCGATAGAATGCAGCCGTGACTTCTACTACAACAGTTTCTTTCCTCGCACTTCCCGACTGTGGAATTCTCTTCCACCTGATTGCTTCCCTGTCGGCTACAATCTCCAGGAGTTTAAATGTAAGGTCAATAGACACCTCCTAACACACTAACCTGCTCCCATTCTATCAAACGCTCTTCCCATCTGCCCAACCCTCATCCTCGCTATCCTTACTCATCTGTCACATTCCTCCTGACATTCCCTATGTCTAACCACTCCTTCTCTTTACCTTCCCCTATGTAGCCCCATGCGCAATAGTGGCAGTGGAATGCTTTGCTTGGGGTGAGATGATTAAAAAAAAAAAGAAGCAGTTTAGAACAGTTTAACTTGCTTCTAGTGAATTTTTTCTTTTTCTTTTTTTTCTTTTTTGTACACTGCTTAAATTTATTTTATATCCCAGAGAAAGAATAGTGCAAGAAATAATTCTTAACGCAGAAGATATATGAATAGAGAGTTATTATACCTCAGTACAATAAACCAAATACAAGTACACCAACGAACAGTTAACAAGAATAACAATCAAGAAGGCAATGTCTCTATATAGGACGTATGAGTCCGTCTTGAGAAGAAGGCTTCCGTCTAGTGAAGTCTAACTCTCGTCTAAGGTCAATGGCTCTCGTATAATCACGATCACTCTGTAGTTCGTTCTAGACCCAGTCTTTTATAACCCGGACCAGACCCATTCCTGTGTAGGACATGATATTTCACTACAACAATTTTAGAACGCATTCTCCTTGGATGTTCTAATGAACCTTCGGATCTCAGTATAGCTCTTTCTGTCTTCTGTTAAAACTCACCCCAGATATTCAAGTTTGATTTTGGTATCGCCCATTCGCACGTCGAACTTTGAGTTGAGGCTTCTGCTAAGAACTATCCATTCTGCCTTCCTGCAGTTGATGTTTTATCATTTCTTCTCGCTTTCATTCACTAAATTTTGTGTGAAATTTTGTAGCTTTCATATTTTGTCTGTTATTAACAGTGTGTTATTTGCATATTTTCTGTTGTTAAGATTGTAGGCGCCAATACCAGGACAGAAATATATACGAGGAAGAGACTAATTAATTGCATTGTATAGACAAGAAAATTCTGAAAGAAATTAAAATGTTAAAATAAATGTTAAAACGTTTGAAAAAGGTGTATGACTACAGTACTGTTTGATCCCCTATAGCTGAACGGACAAAGTCTTTAAGATTATGAATATTAATGAAGTAAAACTCGAGTGCATGGATCATTTTAGCAAAAGTATGAGAGAGAAAATCTAACACCAAAAAGCGAAAATAGGACAACAAATAAACAAGAAGAAAAACGAATGCATGGTAATCAGTAAAAAGCGGAGTCCAAAATGACAAATCCAAGTAGGGGATACTAAAATCTGGCCGGTATAGAAATTTAAATACCTGGAATATTTCTTTATTGTTTGTATCATTTCGAAGATCTCATCATTGCTCACATGCTCGATCCATGATATTCGCAGCATCCTTCTGTAGAACCACATTTCAGTTGCTTCAAGTTTTTCCTTCATCTTTGCTGGTACTGTCCAGCATTCACTGCCATATTGAAGGACAGACAGCACGTAGCAATCCAGTACTCTCTTCCTAGTTTCTAACGAAATTGTCTTGTTTTTTAATACCTTAATCAACTTCTGGAATGCTTCCTTCACCATGCCAATTCGCCTTCGGATCTCTGTGTCACACTTTCGGTCTTCTATTATAACGCTTCCCAGATATTTAAATTTTTGTACCTGCTTGATTCTGGTATTCCAGACCTGTATTTGGCATTTGGGGCTGCCCTTTTTACTGATGACCATGCATTTAGTTTTCATGCAGTTTAATTGACATAAAAATTTCACTAAAACCCAAGAACATACTACTGGACTGTTATGTGATATTTGTCCTTCAATATGGCAGTGAATGATGGAAAATCTCATCAAAGATGAAGAAAAAATCCCAGGGAACCAAAATGTGGTTCTACAGAAGGATGCTGAGGATATCATGGACGGAACACATCAGCAACGTTTTAGAGAAGATGGACATGAGAAAGAAACTTATATTTAACACAAGAAAAAAAAACAGCTTAAATTTTTGGGAAATGATGTGCGTTGTGGTGCAGTGGATATCAACTCGGAACGAAAAAACGGGGTGCCGAGTTCGAATTCCAGTTGAATTCCTTGCATTCACTTACACGCAAATACCTTTGGAAAAGATATCTATGCGTCTCTTCCCTCCAGTTATGGGTTAAATAATAGGACAGATTGGGTTCTATAGCCTTGGCTGGCAACCAGTCTACTGCTGAAAGCAATGACAACTTACTACGGGATAATCTTTTGCCCAGTTAGTTATGTCTCTTTCGAGACATGATCGCCCAAAGCGTGTATCACGTATGGCACTTAACTGAATTAAGAAGGAGGGCTTGATAATCTTATACTCACGGGACCCATAGAAGGGAAGAGAGACAAGGGAAAGCAACGCATGGCTTACTTGATTGACTTGAGTAGATTAATGGTAGAGAGGGGATTGAGAAGGGGTATTATGAGTTACAAGAAATAGGGAGCTGTGGAAGTCTATGAACGCCTACGTCCTGAAGGAACACGGCGCATAAGAAGTCTACTCCCGTATCGTTCCCAATATCACTTAAGAAAAAATAAACAAAAAGCCTCAACCATTTTAGGAAACTGAAATGTTTTGCAAAGTAAATTAAGAACATTATTTAGAACAACTAAGATGCACGTAGGTACGGGTAGAATAAATGTTATAGCTAGTGAAATCATCAAGTTGAATTCAAATTCTTTCTATTGCGTTTACTTTCGTATCAGTCTCATTGGGTGTGAGATATAGTCATCTCTCCACTACTAAGACGTGAGTTAAATAAACAGGGTATACTGGGCTATAGCATTATACGGGAAATGGATGAATTATACTTCAAAACCGTGGAGGAGACCAATGAAAACTACTTCTCTATATTTCCCAATAACTCTTGGCAAAAATAACGAAAAATAATATCTGGACATTAGTCATCGCATAGTTCCTAAAAAGATATACGACAGTTTCTGTAGATATAAAGAAAGTACAACGGCTTTTAAAGCCTGGAACACTAACCATAAATTAAAGTTACACCACTACTAACCATGGGTATATCATACCCGATTTTAAAAATATTAAAATATTATTAAATGTAAATCTTTATTTGAAGTATTTTACATGCAGGCACTTCAAAATGTGTACTTTGGGTTAATATTAATAGGAACTGAAAAACATATTATATAGGTAAGAAAATCAGGTACTGAAAATTTAATTAAATTGTTATTAAAATGGCGTCATTTGCGCTGGGTTCTATATATATATTTTTAAATCGTATCACTCCGAGTAAGGCGTTAATGCCACTGATGTGCAGGGAGCTACATAACAGGAAAAAAGATTATGTAGAAGAGAGTGAAGAGGAAGACGAACCAGTTGGAAAGGATCAAGAGAAGAATGGGAATACAGGTGTGATGACAGTTGCAAAAGCGGAGAGAAAGGAAACGATATACGTGGTGGTGAAAGAACTAGAGTCAAGTGGTTAATAGATGCGTACTGACATTGCGTTTAAATTCCTTGAGGTTATAGCCGTCAGGAAAGCAAGAACATGGAAGCGAGTTCAACAGGCGGGAAGTGCGAGAGAAGAAGCTGGAGGAATAGAATTGTCGTCTGTATTTGATTAATCTAACTGTGAATGGGTGGGACCCAGTTGCCATTCTGGTAGCACGAGTAAATACCTATTGCAGAGGCACCAGTGACTTAAGTTCGTTTGAGAAGAATCCATGAATATACCCATGGTTAGTGTTCTCGGTTTAAGATCAATGATAAAAATGACTGAGTGAATTGGACCTATGGATGTTGGTGAAGACTACGCAACATTTAATCATGTGGAATAGTGCTACTAATTCACAAACAAAGAACTGAATCGCAAAACAGAAAAATTCTCTAAGGTCTTTCAACCGCAACATCAACTAAAATCGACATCACATAAAACTCGGCGATGAAATAATGACATAATCAAGATATTGATATTCCGCACTATTTCAAATAAAACATCAGGATGAAAACCTCCATCACTACTGGAAAGAAAAATAACAAGTAGTGGATTTCAGAAACTTATTTTCGAGAAAAATTATAAGAGAAAGATTTTAAAAATTTCAACCGACAGTAATGAGAGTTTCTCGGTCAATGAATACTGAATTTTTCCCCGTAAGTGTAATCTTTTTTCAGATGGCTGGTATTAATCTTAAGTGATTTTCAAGATGAGAGAAGAGATTGCTCTAAAACTGGAGAATACAATTATTTTTGTCAGGAAAGGTAGTCGAGTTGATGAAAAGTGAAAAATATAGATTCAGCGTGCAAAGAAAACACATTTCTTTTCTTGGGAAAAATAAGCGAATTTATCAAAGCTAGTAAGTCAAAATATCTGTTAATGGGTTTTGACGATATGCGACCCTAGGTCAAAATTCGGTTTTGATGATATGTGACCCTAGGTCAAAATTCGGTTTTGACGATATGTGACCCTAGGTCAAAATTCGGTTTTGAGAATATCCTGTTCTAAGCTGACGGATGATGGAAATGTTGGCTATTGATAACAGAGCGCGAGTTCACTCCCCCTCCCAAGAGACTCAGTCGAAATGCACAACTAATATTGTTTTCATTTCGAGCTATTAAAAGTTATACAGTGAGGGAGAATTGAACCTCCCGTAACTAATCTTTACTACTCTGGGTTTTGTGTTTCTTTAATAAAACCAGAGTTCAGTCCAAAATTAGTTAGTTCGGCCCCCGTGTTTAGAATGGAGAGTTAGAAAGAGATTAGTTCGGGGCCTGCTGCTAATCGAAGTCGGTACCAGCGACGAATTGAAGCAGACAAGTTGATATAGCCAGCCAGCGAAGATTTTGCAAGAAATGGTCAGTAGATTTCAGCGAGCTGCAATTTGAGCAGATCACTGTCCCGTGGTGATAATAGGGCACGAATATTAGCGTGCTACTGAAATACTACCCAACTGATATTGATTCCATCATTTAACTTTACTTTGCTTGTAATCTTTATTTATTTGATATATATATATATATATATATATATATATATATATATATATATATATATATATAGGGTATTGGACGTGTATAATAATAATATACACGCTAAAATTTTGCCTTCTACTGAGCACCCATAGCCCAGAGGTAAAATCGCCGACTGACGCCAATTCGGTCGGGTTTCAATCTTGTGTTAAAAGCAGTTTAACCGTAATGATGAGCTGTGATACAGCGAAACAGATCTGTCTGCGGATGACTATATATATATATATATATATATATACCGTGTCGTTTCCAGTTTTAAATCTCGTTTTCATTATATACCAATTCCACGCTTGAGCCAACCTCATCAAGTGAAAACAAGCAATCTGGCTTTGGTTAATCCGAGATCAACAATACAACGTGGGCGGAATCGTCCTAATCTTAGAAGGGTTGGCTGGACTCAGCTAGGGGGTCGTTTTATATAAGAAAACAGTTATATCACATTATCATCGCCATTTGCAAAACCTGTGAAATAAGAAGGAACTGATCTTCAGAATAGCAAACCTATCAGCGTATTAACCAGAGTGGAAAACTGTACATTCAACTATTTAAATGCGGCATAATAAAACAAGTGATTTAAACAATGTAAAAAAAACTTTCTTTTAAAATAAATTATATTATCGAAATATGCTTAAAGAAAAGACAACAGTGTCAAGAGCCCCTTTAAAGATTGACAAAAATAATTCATATCAATGATATTACATTTAACATGGTGAATATCATGCATATATTGTATTTAAAAGTAAACGAAGGCAAAGTAACACTCCACAAAATAAAGTTTTATTCAAAGAACTAAGATGCCTTTGCAAATTAAACGAATGAAAATCAGAGAAAAACTACATGCAAGAATGCCAGCAAGTGATAAAATTTCTAGCAGATTATTCGAGAAGATAAATAAAAATTACGCAGATCTTTCTATTTGAAAGTCTTTAGTTCTTCGCGACTTTTTAATTTTGGATATGTCGTGTTGGACGATGTTTTTCTTTTCTATAAATTCTTTTATATCTCCGCGAAAATATTTTTAATGTATCTCATCTTTGTCGCCACGCCACTTGTCTTGGACCCAACCAAATGCTCAGTAAGAATAACGCAAAAACAACCAAATAGGAAAATACGAATATATATTAAATACGGAAAGAATACAATAGTTGGAAATTTGTTAGTAAGAACGGTAATACGAGTTCGTGTGGAATACTATGATTCGATCCTCGGCCTTAGAACTGGTACTTGTAATGGTCGTGAAGGTAGCAGTGTTCGTAGACCTACTCCCAGCTGGTTTTAGAGCCTCTCTGAGGGCGCTCTCTTCAGGCTACCTCCTCTCAACTCTTGTGAAAGGAGGTATGAGTAATGGTTGGAAGAATTCATTCAGTCTGTTGGTGATGCGGCTATGATGGAAAGACAGATACCTCTCAGCAGAAAAAAGTCAGCTATATAAGACAAGAATGGCTGCAAACAAAAAGAAACGGGACAATTTGAGACGATATCCTGGACCGAGCATGCAAGCAAAGGTGAGGTGTTGGAAAGAATAGAAACTAAAAGGAAATTAATAGTGAGCATCAGGAAGAGACAACTGAAGTTCCTGGGACATGCAATGAGGAAGGAGGGCTTGAAGAACCTGACACTGGCAGACCAGATAGAATGTAAAAGAGACAGAGGATAGCAACGGATAACATATTTGAAGGGCCTGATCAGGTGGATAACGGAACGGGGGTTGCGAGCTGTAAGAGGAGAACACCTACTAAGAGCCAACAGGAATAGGGAGACGTGGAGAACCATGATCGCCTACGTCATGATAGAACAGGGCACATAGAAGAAGAACAATATGAAAATACATAAATAGGAATTACTACTATCAATAAAAGAAAGTTCCTTGATTTTAAATACAATCTCGCATACTTCATAGACTCTGATAAATATTAAACTCATGACCGAGAGACGTAAACTTGTCACACATTTTTAATTCAAAATTCCTGAGAACGGTAAGGTTATAGGACCTTGAGAGACTTGATGGTCTTTTCAAAGAAAGTGGCTGTTGGTTGTAACGTTTCATTAGTACTTTAATATATTGGCTGCTGTGATCAAACAAACATTGCTAAAGTGGCCGACAGGGACTAAAACCACTGGTCAACCTCAACGCCATTGTAAAGACAGCAATCGCGTGAACAGCAAACCTCTGACGAAAAGATGCCCAAAGGGTGTCAACCTGGACTTTTTGGCATCGTTTCGTTGCAGAAGGACTAAGTTTCTAGTTGTGTGATGAGGGTGGTACAGTGGACATCGGCTCGGAACGAGAAACCGGAGAGCCGAGTTCGAATTCCAGTTGAATCCATTGTATTCACTTACGCGCAAATACCCTTGGGAAAGTTATTAATCCGTCTCTTCCTTCCAGTTATGGATTAAATAGCAGGACAGACTGGTTGCTATAGCCTTTGTCGGCAACCAGTCTACCGCATAAAGCAATGGCAACCTACTGCGGGATAATCTTCTGCCCAGTCAGTCATGTCTCTTTCGAGACATGATCGCCCAAGCGTGTATCACATATAGCACTGAACTGACTGATGAGGGATCAACTAGGGAATTACATGCTGATCTAAAATTTTAAATGACAAGAACATGTTCTGCTTTCGTTCTGGTGACGACGTTTGTCTGTGTGATGAAAACGATTGACATCTTACAAACGTCTCTTTTACAAAAGTCCATCACCTGTCATTTTACTGCATGTTAGCATAAGTTAAAAATCAATGGTTAACCATTCGTTCGTGCATGGAGTACTGCTGTCAATTATGGTCAGGCGCCATTGCTGTTCATTTCAGTGTTCTTGACCGGCTCCAAATGAGAATCAGTCATGTGATAGGTACCGACTCGGCGGCTTGACGCCAGCCACTTGCCCATCGACGGGATGTGGCATTCCTCTGTCAGTTCTTTTAATACTTTCGTGGCTTCTGCTCCAACGAACCTCAGTCACTGGTGCCCCTGCATCAGGTGTTTACTCGTGCATCCAGACTGGCAACTGGGTCCCACGCATTCACAGTTAGATCAACCAAATGCAGACGACAATTCTACTCCTTCAGCTTCTTTTCTAGCCCTTCTCGCCTGCGGAAGTCCCTTCCATATACTTACTTTCTTGACGTCTACAACCTCCAGTAATTTAAATGCAATGTCAATACCCTTCTCTTAACCACTTGACTCTAGTTCTTTCTACATCACTCTGTATATCTTTTCCTTTCTCTCTACCTTTGCAACTGTCATCACACCTGTATTTCCATCGTTCTATTGCTCCTTTCGAAAAGGTTCATCTTTCTCTTTACTCTCCTCCTATCTAATCCTTTTACTCTTATGTACCCTCTAATCTTTTTACTCTTATGTAGCCCCCTGCACATCAGTGGCGTTACCACGTTGCTCAGGGTATTACGATTAACAAAAAAACTTCTTGTAATTTTTAATGTAACTTTTAATAAATTAAGTTTGTGTTAATATCAATCAAAAGAAATTACGAACCTTCCTCAAATTAGATATCTAAAAACATACGTTTACTCTGAAAGTATAAATTTATTTACAAAATATCTCTGTCGATATTTATGTGATAAATTATTGTAATTATTTACAATATTTACACTATTTAAGCGTAATACTCAACTTGCAATTTGGTTTCCTAATATCCCTTTTGAATTTTCTAGATGAAACTATAATTTATTTTTGCTTCCGTCCGAAGTATGACGAGAAACTACATCCGACACCCAAGATCTTTGATCGGGAGATTGGAGGGTGTCAAAAGTGTCGAACCAGTTCATAGTTTGCAGGTACTACCCGACCTGGAGTGGTAGCAGCTATGGACAAATATGGAACACTGAAAGAAAAATTATCAGTACATTTTTATAACAAAATAACCAATAATAAAAATTACTAGCTACACATCTCTATAACAAAACGACAAATCACTTCAATACTAAAAAAGTATAACACAAATTTAGTAGCGAAATTGCAAGAAATATATACATTATAAAATTACTAATAATATTTTTAGCAGCTCAAATTAGATATCTAAAAACCATACGTTTGCTATGAAAGTTTAAATTTATGTACAAAATATCTCTGTCTTTCGATATTTATGTGATCAGTTATTGTAATTGTTTACAGTATTTAAAATGTTCGGAGTGATGTCCTCATCTTTGTTGATATATTTACGACTTTTCGGCCATGTACACTCCAATCTACAGTTCGAAACTCCAATCAACTGATAAAGGTCGGGATGTACAACGATCGAAACGTCGTGAATATGGCAAAAAAAGTTAATAAAACAATCCGAACAGTGTAAATATTCTAAATAGAATATATGTAGTATAAGTCACCAAATTCAATTTCAGCATTAAATAGATATATAAAAACGATTATCTTGTCTGTCATTTTTAATGGAACCGACATAAAAGAGGTTGTTGTTCAAATACACAACTGCGTATATATATATATATATATATATATATATCAGTCAGCTACATGCAAGCCTTTTTCGCTGTATCACAGCTCATCAGTGTGGCTCTACGCCCCCACTTGCTTCTGGCCGGGATCGAAACTCGGCGGATATGGTGTCAATCGGTAAGTGTTAAGCGATAGGCGCATGGAACCAGAAGCTGGAAATTTTAACGTGTTGTATATAAGCAGTGTATACACACACCAGTCACCGAAAGAACTCAATTCATTTCTGAAGAGTCACGCATATAGCAGAAGTGGAAACTGTTTTTAAAATTTTCTTCTCTAGAGAGCTCAATCGTAATGAGAGCATAATATATAATTCGTATATATATATATATATATATATATACATATAGTAATCCGCAGACAGATCTGTTTCGCTGTATCACAGCTCAACCGTACGGTTAGACATTCAATTGCTTTTTACCCAGGATTGAAACCAGACCGTATTAGCGTCAGTCGGCGATTCTACCTCTGAGCTATGGGCGTTCGGTATAAGGAAGCAGATTTTGGCGTGTGATATATCATGTATACACACGCCAATACCTGAGAGTTTTCTAATTAATTTCTGAAAGAATGATGCGTGTATATATATATATATATTCAAGCAAATGTGCTGGGGCAACTTTTCTTTGCATTGAGAGAGATCAGTTAACCTATGATAATACCTTGTCTGTCATTTTTAATGAAACATACATAAAAGAGTGATTGTTGCTCAAATACACAATTATATATATATATATATATATATATATATATATATATATATTTTTTTTTTTTTTTTTTTTTTTTTTTCTAGCAAATGTGCCGGGGCAACTTTTCTTTGCATTGAGAGAGATAAATCAACCTGGGGAAGGGTTATTTCAATCATTCCTTTCATTTAATTTTCAGAAACTACGCTCCCAATAGTATTATTGTTCTACATAATGATGCCGATCATGGACCGAGCATGGAGTCAACAGAGAACTTCTAGAGATAATGATAACAACGGGGACTCTTATACATTTGAAATTCTCGTTCATATTATGGGGAATTAGGGTTTGGTCAATTTGATACTCATATAAGTTAAAGATAAGCGGGGCAGAGAAAACAAACGCCATCTTGCTGGCGAGCTTAAGTGAGTTGATGGCCAAGTAAAGTTTGAGAGATATTGGCAAAAAGACAAAAGTTATCAAGCACTAAATATGATAGGAAATTGTGGAAAGACATGATCGCCAACGTTCTGAGAGGACATATCATATAGAAGAAAAGAATTTTATCAACCCCTAAAAGACTCAGCAAACGTTCTAGGAAAGGCGTCTAATTTAATTATTAAGTAAAAGGTATGATTGAATTAAGGAATAATTGAATGATATGTTCTCCTATTAAAAATATATTCTAGACGAAGATAATGCAATTTGTAGAATTTTTCTTATATTATTTGAGATTTTTTTACGCTCAAAGATTAATTTGGCGAAGAGAATCTAAGTAGACCTGAAAATTCTCTTGAGCTCCAAACTATTAGACCTGTATTTCTTTTATCGTCACGCCTACACGACTGATATATGACACAAGGTCGGCATTAAAGTGGGATGGAACCCCACTCGCTTATAGACGAGTGACAAAAATAAATTAATATCTAAACAACTGATAGGACAGAGACAGTCATCACCTAGAAAGAATGTAATCTCTGAATCAATACTTTCTTGTATCTTTTTTAGGCAAAATAGACGAATATTCTTCGCCAATGACATAGAAATAGACGTCAATATATATCGATGGTTCCCTTGAGTAAATATATGATTGGATTAAGTACGACGGTAAACTGATGACATCTTTCTGGTAAGTTAGCAAGCAAAAGATAAAGAGAGGTCATTTGGTGCGGAGTAGTTCAGAGAAGGTCAGTCCAGAGAAATCACGTTTCTCTATGAAAAATGCACTTTTGCCTAAATAAAGAGAAAAGTACTGAAAAACCTTTCTTTTCAAATCATATTCGGTTGTATATCATTTTAATTCGTGATAACCGTCGCCTCACTTTTTTTATCTATTTCCTGTTATCTAGGAAACACTGTTTTTTTTCTTAATGTATTGGACTGGAACATAATTCCGGAACTTTGTTCAATAAGTGGCGTTTGGACGCGTGATTTCGTGATTTCACACGAGACTGATATTTGGGAAATTTGTTCATATTTCAAAAGTTGCAAGCGTTTTCTTAAATGGTTTTTGTGTGGTGTATGAGTATAAAAAGTTTTTAATTTAAAAGGAAGAGCTGAGAAAACCTGATGCATTTTAATCATTGGAGTAAATGCATGTGGTCGAGGTACGAAGGAAAAAAAAACTCATCAGAGTAGTTGCCATGAAAAGACTTTTAGAAAAGACAAAGGAAAACCATATCACAAGGGTGAGATAGTGACTGAAGGAGGGATGACAAGTCGGGATCAGTTATATTGTAGTTCCTTTTTTTGGATCTTATTAATAACCTCAGGAAAAATTGCTGGAACACTCAACCAGATATGACAACAGTATTCATTGGAGTAGATAGACTAAAATATCGCCTGGTTTATATTCCACCCACGTCTATTGAACAGGTGAAGAGGCACATCCCTTGTTTCCTGCTTAGGATGAGGTTTCCGGCTTTCTCTTTTCCAATCTTTTCACTCTCACGTAGCCCCCTGCGCTTCAGTGGCGTTACTGCCTTGTTCGGGGTGATATGATTAAAGAAAATATGTACGACCGAATTGTAGATTTGTAAATATGCAAAATGGATTCTGACTTGACACAGTGAACCAACCTTCCTAGCTTCGCTGTTCTTATCAACGGCCTGATATATATATAGATATATACATTCAGTGATAATCATAGACACATCATTGGTAGACTTGGTGAAATGGAAACCATATTGTTTGTTAGAAAGAAAGTTGTGAGAAATGAGATGGGTAACTTTTCATTGTTAATAACCGCCTCGATTACCTTGTCAAAAAGAATTAATAGGCTAACAGAGCAATAATCAGAAAGTCAGTGATCTCCCCAGAGTTCGTAAAAACAGGAACAAAAAAAAAGAATGACTTTCAACAAGCAGAAAACGGAAAGAAATGAGGCAATAGTTATAGAATTTGGTGAGGACTGGAGCCTTCAGTCACTTTCACATGTGGATTTCCGGGTCTTTTCATGGCAACTGCTCTGATGAACTTTTTTCCCTGGTACCCCAACCTAATGCATTCACTCGTGCTACTAGACTGGCATTTAGGTCTCACCCTTTTACCGTCGACATAATTACATGTATCCTCCTCTTCTACTCTAACAGTTCTTTTTCTCGTGCTTGTCGTTTGGAACTCACTTCCACTTGCATGGATCCCTGATATTTACAATCTCCAAAATAAAACTTCAATTGCCATCTTTTATTTACTTGATAACTATCCATCTCTTATTTATTTCTTTGATATCCTCTGCACATTTTTAATTCTTTCACTTTAACCCCCTGCCCACCAGTTGCATTTCTGCCTTGTTTGGGTTGATGTGATTATACAAAATATTTATATGCATGTGTGACAGACCTTTAAGTCAATATGTACCAAGTGTCTTTCCTCAGTCTACTTTTACTTCGTTACTATATCAACAGCCCTCATACGTATAATCTGATTTCCTGTTGATTTTAAGATTAAAATATTATTTAGGACGATTACTGAAATTCCATTACCTCTGCTTGCATTATAGGTGTCAAGATTAGAAATTATATTAGAAACCAGATCTGGAGTTATATAAATATTGTTCAGTTGAGCTTCAATGATCGGTTATAACGTTTTCGCTTAGTTACGTTTTGTACAGCGTATTATGAAATGAAAGAGTCTCGGATGTTTGTTTGTTTGTTTCGAGGTTTAACGACCTATCAATCATTATGGGGTCATTTAAGGTCATAACCAATGATTTTTGAATAAGGTTATTTTATTTTTACAACATTTTTCTTTTCGAGTATCAAGAGTCATTGCGATTTGTTTTTAAGAGGAGGGTCCCCAAGTCCCACCCTTGTTATTTAACCCATAACTGGAGGAAAGGGACGGATTAATACCTTTCCCAAGGGTACCAGTGCTTAAGTGAATGCAGGGTACTCAACTGGAATTCGAACTCGGCTCACCGATTTCTCTTTCCGAGACGATATTTACTGCAACACAACGTACATCCGTCAGTATACGCTTGCAGCACCTGGTATTGCCAAGGGATCACCCATCTAAGTATTGATCAGGCTCAACGTTACTTAACTTCGGTGATCGAGCGAGAACCTGTCTGGGATGTGTTTGCCTAACATATTACAGAAGTTCCTTCAGTAACTAGGGCTTCGAATCAAATTTTGGCCGAGTATGATATTCCTCACGTTCGATAATTACAATATTACCCAGATATCGACCCTTGTGACATTATCCAAATCTTAATTCCCACTCGAAAGCAAAAAGGTTTCAAGGAATCCAGAGAATGCGTCGAGATAGCTTCTTACTATCCCAGAAATGGAGTTCCAAGAAGGCTTCCATCACTGGAATCATTATAATTGTGTGACAACAGAAGAGCATTGAGTCAAAAGGGTTTAAATGATGAATTGATTTGTGATGGAATTCTCTTTTCATAGAACAAGCTCCGGAATTGATCACTGCTCGTGTTTAAAAATATTTTCGATTCCATGCGCAAACTGTTTGAGAGGAAATGACAAGGAGATTAGATAGATAATACGAAAGAAAGCTCCTAAAACAAAAACTATCTTTTAATTTAAGCATGACAGTTAATTTTATGGTGGGATGAGAAATAAATTTATCAAAAATCATAGATTGAAATACGATGTCTCCGAATATCAATTTCTAATGGCAGAAAGGTCATCTTTATTAAGATTCAATAAGAATTACATTTCACTGAAACATGGAGAATCTGTACTTTTCATTAAGACTTCACTCATTTTCTTACCCGTCGTATTTTGGCTTTAATTTCAGGTGAAAATAAAGACAAAAATTGTAATTTGTATATATTTAGAAAGATGGCAGTTAAGTCTACGGGAGAGCGTGACTGTAGTAAAACCAATATATATATATATATATATGTTCATAAATTATAACATGGATATGTTACAATATCACTACAAAAGTAGCCATTTTCTTTCAGCACTTTTGTGTCTTGTCAAGTGATATGATGGTTCTTAAATGAATGGTTTAAAAGTCTGAAAACGAGCGCGGCCCCTTTAATCAGGGAGGTATCAATGTATATATAATGTGGACCAATCAGAGTAAAGCAACTTCTCATTTGGAAAATATGCGGGCAAGCTTAAGGTTAATTTTGGTGGGTATTGTTATTAATATTTTTTGAAGTCAGATTATTATTACTAATTAATACTTATATCTACCTTGTTCTTGTTGCTAAAATTATAATTCAATAATAGTATACACACTTGTATGTATTTTACGCTGACTACGAGCACACAGACACACACACGCACGGCCGTGACAAAAATGGCTACTTTTGTAGTGATATTGTAACATATCCATGTTATAATTTATGAATAATGAATAAATAATATTATTAGCTCTACTTTTGTATTGAGCACTTTTTAAAAAAAAGTGTTTCTTTTGACAAGGAATATTATTCCAACAATACACACACACATATATATATATATATATATATATATATATATATATATATATATATAGAGAGAGAGAGAGAGAGAGATAGAGAAAGAGAGAGAGAGAGAGATAGTGGCAAAGGAATTAATCCGTCCATTCCCTCCAGTTATGGGTTAAATGACAGGACAGATTGGGTTATAAAGCCTTGACTGGCAACCAGTCTATCGCAGCAAGTAGTGGCTACCTGTTGCGGCAAAGTTAAAAGCTTGAGGTTTCTTATTTGCTTCATCTGTGGCATTAACTGAGTATAACAATAGTTCCGAAAAGTTTGGATAGTTTTGCACAAGCCTTCACCAATTTAATCAAATCACTTGTGTGGGTCTTCTGGAGGTTTACATTAGTATCATAACCGAAACAGTTAACAGATCAGATCTTCATACGTCGAATCCGATGGGAGAGTCAATTATATATATATATTATTTAATTACTTAGTTTTTTCTTTTTGTCATAAACAAATTTGACCAGTACGCAGTTGTATTAAAAAGTGTTCAAAACAATTATCTTGTAAAACTTTTGGATATTTTTCATTTGTAAACGAGTTACATCTGGTGTCTTCAAGCAATTTACAATGACTGATTATACCGCTTTTTTTAAGAACGCTCACGTAACGTGGATTTTTTATGAACTTGCAATTTTCAAAATTAGAAGTTATAACGTTTACATAGGTAGTTTTGGTATCACTTACGTGCAAATACCCTTGGGAAAGGTATTAATCCGTCTCTTCCTTCCAGTTATGGGTTAAATAGCAGGACAGACTGGGTTCTATAGCCTTGGTCGGCAACCAGTATACCGCAGAAAGCAATGGCAACCTACTGTGGGATAATCTTCTGCCCAGTCAGTCATGTCTCTTTCGAGACATGATCGCACAAGCGTGTATCACGTATGGCACTTAACTGAATGACCCTTAATCGTTATGATTAAGGGTCATTCAGTTAAGTTCTTTCATTCAGTAATTCATTTTTGTTTGAGAATAATATATTAGCTAAGTTTTCTTCCTGGCACAGTCTACATATTTTACCATCGTTGGAAGGCTTGGCTGTTTTCCCTATACTCCACTTTATGTTTGGGTATCTTCTATATTTTAATTTCAATTTCCACACGTGTCTAGCTAATTTTGTATATTTATTCAAATGTTTTCTTGTTTAAATGTGGATCTGTAATTAAACGATCTAGTCTTAAAAGTATCTTTGGTTGATCTCAAATATGTTTTGTTTTGACCATTTAAGTCATGTAGTTTTGCTTTCTAAATGACTTTTTTGTATAACGATGTCCTTGAAGTGAGCCTTTATTTTTGTCCCAGCCGTTACATTCTTTATTAAAGATCTTGTTTTGTACGTTGCTATTTAAGTTTCTGGCGTTTTGTTTAATTATGAAATTTTCTAAATTACTAGTACAGCTATAACTCAGTTGTATTGTATTTCTATTGAAAATTTTGTTTTGTTCTGAGCTTTTGGAAAAGTCTTTCTCGATCAGTTAAAAAACTATTTGTTCTATTTTAGTTTTTACTTCTAAGTTAAATGCTGGGCTGAACCAGTTTATTTGTCTGATTGGTGGGGAATTGTATTCTAAAATTTTATTAAGATCAGATTTTCTTGGTGCGTCTTTAAAGCTTCTTTTCTTTTCATCAAACATTGTTTTGTTTGACAAAGCTTTTGAGAGCCTGTGTTCTATTCCTTTGTGAATGTACTTGATTATGCTTTGGCATGGTTAGATCTTGTGTTTTTGTATTTTAAATTTGTGTTTGTTTTCATATATGAGATACATACTTATTTTTGTTTCAGACTTTTTGGTACCAGGAAATGCAATCGCTTGTGTTTGTTTACTAGTTAGATTGAGTGGCCATTCTTAGAGTTGTGGCCCCAGTATAGGTCCGGAAGGAAAATTGAACTCGGGTAATATTGAAACATATATATTTCACGAAAGAACAAATGCAAAGAGTGTTACACGTCAGTCGGACTGCAGGAGTGACTCAACTCAACTCCACCCCGAGAGGCATAATCTCCCGGTATTCATAATAATAAAAACAGTTCGTTATAGTCCAAAACGGGTAGGTCCCATAACACTTAATACGTCACAAATATTTTTAACTTCTGATTTTATTGGATTTATGAGGGGGTATCGGGAAAATCTCCTTTCTGATATTTGATGGTTATGTGACAACGCACCGTGTCACAAGTCGATCGCAACGATGAGAAAACTACACGAATTTAACTTTGATTTACTTCCACATCCAGCCTATTCTCCAAATATAGCCCCCAGCAACTACTGGCTGTTTGCAGACCGCAAAAGAATGCTACAGGGAAAGATATTTAACTCCAAGAAGTGATATCGGAAACTTGGGTGTATTTTGAGGCAAAAAACAACAAATCGTTCTACAAAAAAGCATCGAACTGTTGGTCAACCGTTGGAATCAGTTTATCATTTTAGGAGACTATGTTGATGAATAAAGTTGAATTTTGCATAAAAGTTGTTGTTTTATTAGTTAGGCCCGGGATTTATTGAGTGATGTGTTACTGTTTTCCTTTTTTTTTTTTTAATCATATCACCCCTAGCAAGGCAGTAACGCCACTGATGTGAGGGTGGCTACATAAGATTGTAGAGATTGGAAAAGAGAGAAAACCGGAAACCGCATCCTAAACAGGAAACAAGGGATGAGCCTTTTCACCTGTTCAGTAGACGTGGGTGGAGTGTGAACCGGGCGATAGTTTAGTCTTTGATTAAAATAAAAATGGTATTACATAATTCCATTAATTTTCCTTCGCGAAATCTATTCTAGACAGATTTGCCTTATTTCAAATCTCAAATGTTATGTAACTTTTTATGAACGTGGAATTTATTAAAACTGATTAAGTGTCACATTTTCCCTCTCAATGTTCCACTTAATTTTTATTTTTTACAATTTCTTTGTGCATGTAAACTTGAGCACGCAGTCGGGTATATTCATGTATTTTTCTCAGCACCAAGCTACATTTGAAAAAAAAATTGAGTAAACATGCAAGGAACAGCTTGTAAGAAACACACTTTTCATCGAACGCAAAGAACAAATGAGCTTGTAAATACTCACTTAGGAAAGATGTTCGAATCACGAAGAAAGACAACATCTGCGTTGGATGGTTGGTTTAGAAACTAAATTTGATAGCTTACTCGGGCACAAGGGCAAAAAGGTGACAGCTGTTGAGTACGAAACAACTTGCAAACATTTGCTTTAAAAACATTTAACAGATTTCTCTTCGACTGATATGAAAACATAGTATGAACGAAAAAAAGTGAGATAGAGAATTAGTATAGTATCGATTTTTTCTTTTTACTTTCATAACTCAGATTTCTACAGCGAATAAAACCCGCCTCATCAGCGATAACAAAAATGTCTGGATGAGTTTTACAATTTAATATTAATACGATCCTTTGGGATTAACATCCAAGCAGTTTCTTTAAGATATATAACCTATATATATAATTCCAGGTGAAGTGGACTCAAGGTTTTAATATTTTTAGTGCCCCGGCATTTATTTTTTTATGAATATAAATACACACACGCATATATATATATATATATATATATATTTCTGAAAGGATTTTTCGGTTGCTGAGGTGATGTGTTATCCCCTGTGGGGATTTTCACATCGAAATGGTCATTCAACATCATTGAATTAATCCTTTTTTAATTTATATTTGCTCTGTAATATTTTATTACATGGAGCTCTCTTCCTGTATCATTTTTTAATATTAAAATAAAATTTTTAATATTAATTAGGATCGGGTTTTTGGAATTTACCTTCCTGCTTTTTTCACTTGGATTAAAGTATCTGAATTATATATATATATATATATATATATATATATATATATGCGTGTGTGTGGGGATGAGAGGCTCACCCCTTGTTCCCTGTTCAGGATGTGGTTTCCGGCCTTCTCTTTTCCAATCTTTTCACTTTTCTTTTTTGTTTTTATTTTTTTCAATTGGAGTAGATAGACTGAACTATCGCCCAGTTCACACTCCACCCTCGTCTATTGAACAGGCGTAGAAGCTCACCCCTTGTTCCCTGTTTAGGATGCAGTTTCCGGCTTTCTCTTTTCCAATCTTTTCATTTTACGTAACTCCCTGCACACCAGTGGTCTTACCGCCCTGCTCGGGGTGATATGATTAAAAAAAATATTCACAGATTTATGTTTTTGTGCTGTAATTAAACTCATCACTGTAATTGTTCTCATTATTTATATTTACCGAAGTACATTTTGATTCACCCAAGGTCATCTTCAGGGTTAATATTACTAAGAATGTTGTGATTTTTTATGCGACTGAATTGCGATCGTCAACATAAAAATTAGCGGTATATAATGGGCGTATTTTTATTTGTGTTTTTAATTTTCAAGAAGTTGCAATTTACGTATTTTAAAACATTCTGTTATTAGTAAGGCTCCGAGGAAATGCAATTTAGAAAATTTAAAACCTTGTCATTATAGATTGCTATACTCATGATTAAATTTTCATTGTTTGCAATTATTTCAAGATTTACTTTTTACAAGTTATTGTGTACACATGTTTGTCGTTTCTTTTTTTCTGGTAGTTAATTTTAGTCCTTTCATTAACTACCTTCTATAAGAAGTCTTGGAGCTTTAACTAGTAGGTTGTCCCAAAAGTGCGTAAACACTTGCAAAAAATTGAAATTTTAGTCGCCAAGTAATCTAAGGTTACCAGAAAACACTTGCAAAAAATTGAAATTTTAGTCGCCAAGTAATCTAAGGTTACCAGAAAACACTTGCAAAAAATTGAAATTTTACTCGCAAAAACAATAAAAATTATTGCTCAAAATAAAGACCATCATTTTCTAAGACTTTCTGCCATCGATCTGCAAGCTTTCCGATCTGGTCAAAGTATAATTCAGCCGGTTTCGAATCAAGGAATTCTTGACACACTTTCTCGACTTCGTCAAACGAGTTGAATCGGCGGCCCTTCAGAAAGTGTTGCATTGAGCGGAAATGGCCGCTGCATCAAAGTGCGTTTTTGGTTGATCAGAGCCGGGTACTTTTACTTCAACTTTTCGTAGACCCGCTCAAGTTGCTGACAGTAAGGTTCGGCACTGATGGCACGACCATTCGGAACCAACTCAAAATTCCTTCAAAGTTTCACCAAACGCACAACATGACTTTCTTGCCGAATCGATTTTGTTTTGGAGTCGACGGTGTCTCTTGCCCTTTCTGAACCCATCGCTTGTCTCGGTTGTGCTGGACCAGATAGACCCATTTCTCGTCGGATGTCACAATGCGCTTCCAAAAATACTCATCCAATGGATTGCTGAGCAAATGACGGCAAATTCCAACTCCTTTGTTGGCTTGTGCTTCGGTGAGTTCGTACGGATCCACACTTAATAGAATCACGTTTAAATCTGGTCATAACACATGACATTGCATTGAAATATATGGTTCTGTTATCATTTCGAGCTCTCACGTGGTGTGACCTCATAGAAACGCATTACAAATTTGCGAACTGCGTTTGCTGTTTTTGGTAACTGTTGCCGTTGCTTAGCGGAGTTTTATGTCAACACAAGATAAAATCGTCGCTGATGGTGGATGTCGAAAGCTTAGAACCAACTTAAAAAATTATCCAAATGTTGGAGAATTTTTGTCTTTATTTTCACCGGAAATTAAAGCCAAGATACGATGTTTAGAACGGCTCATGATTAAACATAATAGACATTCATTGTCTCTTATATTTAACAGTATATTTTTAGAAAATTATCTGCATTGATACAATATATATATATATATATATATATATATCCAACCTGCCCTGAAGATCCAATTTGGTGAAAACTTGGAAGGTTCGTTGGCTCTCTAGGTTAGATACTTTCTTATTTATTTGCTCTACCAGTGTATTGAGCGCTTTACTTGTTAGGTTACTCGTCTCGGGTTTTTTTTTCGACTAGTACTTTGACTAATGTTCAAGTGCTTAGTTCGTTTCTTTTTTTGTTTCCATTTTTTCCCCTCCGCGTTTATACTCGGTGGGTTTTTCGAGACGTGTTCAAAAACAAATTAACAGTTATATATATATATATATATATATATACTAGCAGTATATCCTGTCGTTGCTCGGGTGTAATGAAAGCTTTAAAACATGGTGCTGGAGCTCAGACTCAGCCTAAAGAATATTTATGTGAAGTTTGGTGAGAATGGGATAATAATTGTGGTTATGTATAAAGGACATGCAGACAGATAACCAGACACACGCACACACAAACATCTTGCCTGTTATATATACATATTATAGATTTTCTGCACTATTGTAAGAACTGCAACCTTGAAACTTCTGAATATCGTTTCTTATGTATTTGTCTATAAGTGTATCAAATTTGATTAAAATCGGACCACTACTTCTATAACACGAGTTTTTCGATTATCGATTTTCGACATTTATCGGGGTTACCTCAACACAAATCCTAGCTAAGAACACTCGCAGACGCTTATAGTACAACTGTGTAAGTTTTCAAGAGAATCGGTTCAGCCGTTTCGGAGTCTACAGGTAATGGACATACACAGACACAGACACATACACACACAAAGGTCCATTTATAAATAAGTTTGTATATACATATATATATATATATATAAAATCTTATAACAAATATTATAACACTCATACCCACATACACACGAACACACATACACACACACACACACTCATACAATTTGGAAACTAGTTATTTCACTATCTAGGTTTCGAAATTTCGGCGTCTTCAGGTGATTTGCAATAATTATTTGTCATTTAAGACACTGAAAGTTAGAAACCTAGGTCGCCACATAACTCATTTCCAAATAAAAAAATTTCAAAATTCTACAATATAATTGCATTGAACACTTTTTAATACAATTGTGTACTGGTCTACTTTAATTATGGCCAAAAACTAACTAATGATATATATATATATATATATATATATATATATATATATATAAAACTTAGCACACTTGGTATACTATCCAGTTAAATTCCGATAGAGACGAACTCAAAAAACTCAATGTTAAATTCATTTATTTAATTTAACAGAGTAATATAATTTAGAAAAGATTTTTGATTTATTACAATTACAATGGGTAATACCTATTTCACCGCATAATGAACTTATTTTTGCGACTCTTCAGATGCAAATCGTAAAACAGTTGATCCTCAAAATATCCCCCACCAACATTTTTTTTACATAGATGCTCACATGTCCATATTTAGAACAGATATTTGTAACGGTAATTTACAAAAAATTCCTCGTTCATTAAAAAAAGAATCCTCTAAGAATAGAAAAAAGCAAGGATAAAGAAAAAGTAGACGATTGATTCATAAAAAGAAGAGAAAAAAAGAAGAGAAAAAGGAAAAGAAAAAACGGAAAAAGAGAAAGAAATGAAATAAATATAAAGAAAATAAACAGTATCCAGAGAAATAAAATGTTAACTTCATGTATCGACATAGCGTCTATAACAACTCTTCTGCTTTCTAAGAAAAACATGACGTGGAAAATTTAACATTGAAATTTAGTTTAAAATATAATAGAATTCATTTACGATACAAAAATATATTGTACATCATAATTTTAATACAATTTGAAAAAATATCTACTATTACTATTATTTCAAAAATTCATATTAATTCAAAAATTCAGTTAAAATAAATAAAATTATTAAAAAATAAAAATTTATTTTGTTTTAATGCCTCATATTCAGAGATTTAGATTTTTGTGTTGTAATTAAACTCATCAAGGAAGCAGTGTAATTTTTCTCATTATTTTTATTTTCCGAAGTACTTTCAGATTAATCCAAGGTCATCTTCAGGGGTAATATTACTAAGAATGTTGTGATTTTTTTGTGTGTGTGCGACTGAATATGCATACAAATATTTTAAAATTTTGTTTTTATCGACGTGTCAATATATCCGCTAAATTTTAAGGTCAGGTTTGGAAAGCATCTGTAAAGTCTACAATACCTGATACATGTAAGAGCGAATTGATAAGATGGCAGGAGCTTTGAATGAACGACATCAATGCACACACAGTCATATTTCAGTGTATGGACAAATAATCATAATTACATATATCCTCACGCAAATGCACACGCTAAAAACAAAAGCGTATACGACGAAAAACTGCACAGATCATCATATACAAATAAATGAATATAACCACATACATGAAACTTTTTATAGATAACTTCTTGTACATAGCGAGGGTGTGCAAGTCCTGATGGAAACAAACTCCAGCATCTTCAAATGAAAAAACGAATGTGAATTGGCCAATACGGAAAAAACAATCTACATTAAATTTCAATGGCACATTTTCTATTTTTATAAGATGTTCACAAATTGAGAAAAAATTCGTGTTACGATAAGTTTATTTTCTTGCCATTTAAAGTTCCTTATATTCAGTAGAACCTCTTGTTTGATCCTACTTTTAAGCCGTTGAATTATACTTGCAAAATAAGGAATTTATTTGATAAGAGGGCAGAACGTCCTTCCTATTTTAAGCTAAAAGAGTTTTAGTGTGACACTGCAGTGCGGCTGTCCCTCAATTCTCCCGGCGGCAACCAGTTGTGATACAGCACAGGGCACGGTAGCCCTTATGTGACGCTCGTTCTCTATGTCGGTCGTGACGATAACCAGTTGTGAAATTGCCACCCGGTCGCGGCGATCCCGTCCGATGATGTCGCCAAGAAAGCTGGACTACAGGACGTCTTTTGCAAAAACGGGCCACTGTCCCACGTTGTGATTAGATCCCAGAAGTGTCGTCGTGCAATTGAATTTCAGCCAGTCCGGACACTGGTGTACATTTATGAGTTGAAAAAAATAAACACGGCACCAAAAAAAAAAGAAAAAAAAATTAATAAAATAAATGAACGAAGTCGAACACGCCTGGAGAGCTACGTAGAATGTCTTTATATAAAGAAAAAAAACAATGTTTGTTTTTTCCCAAGAATACAGTTGTCGAAAATGATATACAATCGTCGGAAATGATATACACTTGTTTAAAATGCTGTTTGTAACGGAGAGAGAAAGTTCGCCAAAAGCATCAAAGCTTCTAATCTTTAATTGAAATGTTTACTCTAAATTGCGTTAGCATTGAAATGTACTTCTAAAACAGCAAAGTTCTTTCGGGTTCTTGACGGAATCTGACGGAATCTGACGGAATGTGCCGAATCGGAGCGGCCGCTGGCGGAGTGTGTGCGGGTACTGACGGCGGTGGCGTTCTGCCCAAAATCTGAACAATTAGCTCTCCAACTCAATTTTTCGAGTCGAGCATCTATTTTTATAACCAATTTCGATCCTCTCTGGGGATTCAGCCGGCCCACAGTCTTCGGCCATTGAAAATCGGTCTCTCGCCCACTCGATTTGCGGATGATTTTGCCAACTCACATAGGAGCTTGATTCTATTTTAGATTCGCACGGACCCAAATGTACTCACCAGCGGCCCTGACCTTGGGTGACCTTATCAAATCACTCTGACACTTGTTTTGTCTACGCGTTTTCAGATTAACGGAATACATTTCAAATCTAAGAGAAATCCATATTGAACATAAAAGAGGCGAAAACCATGAAAGACGAAAAATTTATATTCATCCAAAATAACTTTATTTTATTTTTCCGTGCTTTTAGAAGCACTTGATGGTACTAAGATTAACTAAGTGACGCAATAAAACACTAATACTGTCACCAATATCAATTTCTCTCTCCGTTGTTTTAAACCAACCAAAGGAAAGTATCCACACGGGAGAAGGGAAAGCATCACCGCGTGAGATAGTGACACATTAATACCAAACGCAACACGCATCTCGGCAGAAAAATAAGATTTCCACACATCAGAAGATATTTGCCTCGTTAGGTTTTCACCCTCCTTTCTAATCCACGGAAGTCTTAAATGCATCTGAAATTTAGCAATAAATATTGGCTTAATCATTCTGAAGTCAGAGATCTTGCTAAAAATGCTCGCATTGACAACAGTGGATGGATAACATCTATCGCACAAAGTTCTCTTTATAAAATTAATTTTACTATCAAGGAACTCATCAGAACAGTTTGTGAAGATTTTATAAAAAATTAAAAGTGTGCCATGGTGTATATGTAAATTGGTTTTCCGTATTAGCTAATTCACATTCACTTTTTCAGTTTAAGGTGCTGAAATCTGTTTACATTCGGTCTTGCTGACCCTCCCTTTGTAAACAGCGAGAATGATTGCTGGATCTTGCTACGGTCCATCTCTAGCAGTTCAATGCCCCTTTCCCATCAATGTCTACTTTATTTTCAAATCTCTTACATTTTACATTAAGTTCTCCCATTAAGCTACATCTCTTACATTTTACATTAAGTTCTTAACTTTGACGAGCAGGAGCGAAACTGGTTACTTTCTGTTTGATTATATTTTATCATCATTATGCTCTGTAACATAAAAATTATAACTTTTTGAACCAGTAATAATCATATATATATATATTTAGTATATCGAGGCAGCAAGTAATTTTCTAAACATAAGCTGTTAAATATAAGAGACAATGAATGTCTATTATTGTTTAATCATGAGCCGTTCTAAACGTCGTATTTTTGCTTTAATTTCAGTTGAAATTAAAAACAAAAATTCTCCAACATTTGGATAATTATTTATTGGTTTTCTTCTAAGCTTTCGGCTCACATGAGCCATCTTCAGATTCCAAGCGAAGTTTTATGTCAACACAAAATAAAATCGTCTGTGATAGTGGATTTTATAATATTTCAGTTTAAACAACCTCTCTGAAGATGGCTCATGTGAGCCGAAAGCTTGGAAGAAAACCAATAAATAATTATCCAAATGTTGGAGAATTTTTGTCTTCATTTTCAACTGAAATTAAAGCAAAAATACGACGTTTAGAACAGCTCATGATTAAACATAATAGACATTCATTGTCTCCTATATTTAACAGCGTATATATATATATATATATATATATATATATCGCTTATTCAGTAATGAATCAGAGCACTCTAACTGATACATGATACATCATACGCTAAAAGTCTGCTTCCTTCTACCGAGCGCCCATAGCCCAAAGGTAGAATCGCTGCAGGGGTTTCAATCCTGGCTAAAAGCAATCGGATGTCTAACCGTACTGATGAGCTGTGATACAGCGAAACAGATCTGTCTGAAGATGACTATTTACGCTCTCACTGACTGAGCAGTCTGGAAGAATGGTAGACGTTGAAAAAACAGTAGCTACCCTAGCATCTACGCATCGCTTATTCAGTAATGAATTAGAGCACTCTAACTACTAGCGCATGATACATCATACGCTAAAAGCCTGCCTCCTTCTACCAAGCGCTCATATTATGTCTAACCGTACTGATGTGCTGTGATACAGCGAAACAGATCTGCCTGCGGATATATTTATATTCTGCTCCGATGAACTTAGCTCACTGGTGCCCCTATAAATGAATTCACTCAATCCACAAGATTAGCAACTACGTCTCACTCTCTTAATATGAAGCCAATAAAATGTAAATGCAAATTCTACTCCATCAGCTTATTTTCTCGCATTTCCCGTCTGTGGAATTCCCTTCCGTTTACTTGCTTTCCCGGCAGCTACAATCTTCAAGTATTTAAATGTAAAGTCAAAATTATCTATCACACTAACCTGCATCCTCTCTCTATGCTCTTTTCTTCGTCCACTCAAATTTCATCAGTATTCTTATCTTTCTCTTACGTACTTCCTGACACCCCCTATAACCTGTCACTCTTTCTCATAACTTTGCTCCTGTCAGTCAGTTAAGTGCCATTTTTGGCTTTCACGTCTCGAAAGAGACATGACTGATTGGGCAGAAGATTATCCCGCAATAAGTTGCCATTGCTTTCTGCAGTAGACTGATTTCCATCAAAGGCTATAGAACCCAATTTGTCCTATTATTTAACCTATAACTGGATCAAAGAGACGGATTAAAACCTTTCCCAAGGGTATTTGTGCTTAAGTAGATACCAGGCATTCAACTGGAATTCGAACTTGGCTCTGCAATTTGTCATTCCGAGTCGATATCCACTGCACCACAACGTACATCCTAACGCCCTGCAAAACAGTGGCAGTAAAATCCCTTGCTTTTGGCGATATAATTATTATATATATATATATATATATATATATATATATATATATATATATATATATATAATATTGTTGAATTGGGAACATGCTTAATGCTTACTTTTTTGTTTATTCAGTGGTTTACTGATAAAAACTTATTTTGGCGAAGAAGATTATTTTGTCATGAGCTTGATATCGAAATAGAGCGTTAATAGAATTAATACTGAGACGTTTGTCACTTACCTGAACTGAGTCATGCCGAGTTCAAAGATTTCTGAGGGCGCCATTATGATGTCTGTGCTCTACAGTTCTTTTTCAGTATGGTTTGTTATGTACTTTTAGTTATCTAATAATTATTATTATTATGTTGTCATTTATTATCATATTTCCATTTCTGCTATGGTCGCACTACCTACCAAGTACACAGGGAGACCTAAAGCAGGTCGTGGTGTGCTGTTATGGCTCCATTTCATGTTTTTCTATCTCCTCTAACATTCCTAGCGTTACGTAGACAAAGTTCTTTTTAGTGTGTGGGCTGTACTTAACAAAAAAAAAAATTTATATCCTTTAAGAGGGAGTTTCCAGGGATTCTTTCAATGTGTTGTTTTCTTCTATTGCTTTCATTCCAAGTGCAACTACTATCACTGGCACGACTTTTGTTTTCAATTTCCACATTTTTTATTTCAATTTCCAGGTCTTTATATTTTGAGAGTTTTTCGAATTCCTTGGTTGCTATGTTACAATCCGCTGGACAAGCCATATCAATTAATAATCAAATTTGTTCCTCTTCGTTTTTAACAATAATGTCCGGCTTATTTGATTTAATTTTCTCCAGTGTTTGTTTACATATTTTCCAGAGTGTTTGTACATTGTCCACTGTAAATATTGTCCTACTTTATTGTGCCGATTTCTGTATTCATTTGGGGCAAATACAGAACATCCTGAGATTAGATTAGGTCTATTGTTTTTTGTTATTTATTGCAAAACCTGCATTTTGGAATCTCATTATTATGTATAATATTTGCCTGAAAGTTGCTAGTGAAAAAACTTTTTATTATGATTAATTATTAAAATACACCTTAAAGAACCGTATCTAGGTGCGTCTTAAGTGTTGTTGCCCTCATGTTATTAGAAGTTTCATGTCTAAACAAACAACAGACTTCTTCCATAGGTAACCCAACCGAATATGATCAGTATTCGGCTCCAACCCAGAAAAAATGCTACTAGCTTTAGGACGTGCATTATATAAGTTCCTCCAGAAGAGGTAATTAATCAAGATCTCAATTGGGCTATTTTATGTTCTAGATCGGGTATGTTTGGTTGTACTGATCTTCCTTCATACGGCCAAGACAGGTGTCTTTTTGAAGAAGAGAAGAAAATAAACCAATATATATATATATATATATATATATATATATATATATATGTATGTGTGTGTGTGTGTGTGTGTGTGTGTGTGTGTGCATTAAAAAAATTAAATAACACGCTTTATCATATTGGCTCGTCGTACGATTTTCCTTTCTGTTTCTTAAATTTTTAACTTCTTTATTGTATCTTATTTGTTCGGTCTTTCTCTTTTATAACTTTCCTTTTTATTCTTATTTTCTAACTATAGCTTACAAGATATTTACAATAAAGTGATTATCGTGACAGACTATTTACAAAAGAAAATCTATATCTCGAATCATTTATAATGCATTTAGTTGTGTCATAAATAATTCCAGATACCCACCAATACTTTATTATTATTATTATTATTATTATTATTATTATTATTATTATTATTATTAGTGTCATATTCTCTGTTGAATATCTTGTAAAAAGTGCTTGATTGGTGGATGTTTTTGTGTAATATTTTTCCTTCGTATATTTTTCCGCTTTTTATTATACAGCTGAGTGAAACTATTTGTTATTTTTCTTTTGGTTGATTTTTCTAAACTCTGATGAGTATGGTATTTCCACCGAAATTTTACTATCATTTAGGGCTAGGTTTGCGTCATCTTTCTTGCTTCTTGAAGATAATTTCAGTAGAAGAATTGTCAGATAACCTGAGATTAATTGATTGTGGGATATACTTGATTATTGTTGTCATGTGTTCGAAAAATGTGTGTATGGAAAGCGTTTTGTATTTGAAATGTCTGTGTAGTTGGTATTTACTTTTTCTTCAGTTGAATGTGACATCCCGGAAACCTATTTATGTTAGATTTGTTCTTATATCTGTGTCAAATCCAATACTGTATTATTTGTTTCTCGATGTGCAGTTGGTAGAGGAATGAATGCCACTTGGATCCGTTCCCTTAGCTGCTCCACGGAGAACACGGAACATTGCTTCACTCGGGACTCCGCTCCTTTTTTTTTTTTTTTTTTTTAAAGCGTTTCACCCCGAGCAAGGCATGTCACTGCCACTACTGCGCAGGGGGCTACATAGAGTGGAGAAAGGATGGTTAAATATAGGAAATGTCAGAGGGTGGGTGATAGGCTGGTAAGGATACCGAGAATGGTTAAATATAGGAAATGTCAGAGGGTGGGTGATAGGCGGGTAAGGATAAAGAGAATTAGGTAGATGAGAGTGTTTTGAGAATAATTGGGAGTTAGAGTGATAGGAGGTGTCTATTGACCCTACATTTAAACACCTGGAGATTGTAGCTGTCGGGAAAGCAAACTTGTGGAAGGGAGTTCCACGGGCGGGAAGCGCGAGAAAAGAAGCTGTTGGAGTAGAATTTACGGTTACATCTTATCTGTTTAACTGTAAAAGGGTGGGACCTAGTTGCTAATCTAGTATCTCGTGTAAATTCGTGCTTAGGTGGCACCAGTGCTCTGTGTTTATCGGAGCAGAAGCCATGAAAGTACTTGTAGAAGAGGCACAAGGAAGTCACATCACGCCTGTGAGAGAATGGTTGCAGCCGGTCTGCCAAGTCAGTATCAACCACGTTACAGATCCTCCTTTGTATTTTGTCAAGAAGCCCAAGGAGAGCAGCAGGGGCACCCGACCAGATATGGCAGCAATATTCAATACACGGGCGGATGGTAGATTTGTATATATGCAGAATAGATTCAAGTGGGAAAAACTTCCGGGCCCTGCACAGAGAGCCGACTTTCATAGCGGCAGATTTGGCAATGGATTCGATATAGGCATTCCATTTGAAGTCCGCCGAAAGTGTAAGGCCAAGGAGGCGTAGTGTTTTACTCTATGGGAGGCAAGCCTGTCCATGCTAATGGGAGGTAGATGCGATTGTCTATGGTGGTTAGTTGATAACAGCTTCATTTTAGGAGCACTGAAATTTACTATCCATTTCCTACCACAGGTCACTATGGATTGGAGGTCCTTTTCAAGCTTGGCAGCGAGGTTCGCTTTGTCGCCCACACCTGGTATTTGATCGATGCGAGAGTAGATTGTTGTGTCATCGGCGTACATGCCTACTTGGGATCTAATGGCGTCGGGGCGATCATTAATGTACATCAGAAACAGCGTGGGACCTAGGATAGAACCTTGATAGAACCTTGAGGGACGCCCGCGTTTGTATAGTAGCTTTGGGAGGCATGCCCATTTAATACTATCTTCAATGTGCGGTTAGAGAGGAATGACTGGATGAGGTCAAACAGATGTCCAGTTATCCCGTAGCTCCGCAGTGCGCACTGTAAACAAAACACTGTCTCCCGATCACCGGCGTAGCCTTCATGAATCGCCAACACCAAACAATATTTATTGTACTAAAAATACAATTATGGCACAAGGCCGAAAATGGGAGGGTTAGTGGGTGGTACTCGCTTAACTATCCTGTACCTAGCTAAACTCTATCACGACCCAATCACACATTACAATTTACAATTCACCCATTCACCACAAGAACCCCTCAATCCTTCATACAACACAAAACCACAAATTTACAAGGGGCACATAAAAAAAAGGGAGAAACCCATGACATTAAAAATGCATTTATATGCTATATATTATATAATTTAAAACATTTATTGAAAGATGAAATGATGGAAGTGGGATGAATACAAAAACAAACTAAAAATACAACAAAATTTTGAAATAAAATAATAAACAATATTAATAAGACCCGACCATCCAAAACAAAAAGTGGCCGCTGTATTCCGCCAAATGGCGGAACCAAGAAGCACACTCGCTAAGGGAGTGGGGAAGGGGTAAAATAATTAATGGAATGTGAAAATCAAAGGCTGAATCAGCGGAGATGAAAAGAGGCAAAAACAAACTGGGGAGGTTGGGAATCTCGACTTGGATCATAACAAAAGAGAAAACCGAGTACAGGCTAGGAACACATTCATTCACATTAACTAGGTACACAAAATATCGGATCAGATCCTGATGTGAAAGACGCTTACCTTGCAAAACTTTTTATTTCACCTCATCCAAATCACCATTCGAGTCGTGGCTACCAGCGACAGAAACACCATACGCTTCATCCCAGAAAACGGAGGCAACACATTGTCGCAGCCAAATGCACGATCAATAAGCACAAGCTCCCTCAGCTCAATACGAGCAGTCAACTCGCCGATACTGTCCCATAGGGGGCGAACCCGCGAACAATGGTAGAAGGCGTGAGAAGACGTTTCTTCCAAGCCAAGGTTGCAGCGTTTACAATCTGGAAAATCCGCCAGGTCCCATATGAAGGCCATGTCATTGAGAGGCAACTGATTCCGTGCCAATCGCCAGGTGAGCGAAAACTCAGCGTTTGTCCAAGATTTCCAGGTCCAACGTCGGACGTACTACGTCCGTCCTGGACAATCCCGCCGAGGTCTGTGGGGAACGTTAGATTTATTGCACTATATAATGAGGGGCGGAGGATGACAGGAACTTTCCCAGCACAGAAATTTGCAAGTTTTCTTAAATAGTTAGTACTCGTTTGGGCCATTTTAATATCTAGGAAGGCCTCTACGGTCCCTTGAAGAAAGTCCCAAACTTTCAAATTACCCCCGCTATTTCGTATTAAAGTTAGTACTCCGGGGTCCTTGAGGAAATTTTTTTGGGTCCTCGATGGACATACCGTCTACCGTGAATAATTTAAACAAAGGCCTTAAAAGGGCCTTCTTCTGAGCAGAAAGGTTCCTTTCTAAGGCTGTCCTGTCTACTTTGCAGATCTCAGGGTGGTTAATTCTATACTTTTTTTCTTTGGTTTTGGGGAGGGTTTATCTTGATTTGGAGAGGGATGATCGACATTAGGGGAGGGAGTTTCTGGTTGGGAGGAGAGTGTAGAGGTGTGGGGGAAGGAGAAGTGTTACGTCTCACTGGGGAGGAAGATTGACTCCTCCCCTCTGCCAGGATATGTCTAACTGGTGATGCAGGTGCGGAATGGGTCTTGCTAGCCGACATGACTCGTTCCGCTCTGCCACGTTCTTCTTTTTTTCCCTTTCTTTGTGGCATAATCATCCTCTTCCTCTCGAGCTCTTTTTAAAGACGATGACCGTGGGGGGAAGCATTTTCACACATTCCATCTCTGTTTCGTTATGCTGCTGCTGCTTTTGTTGTTTATGTTGTTGTTGTTGTTGTTGTTGTTGCTGTTTGTGCTGTTTTTTCGGCTGCTGTTTTTGCGGTTGAGGAGGGGAAGAAGCCACCTTCTTCCCCTTCTTAACCACTTCTGTTCATTCAGTAGTTTCGTCTTTTGCGACGGCCTTTTTTGCTTCCGGAACTTCTGTTTTTGTTCCCGGTGTTTCTGTAGTTTGTTTTTCTGCGTCTGGCTTTTTGGAGGGGCACATCTTGGCCAAATGACCCACCGTTCAGCAAAGCCAACAATGCGGCTTTCGCCCCTCCACCACAACAAAAAGTTTCCGGCCTCCACAAATCAAGACGTCCGGCATCCGTAAAAAACTGGGCCTGTCTACGCCCACGTGTACCGCAACATCTTCCGTGGGTACGCCCGCTTTACTGTTGACACGAGCCACGTCCTTCACTGCTCCGTAATGGGCAAAGTAAGCCCCCATGTGATCATCCGAGATTCCAAGCGGCACAACGTGAATAAGAACCCAGGTCCGTCTAGTACACGTGTACTCCGTCTGGAGCCTGATTACTTTTGCAGTCAACGTTGTGCCAGCTAATATCTTCACCTCCTCTCAGCACATCCCACATAGCATGAGACCGCCGTGCAGGACTTTGGGGACAATTTTCAGGCATTTTAGGGCCTCCTCCATGTTCTCCCTGCTGACTCCCACAAATTGACGGGTTTTAGTGTCCCACGTCAACAGGGAGATCGTTTTTACTGATATGACATTAATCACTTCTGGGATAACGATTAATTCATTTCCCACAATGAATTCTTTAAACTTCTCCTGCATCTGCTGGTAGTAAGTGCAGTCCTTTTTAGCAGTAGTTTTGTTCCATAGCGACGGCGAAGGAGTCACCGCCGGTATGAAGTAGATGGCTGGGGTGACAGAGCCATGATGAAACTTGCCTCCCCGCAACACACAAAAAGTTAAAAAAATGTACAAACAATCGGACAAAAGACGAATATTATCACTGAAAAACAATTCTTACTGGCGAAGAAGAAAAACGTAGAGACTAGCAGTATCAAAGTAACAACCAATTACCAACACCAAACTGACTCCGAAACAGAAGTTGGCTTTTTTATGCGTATTTGGTCTCGAGCAAGAAACCAAAATTTCCCGCATGTGAGAGCCTCGCTTTCGCCAATGACGCATGCGCCGTATCATTCCAAAGACTGCATTGCATGAGCTCGCCTCGTGGTTTCCTGACGTCTACAAACGCATGTGGAGACAACCCGCTTTCTCTTGCTTTGGTGAGGTAAGTCTTCGCCACACATACTTTTGGAAAATATTGTTATGATTGTTGTTTGGCTTCGTCAGTTTTTTTGCCCGTGACAGTTTTTGGACATATATCGGCAATAATTTAATGACATATTTCATTATCTTTCGTAAATAATATTTCATTTGTAATATTTAATTACACCTGTGAAATTCTCTTTCAATTACTTTCTTTACTAGCAACTACAATCTTTAAAATGTTAAATACAGTGTCAGTCGCCATCTTCTCTCTTCCTTAAATATGTTCTTTCATTGGCCTTTCTTCTCACTAAAGTCTTCTCTCTTTCTTTCACTGCCAATAAATCCTTACGTCTTAGAGACATTATCACCTTGCTTCTTTTTTAAATTAATGGTTTGCTCTTCTCGTGAAGATTATGTAAATAAAAAGGATCACTCGTCATTATTTATAATCTTATATTTATTAACATTTTAGGATTGTGATGGGGATTATTCAAATGTATTTTGAAATATTAAAAGGAATCAGTAAAACATATTCTTATTATTTTTGTTGATGAGCTGAAAACGATCAAAATATCAACAAAAATAAAACCTTTTTTGTTTATTAAACTTTGAGGTCCAAGTTGAAAGTGATCTTTATAAATACCAAAATATCAATAAAAAGCATAAAACTATTTTGTTTCTGAATTATTTATTTAGAGACTGAAAATGCTGTAAATAAACACTGAAATATTAAAAATATTTAATTGTATATCAAGGGTTGATTAATTAGAAGCATGTTCTTTATTGGTAGCTAATCGATTATTGAATATGTAGTTCGATACTGTCGTGTAAATAGACATTTTTTGCTATTGCTCTTTGAGTGCCAACAGAAATTTCTTTACATTTTCCTGTACTGTTTCGTTCCGCTTCTGATTCAACAACAACAAATTTTGTACGACATTAGTTCGCCTGTTTTCGGAAATTCCAGATTCAGGTTCTTCCAGAATATATATTTCTCGCAGACGGCGAAGTGTCAAAGGCTCAAGCAACCGCGGCTGGTAGAAAACAGAACACTTCTGTTTTGTTTTGGCCGACCTGAAACGTGGCCAGTTCATCGCTGCCGAAGAATTTCTTTTTTGAGCCAAACCATCTTTGAGACCAGCCCATTGTTCTTTGCAAGATGATGGTCTTTTATTTAAAATCAAAGTGTCAGCTGTTATTTGTGAACTGAATTGTGGCAATGTTTTAAACAATGGTGCTGATTTCTGGAGATTTAAATCAGAACTTGCCGTAATCCTAGAGGTGTTGGGACGTAATCTCACTGAGTACGGTCGAGAGATATCAAACGGTGATCTTCGGTCAAAGCGGTTGGTAGGTTTGTCCATGCCTGAGGTCCTTTTGCAGTAACGATTACCGTTTTCATATGTTACTGGAGGAGGACATTTTTTATCAAAATGTTGGTGAATCGCAACTGAATTATTTTCTCGTCTGAGAACAAGAGAGCCGCTCTCTTGGTGACGGTAGCTTTTATTAGATTTCTGATTCGTCAGCTTTTCGATTACATAATTGTGCATAGACACCGAACCTTTATCGTTCAATTTTGCCGCTAAACGAAAATCGGCAGTGTTCTTAACGGCTTCAGGAAATGGTTGCAGCTTGTCCAAATTCTTCATGACTCTTGCGATTTTTGATTGTCGGTTGAGAAAAGACCGGAGTTCATCCTTGGACAAGGAAACAATCTGACGTCTCATTTCATCTTCCAGTCTCTCGTTCTTATAGTAAATATCGCTGTGGTCAAAGAAAACAAATTCTTTCCGCGATTTCCGAAAGTTCATTGTTCAAAATTGTTTTAGATACCAGATTTATCAATCTACAAAAATTTTGATGTAGTTATCAAATTTTTTTCATGGTCGTTTGGCAGAGCCTGTTCGGATGATTTTATTTTCATTTATCTGAAATGAAATAAAAATAATAATTCGATATGTCAAATGATTTTACACCTAAAATTGATTTGTTGTTAAATTCCACCCAAAAAAGGTGAGAAAGAACACTAACACACAAATGGTTACTCAGAGTGAAAGAAATAGAGAACAATAAAAGAGACAGAAGCTACATTGAGGTTACATTTTAATTTTTGAAGATTGTAGTTAAAAGGAAAGCAATAATCTGTAAAAGTGTTCAATAAGTAGGAAATGAAAGAAAAGAAACTACCAGAAATGAACTTACGATTATAAATAACTAGCAGTATAGCCCGGCGTTGCTTGAGTGTAATGGAAGCTTTAAAACTAATCCATGGTCCTGGAGCTCAGACTCTTTGGACGTTGGCACAAAAGACTAAAAAGCAATAGTTGTTTCCAGTTAAGGCGAAACCGTTGACTGAAAAAAAATGAGTGGATATAAGTCAAATTTTAATTTCCTGGTATCGATATCAAATAATTTTTTTCGTCGTAAACCGAATTTTGAAGGCTAAATAAGTCCTCTGAGTAAATGGTATCATGACTGAGACTAAGAACTACAATTATACCTACTTAGAGCCAAACCCGAAGCAAAAACTAAAATAAAAGGGCTGAAAAAATGCAGACATACAGGCAGATAAACAAACACACACACAAACATCTTGCCTTTTATATATAGATATATTATCGATTTTCTGCACTATTGTAAACACAGCAACCTTGAAACTTCTAAATATCGTTTCTTATGTCTTTGTCTATGAGTGTATCAAATTTGATTTGTGAGAAAAGCGACTGTATCCTATCTGCCAAATCAGGATCGATCACTTTACAGATTCTTCGTACTTAAAAAAAAAACAGATTTATACGAAGGTCATTCAATAAATAAGGTGAATTCTTCGGTATAAGTACTTCTAATACAAATAGAAGCTTACTTTTAAAAAAAAAATCCTTTAATTTTTTTCAAAGGGATTTAATTTTTTTGCAGATTAAAAAAAAAACTTTGAGAGTTTTGGAGATTAACAAAAATGGCCGGTCAAGAAGCATGCTCCAGCATTGAACAGAGGTCAGTTATCAAGCTTTTGATTGTTGACGGGTGCAAACCAGTTGAAATTCATAGGAGAATGTCAACTGTGTATGGTGCCACATGTTTCATCCAAAAAGATGTTTACAAGTGGGTTAAATTGTTTAAAGTAGGACAAAGCAATGTTGAGGATAAAGACAGGCCTGGGAGGCCTACAGAAGTGAGGTCTCCTGAGGTGATCGAATCAGTCAATGACCTCATTCAGTCTGACAGAAGGGTGACAGTGGATGATATTGAAAGCACTTTGAACCTATCAGTTGGGACAGCACATAAAATTGTCCATGATGACCTTGCCTACTCGAAGGCCTCACACAGCAGCCCAAACGGTGCAGACCACCAACGAGCTGGGCTGGGAACTGCTCCCTCATCCCCCTTACAGCACAGATCATGCCTCTTCAGACTTTTACCTGTTTGGTCCTTTGAAAGTGTTCACGAGAGGCACGAAGTTTGAAAGTGACGATGAAGTCAAAAATGCTGTGAGCGATTGGCTGAGACATCAGTCCAAAAATTTTTACGCTAAGGGATTACGGAAGCTTGTGCATAGATGGGAAAAGTGAGTGACACTGTTGTATGACTACGTTGAAAAATAAAAAAAGTAAGCTTCTATCTGTATTAGAAGTTCTTATACCTTATTATAAAAAGAATCTGTTAAAGTTAACCTTACAGTGACAGAGACGCAGCTAGTTTGTTTACATTTACTTTTTTTTTTAGAAAAATAATTTTAAAAAATAACATAAAAGGATAGGCATAAAAAATACGCAAAGATTTACGTACAGATACATTTAACAGACACACACTAACTTAAGGGCTGATGTTTTTTTCTATCTGAATTATATTTAGGTAAGTCTACTATATTAGTAAATAATTAATAAACCGGTTATGGTAAAGCAAAAATTTAGTTAGGTCTAATCCAGAACCAAAAACTAAAAATGGCGATAAGGAATATAAATTTTAAGTACAGAAAAAGAGAGAATATGTCAGGATTTAAAGAGAACATAGCTATATATATATATATATATATATATATATATGATTCGTTTGAACATTATTTTTGGTCGATATTCATATTTAAGTAGATATTCTGTTTTTAATTAAACAGTATTATATATTTATATTTACATCTAATTTTGTCATGTCTCTGATTCCCGAATAAAAAGCATTGCTGGCGGCCACGGTATGTTCCTCAGGCTGTTCGTCATCTTCAGTTATCTCAGCCTGAACAGTGGAGACAGAAGCGTTTAGCGAGTTCTGATCTATATATATATATATATATATATATATATATATATATAAGCCTGACTAGTACCTAGAAAGCGTAACAAGTTTAGAGTGCCAAGGTTCATAAGCTTAAATGCACATTTGTAGGTAGTGTACTGGATAACGGATTGGATGAGTTTCAATTCCAGTCGGGTTTGTTAATTTCACAAGTCATGAAACCGTCTCTTCTTCGACGAAGTATGGATTATTTTGTATCATCAGTAATCATTAAATACATACATATTTTTATTAAATGAAGAAACACCTAGGTGACTTGTCTTAGAGAGCGACTTTAATTTTCGTGTACCATTCACTGGATTAAGTTTATATGAAAAAAATAAAGTCAGTTGCAACCAAAGGTTCGTCTTCATCTATAAACTATTGTCACTCTATTTTTCCTATTGAAAAAGCTATACGCACTTTCAAGCGTGTTAATTTTGAATTATTGTTTCTATTATGTTCGGCGTTAGAGATTTTTACTGCTTTCCCCCAACCCACGCACAAACGCACACATATATCTGTAGTAATATTCTTACTATTTACAATAAAACCATTTTTGGACACACAAGAGGTGTCGTGTTTCAGTGCCATATTCATCACCTCAATCTGTTGATATATCAACTACTTCTCAACTGGGGCGGATGCCTGCCTCTGGTATGGCGCAAGGTCAATTAGAGTGGGAGATCTGAGCCCTCAAACTCGGTCAAAAATTCATTGCCTATCTTTACACATATAGATTCTGCCCTTCAGCAAAGCACTGTCTATATTTCCTCCGCCCGAAATCATTAAATATTTATAAATTAATTTGATGCACATGTTATTGTGCAGTATTAATAAAAGAACCATTCTATTTTCATTTACAATTATTCACTTGGCAATAAATACTAAAAAATAGTATGAAATACATCATTTTCTTAAAACACTTGGGTGGCCTAATAATTATGGCCGGTAGTGTATATATATATATATATATATATATATATATGAAACTGAGCCTTGCCAGTACCTAGAAGGGACACTGAGCCTGGCCAGTACCTAGATGGGTACCAAGTTGAGAATGCGAAGTGCCATAAGCTTAAATGCGCATGTGTAGGTAGTGTAATGTATAACGGATTGGATGAGTTTCAATTCCAATCAGGTTTGTAAATTTCACAACTTATGAAACCATCTCTTCTTTGACCAACTATGGGTTATTTCGTATCATATTTATCATCAATAACGCTTGCAATATTGTTTGTGGATTCCGGGTGAGGAACCGCACAAAATAATAAACAACAAAAGAGCTATTTGAGATAGAAAAATAAGTTATATTAAGCGTAAATATACAAACTTACGATGAGTAAGGAATATATATATATATATATATATATATATATATATATATATATATATATACAAATCTTTGAAGTGAAGCCGTGCTAAAATTAGTATGTCCACGTCGGAACTGACGGGTGCTGTGTAATACTATTCTGGCTGAGTGGAGTTCAGAGCTACTATGACTGCTGATGCTGTATTCTCCGTGAATCTTCGGTATCTGTCGTTTTCTTACGGTAACCTACGGATCACTTACGGTACTCACTGTGTAGTATATGCATACTCAAATCGAGTCCATTATCATAGAAAAAGAGAAGATCCCACAAGAAATACAGACACATTTTGTGGCTTCAAATTGCCTGCAAAATTTGATAAACCGTAAAAAAAAAAATCAAATTAATCAACTCATAGCAAGTCCATAATACTCGACACACAGATCGAAGCCACGATTACTATTCTGCCAAAATCCAGGCACCATCGCTTTAATCCACAGCATATTATCGTTTGAATAGCCATAAATAAATGGATATTATTCCGAATGTCAATAACGAAAATAATTAAATAAGCTGCTCATTCTTTAATCTCAAATTAATTTTCAGGGTGGAGTAATAATTTTTAACGCATTTGTATCCTTTCCCTCTTCCATACATTACAGTTTTAATTTTTTAATATGTTTTAGGAAATTCCTGTTGTCTTAAATACGTAGATGGCATTAAAGCAATTATTGCCCGATGTTTAAACGACGGGACTCGCATTCAATATCAACCTGTACATCAAGTGTATGTAACACCTGCTAAAATAACACTGAACTATTTGACCAAGAACAGCTGGGTTTGTCACTCGCTATTGTTATGGTCAAATAAACAAACAGATTTTTAAAAAAAAGCACGCTGCGTTGTAATCTGTATTTACAAAAGTTCTTTTGCACGGTCTACAGGTGAAAAGGTGTAGAGATAATAGTGGCAATAGAATAATAAGCCTGAGAAGTGATGAATCACAATGGTGCATTCAAGAAATCTCGAAGTCAGCCACACACACACACACACACACACACACACACACACACACACACACACACACACACACACACACACACATATATATATATATATAAATTAAAATAGGATTAATTCAAGGATGTTGAATGACCATTTCGTTATGAAAATCCCCACAGGGGATAACACATCACCTCAGCAACAAAAAAATCCTTTCAGTAACTGGAGAAAAATCAGTCAAATTTTGCTCCAGTTTCTGAAAGGATTTTTTGTTGCTGAGGTGATGTGTTATCCCCATGTGGGGATTTTCATATCGAAATGGTCATTCAACATCCTTGAATTAATCCTATTTTAATTTATATTTGCTCTGTAATATTTTATTACATGAATCTCTCTTCCTGTATCATTTTTTAATATTAAAATCGGGTTTTTGGAATTTACCTTCCTGCTTTTTCCGCTTGGATTAAAGTATCTGAATAAAATATATATATATATATAAATATATATATATATATATATATATATATATATATTCTAAATTATATTTTATAACATGTACAAAATTTTTGTAAATATTCACTACAAATCGTACATTTGTTTCGACATTGAAACTACAATGTCTCATCAGGTGATGTGGAAAGGAATGGAAAGCATCTTTTCCTATATTTGATGAGTTGTGTGTGGGATATTGGTGACAGCTAGTGAAAAGGGAACAAGTCTTGTTAATTGTCCGTTTGAATTTTGAAGGAAGTGGTGTGGGTAGTGAATACAGCTGATTAATGTGGACAAATATTCACAGCTCTATATATTATATATCGAGCACTGTTTTAGATCAATGTTTTGGTCGTTGTAAATTTTTTTCTCCGTTCCCTATTCATATATATATATATATATATATATATATATATATATATATATATGTATATCAGCATGAGTGTAGATATAAAATAAACCAATGGAGTATCCTGTACATACAGTAGTGGTAGGTTAACTCTCTAAGAGAGCTCTAAATATATATAAATACATATAGAGAAAAATTATGGCAGACACGTTATTTCATGAGAAATCGGAAGTTTAGGTCTATTTCAGGCGAACCATCATCAGCTTCCCTCTTTATTGTACAAAAGATTTTGCACGAATATATCTATCTTGAACAGGTGAAGAGGCTCCTCCCCTGTTCCCTGTTTAGGATGTGGTTTCCGGCTTTCTCTCTTCCAACCTTTTCACTCTTTTCTTTTTTTAATTTTTTTTCAATTGGAATAGATAGACTAAGCTATCGCCCGGTTCACACACCATCCTCGTCTATTGAACAGGTGAAGAGGCTCATCCCTTGTTCCCTGTTTAGGATGTAGTTTCCGGCTTTCTCTCTTCCAACCTTTTCACTCTTTTCTTTTTTTCTTTTTTTTTCAATTGGAGTAGATAGACAAATCTATCGCCCGGTTCACACTCCACCCTCGTCTATTGAACAGGTGAAGAGGCTCATCCCTTGTTCCCTGTTTAGGATGTGGTTTCCGGCTTTCTCTCTTCCAACCTTTTCACTCTTTTCTTTTCTTTTTTTCAATTGGAATAGATAGACTAAACTATCGCCCGGTTCACACACCACCCTCGTCTATTGAACAGTTGAAGAGTCTCATCCCTTGTTCCCTGTTTAGGACGTGGTTTCCGGCTTTCTGTCTACCAACATTTTCACTCTTTCCTTTTTTTCTTTTTTTTTTTTCAACTGGAGTAGATAGACTAAACTATCGCCCGGTTCACACTGCACGCTCGTCTATTGAACAGGTGAAGAGGCTCATCCATTGTTCCCTGTTTAGGATGTGGTTTCCGGCTTTCTCTTTCCGAATCTTTTCACTCTTACGTAGCCCCGTGCACATCAGTGGCGTTACCGCCTTGCTCGGTGTGATATGATTAAAAAAAATAAAAAAATAAAAATAATATATATATATATATATATATATATATAGAGAGAGAGAGAGAGAGAGAAGAAAAAGAAGAAGAAAATAATTAAAAGACAAGAGGAGAAAGTTTTCTCGTAACGATCATGAATCCCGGAGCTAATCAGATTAGCAGGAGCACCACAATTACTGCTGCTGTATTTGCCTAGATATAATTTTTACACTTATGTCTTTGTTTGTATCTATATAATTTTAGGTACCTCCACTCATTTTCGTTAATAAATTTTTTAATTGAATTTTAAAAATAATAAAAGTTTTCTTGAAATGTTTATCTTAGTTTTAACTGAAAGATAAATGATTAAATTTACTATTACTACAATGCAAAGTACTTTAGTTTAGTTCAAAGAAAAATTGGAATCTAAAATTTTGAGATGTTTTTTAATTTTTCAATTTTTCGACCATTTTTGAGCGATTGACAGATATGTAATTAAAAGTAAATTTCCGGTTTTAAAAGTCTTGCTAAAATAAAATATACATCTGTGACACATTGCTTTTGGAAAATTAGTACATTTAATGCTAAATTAATCTGATTTACATAAGTATTACTTAGTAATAGCATGAAATTTAGAATAAAACTATTTTCAAACACAGAGTTAAACTTTCTAACCTTTCCACCGTAATTCAAATGTGTTGACAGATGCGAGATGAGATAAGTGTTGGTCGATCATAATTATACAATTTTTTTAAGTGGAAGAAACCCTCAAAAACATAACTTTTTAATGTACAAATCTTCACGATATAACCAGCCACCCTAACGCCTACAATTCTTGGAAATATTTTAAAAATATGTTTGAAACTGTATAAAGTAATATATCTGAAATATAATGAAAACAATTCATTTAAAATCTCATTATTAATCGAAAAATTATTTTTAGACTGTAATGTTTGACATTTATGAAAGCAAATAAAAGCTTATCTAATTCAATAATGTCGTAGTTCTATTGGATATTTTTATTTTACTCTTCGCAGTAGACATTTAGTAAAAGGGGCAAAATGTTTTTAAAGAAATAATACAGGACTTAAAATCACCAACGAGTCGTGCGTTTAACTCATAATACCATTTTTCTCTATAGAGTTTAATTTGTTGAAATTTCTTGAATTTAGGTTAAGATTAGGGGAAAAATTTTTTTACTGATATTTTTAAAAAATAATATTTTTAAAATAATTGCATTTATTTGTAAATAAGTACTGAAAGTTTCATTAAAATCCGATAATTATTTGATTTTAGCAAGAATTTAAAAATTAACGTGTTTGTCAACGGAAAAAAAGTGAATTACGTAATATTATGTTGTTCCATTATAAACTCTCGTAAGGATTTGGCTTCTCGCTAACAAAAATAATCACAAGATTTTTATTAAATTTCGAACTTGTTAGAAAAGATTAAAAAATTGTGAAAAATAATTAAAAATTATATGATTTTCCCTGTTTAATATATATATATTGTTTATAATCATATCGCCCCAAGCAAGGCATTTTCGTGCCACTGTTTTGCAGGGGGGTTACATAGGAGGAAAGTTATGAGAAAGAGTGAAAGGTTATAGGGGGTGTCAAAAAGTGGGTAAGAGAAGGATGAGAATACTAATGAGAGTGGAGTGGAGTGGGCGGAGAAAAGAACATGAGAGAGAGAGAGAGATAGAGAGAGAGAGGATGCAGGTTAGTGAGATAAGAGATGACTTGACTTTACATTTTATTGGTTTTACAGTAAAAATGTGGGACCTTGTTGCTAATCTTGTGGCTCGAGAAAATTAATACATACATGGCACCCGTGAGCAAAGTTAAACGGAGCATTTCAATGGTGCACAGGGAATTACCAGATAACCAACACCTGGTTCCTAGAGCACCCAAGCAGACTATGGAGAAGTCCAGCAGAAGAAATTAAGAAACAGATTGATTATATTACGATAAGCAAGAGATTCAGAAATGCAGTCATTCACTGAAAAGCCTAACAAAGTGCTGACTGCGGCAGTTCTTTTTTTTAATCATTTCAACCCGAGCAAGGCGGAAACGCCACTGATGTGCAGAGGGCTACATAACTGTAAAAAGATTAATTAGAAAAGAGTGAGGACTACAAACTAGTTAGAAAGGAGCAATAGAATTTTTTTTTTTAATCCTTTCACCCCAAGCAAGGCAGAAATGCCACTGATGTACAGGGGGCTACATAAATGTAAAAAGATTAATTAGAAAAGAGTGAGGAGTACAAACTAGTTACAAAGGAGCAATAGAATTTTTTTTAATCCTTTCACCCCAAGCAAGGCAGAAATGCCACTGATGTGCAGGGGGCTACATAATTGTAAAAAGATTAATTAGAAAAGAGTGAGGACTACAAACTAGTTAGAAAGGAGCAATAGAAAGCTGAGAAAGCAGGTGCGATGACAGATACATAGGTGGAGAGAAAGGGAAGGATATACGGGGGTGGGGAGAGAGCTAGAGTCCAGTGGTTAGTAGATGAGTATTGACTTTGCATTTAAATTTCTGGAGGTTGTAGCCGTCAGGAAAGCAAGAATACGGGAGCGAGTTCCACAGGCGGGAAGTGCGAGAGAAGAAGCTGCAGGAGTAGAATTGTCGTCTGCATTTGGCTAACCTGACTGTGAACGGGTGGGACCCAGTTGCCAGTCTGGTTGCACGAGTAAACACCTGTTGAGGAGGCACCAGTGACTGAAGTTCGTCCGAGCAGAAGCCATGAAAGTATTTATAGAACAGACAAAGGGAGGTCACATTTCGACAGTGGCTGCAGTCGAGCCGCCAGATCAGTACCTATCACATTACAAACTCTCCTTTGGAGCCTGTCAAGAACACTGAGGAGAACGGCAGGGGCGCCTGACCATAAATGGCAGCAGTACTCCATGCACAGACGGATGGTAGACTTGTATATATGCATGATGGATTCAGGCGGAAAAAACATCCTGGATCGACATAGTGACCCAACCTTCTTAGCAGTAGATATTGCTATGGATTCAATATAGTGGTTCCATTTGAAGTCTGAGGACAGGGTAAGTCCGAGGAGGCGTAGTGGATTGCTCTCCGGGAGAATCGCTTGGTTCATGCTTATGGGAGGCAGGAGAGGTTGCCTGTAATTGTTGACAGAAAACATCTTGGTCTTAGACGAACTGAAGTTGACAAGCCACTTCTTGCCCCGGTTCACCAAAGAGTGTAGATCCCGTTCAAGGTCAGCAGTAAGATTATGTCTGTCCGCCACGAGAGGTTTCTTACTGGTGCGAGAGTATATTGTAATGTCATCTGCGTAGATGCCTACTTATGAACGTAGACACTGAGGCAGCATATACCGGCAACAATCATCGCTCGCTGTTGACTTCCAACCTCTGTAATTATTATGTGGTACTATATTTTCATGATACCGGGTTGGCCGATGGTTTCGTGATTACCACATGTTCCAAACTGGATGTTCTCTGATCCCTTCCGCGCCCAAGTTGTTTCTTAAGATCCGAGAAAGGTGGGGATGGATACAATTCAGTCGATGGAGTTTTGAATTTGGCGTCGGAGAAGAAGAATAGTTGCCACACCATTAAAGAAATGACGAAAAGCGTTTGTTTACACAGGTATACACTAATTTTTATCAAGGTAAAAGAAACACCGCGAAGTGAGAGATGAATGTATTTGACTGGCGGAAAACGTTTCCTTAACTCGAAGAAATCTTAACTGCAATTAGGCAGTGTCATTGATGGAGTATGCAGTGGCAACGGATTCGGTTCTGGGCAGCGAAGAATGAACCGAGTCCATTTTTTTGCTCTGAGTTTTCTCTATTTATGTGTCCGAATCCCGAATAATTATCTCCTGATTGGTCAGCTAATAGGGATTACCGGCCAATGGCTATCGTAGTAACAACCTCCCTGGGTTGCATCTGATTGGTTTAGAAAATCAGCCAATTAGTAGCAGTCATCGGGTTGAGCTAACAAGAAGCAGGCCCTGTGGTTGGTTGATCAATGATTTATTACCTTGTGCCATACTTGCACTCAATCCCGGGTGAAGCGTCCCCATGTTTGCACGCTCAAAATATGTTTATATTTTGAAATTGAAGTAATTTTTGACAGGTCGTCAAAAATGCAGGTGTTTTGTTTTAGTGACAGTTTATAGGTCAGCCTTTTCCGCTTGGGTCTAGATATCTGTAATGATATTTTAATGACTTCGGTTTACATGGTTCTTAAAAATGTCGGATACCCAGATTATTTTTATAATGGTTTAATAAAATAATCATTATCATGATTTAATTAATTTTCATGAAATTAATTCCGCCAGTCAACTTTTTGACACTTAAATGAAAGTGTCATAGTTAGACACGCAATGTATATATATATATATATATATATATATATATATATATATATATATATATAATCTAGAAAATGTTTTAGATATTCTATCATTTCATGGGTAATAAGTATTTCGCAAAAAAAAAAACAAAAACAAAAGAACCTGTTGCTCGTCAGATTCAAATGATAAGTTGTATCATTTGGGTCTGACGAGCAGCAGGGTTTTTTTTTTTTGCGAAATACGTATTACCCACGAAATTATAAAATATCTAAAAACAATTTTTTGAATATATTACTCTGTTAGACTAATTAAATAAATTTAACATTTTCTTTTGAGTTTGTCTTTATCGAAATTTACCAAATATTCTACGTTATATATATAGTCATCGGCAGACAGATCTGTTTGGCTGTATCACAGCTCATCAGTACGGACAGACATCCGATTGCTTTTAACCCAGGATTGAAATCCGACCCAATTGGCATAAGTAAAGTATACCTAGTGAGCCAGACAGACCTACCTAGGTTTCACCTAAACGGATCGCCAGGTAAAGCTTCTCCTGATGATCCGTTTAGGTGAAACTTTGGTAGCTCTGTCTGGCTCAGTAGGTATACTTTACTTATTCCGCTCTACCAAAGTATTGAGCGTTTTTTTTGTTAGTCGATTACTCATGTGTTCTTTTTCTTTGGGCTACGTGCTGACTCGGTCCGAACTCTTTCTTTTTTTAAAACCATTTTTCCTTCTTCGTAGATCCGTGGAAGGTTTTTCGACACGAGTATAGTTATTATTTATTTTATATATATATAAACAGAATGGTTCTTTTGTTATTATTACTTTGTAAATTTTTTTTCAATGCAGCCAGGAAGCCTTTGCTTTGGCCAGCCAATAAGCAGAAGAGACTGGCATGGAGAAGAGGGCACAAAACTGGACGCCAGAACAGTTTATTTGATGCACATGCTATTGTGCATTATTAACAAAAGAACCATTCGATTTACATTTACAATTATCCACATGGCAATAAATACGAAAAATAGTATGAAATTAGGGTGGACTAATAATTACGGTCGGTAGTGTACACTTTATGAATTTGAGCGCATTACTAGACTAGGGTTGAGATTTCATCAATTTACAATGGAGCTGGATACATGTAGCCGTTAAGTTCTATGCTAACAGTTACTGTTCTCGTATTTCTCGCTTTAGCAGAAAAAGTTACAGTAATTTTTAGCAACACAGTATTGCGTTTTTTTTCTTACCAAAACTCACACGTCTGAATATGATTGAAAGCATTTGGGTACATTGAGAAATGAATGATAATAATATCTGCCAAAGTTACAGCTTATTTCTGACATTTATCAATTATAATACGCGAAAGATTATCCGTCACTATGGACGGATTTTATCAAAAATAAGCAGACACAATGTTTGCAATTTATTTAATCAATAAAAGGAAATTTTCTGCTTAAATACAAAACTATACATACATACATACATACATACATACATACATACATATATATATATATATATATATACATATATATATATATATATTCATACTTTCTAATGACGCTTTTTATTTCCAAATTAGACTTATGTAAATATTGTCCATATGTTAAGCCGAGTAGTTTCGAACATCATCGTTCATCATCAGAGTCAAATTTTACGGTTTTACAATTTTAAACATCAACAATTACTTTTCAGCAGAAACAGGTTAATACATTTTGAAGAACTAAATAAACGTTAGGTAATTTTTTTTTAAATTCAAGGGAAGTAATAATGTGATCACGTGCAAGGGTGAAACTATGTGATCACGTGGAGGCGTGAAGTATCTGATTATGTGGAATATTTAAAGTTGCAAAAATTACATTAGACGCCTTAAAATTTTAGAAGCAAAACATATCAGAAGAAATAAACCTCTTATCAATCGCACAGCTTACCAAATTTCCGGATACATTCTTCAATGTGTATAGTTAGTATATTTGAAATATAATTAAGGTAAATAATTCTTGCTTCTGCGTAATTAGATATTTCACATAATTACTTTCCTTGAATTTTTAAATTCCCAAATGTATTTTATGGTATTTAAAAGTTTTTGCATCTCTAAATATTCCACGTAATCAGATAATCAGTTTTATTACTGACAAGTTTTAAACATAGTTTTTCAAACTTTTAATTGTGATCCAAATTCACTGTGTTTCTACTCAACCGTATTTGAGTATTAGGCCCAAAAGAAGCGAGCTTCATTTTGAAGATTATATAGCATCAACGCATCGCTCATTCAGTAATGAATTAGAGCACTCTGGCCACTGGCGTATGTTAGATACGCCAAACGTCTGTCTCCTTCTATCGAGCGCCCATTGCTAAGAGGTAGAATCGCCGACTGACCCCAATTCAGTCGGGTTTCAATACTGTGTTAAAAAGCAATCGGATATCTAACCGTACTGATGAGCTGCGGATGATCGATTTTTGATCGATACAAATATTTAAGTATATATTCTGTTTTTAATTAAACAGTATTATATATTTATAACTACTGGGCTGATCATTTACGATAAATTTTTATTACAAAAAGGTGTGTCATTTGGCAGGATTCGAACCTGCGACACCTATCCACATAGGGAAGCTACCATTAGATCTAGTAACGTCTTAGACCTCTCGACCACGAATAACCTCCAGTCTAAATGAGGTTTTAATCAAGCCTATATAACACAATTTGCGATGAATCGCAACAACCATATCTGCTCTGATGTGTTATATATACATACACACACACACACACACATATATATATATATATATATATATATATTTTTGACTTCACCATTTTTTATAAAAAACTTTGATGGCCTAATAATTATGGTCGGTAGTGTAAGTATGAAAGCGGAGAGCTCATCCGAGCAATTACCATGAAAATATTAATAAAAAAAGCTACAGAGTGGAAACGTTACGGCGCTGAGCAATGACTGAAGTCGAGTCGGCAAATAAGGACCAATAATATTTTTTTTTATATATTCTTTAAATTTTGTCAAGGAACTCAGGGTAAATAGCAAGGGTATCGGACCATATATTACAGCAACTTTCTAAGTATATTGAAATCATAAATTTACAGATATGAAAGATTTTTTTTTTAATCATATCAGCCCAAGCAAGGCGGTGACGCCACTGATGCGCATGGGGCTACTTAAGAGTAGAATGATAGGAAAAAAAGAAAGCCGGGAACCACATCCTAGACAGGACACAATGGATGAGCCTCTTCACTTGTTCAATAGACGTGGGTGGTGTGTGAACTGGGCGATAGCTAAGTCTATCTACCCCAATTGAGAACAAAAAAAAAAAAGAAAAAAGTGAAAGAAGATTGGGGAAAAAAAAAGAAAAAGAAAAGAAAAGCCGGGAACCACATCCTAAACTGGAAACAAGGGATGAGTCTCTTCACCTGTTCAAAAGACATGGATGGAGTGTGAACCGGGCGATAGTTTAATCTATCTACTCCAATTGAGAACCAAAAAAAAAAAGAGAAAAGAAAAAAAGTGAAAGAAGGTTGGAAAAAAAAAGAAAAGCCGGCAACCACATCCTAAACAGGAAACAAGGGATGAGTCTCTTCACATGTTCAAAAGACGTGGATGGAGTGTGAACCGGGCGATAGTTTAGTCTATCTACTCCAATTGAGAAAAAAAAAACGAAAAGAGAAAAGAAAAAAAGTGAAAGAAGATTGGAAAAGGAAAAAAAGAAAAGCCGGGAACCACATCCTAAACAGGAAAGAAGGTATGTTCGAGAGAAAAAATGCCTTGCCCGACACTGTGAACCTATTTTCTTAACAGATTACCTTGCAATAGATTCAATATAGTCTTTTTCTATTGAAGTCAGTTGAAAACATTAGATCGAAAAGGCACGACAAGCCACTTTACTGGAGGATAATATCAACTATGCTGATGGAATGCAGACAGAAGTCTCCATTGGTCGTTTTTTTTTTATTAGTATTTTATATTTTCTAATTAGGCATATGGTCATCTCGATGAGGTGTAATGGTTAGCAAGCTCGTCTCGCTAGAATCATTATAACTGAGTAGTGAGTTCGGTTCTCGCTGTGTACCTCCTACTTTCGGCCGTGTGTCAGGTCTAAGATTTGTTTAGAAAATCCCCTTCCTTTAGGGTTGGACGTAATGGCTAACAACCCTGCTCAATAAAAAAAAAACAGCTTGGTACGGAAACAGCAAAAACGCTGCCTTACACACCATTGGGTGTTACGGAAATTTTATTCTTTTAATTAGACATATATCAGAAAGTTTAGATCTTAGCGTAGTAGTGTTTTTATATACATTAACTTTATATTTTTAGAAGCATACATGTTTCAAAATACAAGAAAACTGAATGCGTGGTTATCAGTAAAAAGCGGAGACAAAACGCCAGTTACAGGTCGAGGATACTAAAATCAAGTAGGTACAGCAATTGAAATACCTGTGATGTGTTGTAACAGAAGACGGAAATTGCGACAGTGAAATCTGCAAACTTATTGGGATGGCCAAAAATGTATTCGAAAAGCTAAGTAGAGTATTAAGAGACAGGAAAATTTGGTTGGGAATAAAAAACGTTACTGGACTCTTATGTGATATCGGTTTTGTACATGACAGCAAATGCTGGAGAATTTCATCAAAGATGGATGAAAGACTTGAAGGAATGTCGTTCTACAGAAGGATACTGAGGATATGACGGACTGAACATGTGAGCAACAACGAAGTTTTGGAGAAGATGGAGACGAAAAGAAAACTTAACTTAACATCAAGAAACTTCAGCTGATGTTTCTGAAATACGTTATGACGAAAGAGGGCTCTGATAATCTGATACACACAGAACAGATACAATGAAAGAGGGGCAGAGAAAACCAACGCGTGACATATTTGATTGGCTTAAGCAAGTGGATGGCAACGCGGAGTTTTGGATAAATAACAAGAAAAAAGTGTTAAGAGCTACCAGGTGTAGGGGGACGTACGGAAACATGATCGCTTAAGTCCTGAAGGATGCGTGCATAGAAGAGATTGATATATTTAATTTCTTTGTCACACAAAGAAGAGGGAGTTTGTGGGTTTGTCTAGTATTGTTTTATTTTTTTATAACTTGGCGTTATTTTGATTTTTTTTTAATCATTTCACCCCTAGCAAGGCGGAAACGCCACTGATGTGCAGGGGGCTACATAAATGTAAAAAGATTAATTAGAAAAGAGTGAGGAGTACAAACTAGTTAGAAAGGAGCAATAGAAAACTGAGAAAGCAGGTGCGATGACAGATACATAGGTGGAAAGAAAGGGAAGGTTATACAGGGGAGGGGAGAGAGCTAGAGTCCAGTGGTTAGTAGATGAATATTGACTTTGCATTTAAATTTCTGGAGGTTGTAGCCGTCAGGAAAGCAAGAATACGGGAGCGAGTTCCACGGGCGGGAAGTGCGAGAGAAGAAGCTGCAGGAGTAGAATTGTCGTCTGCATTTCGCTAACCTGACTGTGAATGGGTGGGACCCAGTTGCCAGTCTGGTTGCACGAGTAAACACCTGTTGAGGAGGCATCAGCGACTTAAGTTCGTCTGAGCAGAAGCCATGAAACTATTTATAGAACAGACAAAGGGTTTTTAGAAGTATAATTTATAAATTTATAATCATATGTCTTATTCTGGTTTCGTCAGGAGATATAAGTGCTAAAAAGAGATATTTAGGTGTTATTTTACTAATGTACATTTACAATTTAATGTTATCTTGATTTACAATAAGGACATTATCATTTAGAATTATATATAATTTAATACGGCTTCATCACACCCTAGCGTATTTAACAGGTGTTTAGGTGTTAGACAAATATTGTGTTTTTATACATTTGATTGCTATTTATTTGTAATCCAAATTTCAAGTTAATTTAAGAAGTTATTTTAAATTAAAAAATATAATTTTTAGAACTATTCCTTTTACTTTGGAAGTGACGTAATAACATGACAATTATCATAAACTGACATTTATGGAATGACTAGACATTCCTCTGTCTCTGCCAAACCCCCACACACAAAGGGATAGGAAAATAGGTGTAATCTAGAATATTTTTGATATATGAAAGAAATATTTTGACACTTAGAATCTGGATAAGTCGAGATATTTTTCTCATTCACGGTTAGCCCGTTAAAATCAAGGTAAATGTTTTGATTTTTAAAAGATTTTAATTTTTAAAAGATATATATATATATATGGATTTCTGTGAATAAGTAAATATAGACATGAAGGTTCACACATGTATAGTATTATTATTCATGTGTTAATAAAACAATGCTCAATGTTGTATGAACAGAGCTATATATATATATATATATATATATATATATATATATATATATATATATTCTTCATTTGTAAATGAGTTATTACGCTACCTAGGTTTCTACCCCATGAGTGGTGTCGTCAGGCGATTTGCAATTACTTGATTTTACCGTTTACCGTTTTTTAAATTAGTTTTTTTATTTATTTTCAAGAACGCTCAAGTAACGGTAATTTTTTTTTAATGCTCACGTAATGGGGAATTTTTGAAATCGCAATTTTTAAAATTACAAGAAATTCTAACGTTTTCGTCCATGATTGTATGAACCTAATAGGTATTTTTGGTATGGTTACACTTAGTCATAATTTCTATTATTTCATTCCATAATTCGTTTTCGTTTGTGAATAGCATTTCTTCCTGGCCCAGTCTACATAATTTTCCACCGTGGTAAGGCTTGGCTGTTTTCTCTATACTCCACGTTAGGTCTGGGTTTTTTCCATATTTTAATTTCAATTTCCACACGTGGTTAGCCAATTTTGTACAATTTTTCAAGTTTTATATTTCAAATGTAGACTTGTGATTGAACCACATAGTGTCTTTGGGTGATTCCAAATATATTTTGTTTTGATCAGTTAAATCATGTACTTTTGCTTTATAAATGACCTCTTTTGTATTACAAAGTCCTTGAAGTAGGCATTTATTTTTGTCCCTGATATATATATATATATATATATATATAATAAAATAAATTTCGATGTTCAACACTGTTGAATGATCATTTCAATATGAAATCTCTAAGTGAGATGTCATATCTCATCGGCAACTACCACATTTCAAAATGAAAAAAATAAGAAATAAAAAATGAAGGTTAAGCATTAAAAAAATTTAATATCTATTTTTAGATTTTGGAGAATTTTATTTTTCGATAGCGTTGTAAGTGAAAAAATTTGAAAATTTGGCTTTGTCTAGCTTTACAAAGGGAAAGGGGTTAACGGATGAAATAGGAAGTGGTGTTTGATTGAGAAGTGGGTTAAGCAAAACAGAAGGAGAGGGAGGGAAGGGGTAAGGAGGAGAAGGAAAAAGAAAAGAAAAAAAAAGAAAATTTTCCATATTTTAGAGACGCTCGATATGCGTCAAACAAAACTAGCGTTTATAAATGTGTTAAAGTATTAGAAAAAAAGGCTTTTACAAAAAACATATTTAGGAGAAAAAAGTAGATATATGATTTAATTAAATTTAATTAAGTTGATCTAATTAATGATAAATCTAGATATAAATAAAATAAAAATAAAAATGAAAATAATAAAATAAAATTTAATTTAAAAAAGGTTCTAAAATTTATTTAAAAAAATTTATAAACGCTAGTTTTGTTTGACACGTATCGAGCATCTCTAAAATATGAAAATTTTCCTTTTTTCTTTTAATATATATATATATATATATATATATATATATATATATATATATTGTATCCTTTACAGAGCTTACAAACAGACGAGGTAGTACCTGAGTAAAATGACGGCTACACGTGCCTAGATGAAAGAAGGTTAATTTTAAAGGGAATGCATAACGGTAAGACTGCTAGCAGGTTAGTAATTGCCGAAGGAAGTCGCAGGTATCTCCCGTGCACCCTATATAGCGCTAATAACTGATGTGTGTCGTGGTGCAGTGGATATCGGCTCGGAACGAGAAATCGGGGAGCCGAGTTCGAATTCCAGTTGAATTCAATGCATTCACTTACGCGCAAATACCCTTGGGAAAGATATTAATCCATCTCTTCCCTCCAGTTATGGGTTAAATAATAGGACAGATTGGGTTCTATAGCCTTGGCTAGAATCTACCGCAGAAAGCAATGGTAACCTACTGCGGGATAATCATCTGCCCAGTCAGTCATGCTTTTTTCGAGACATGATCGCCCATAGCGTGTATTACGTATGGCACTTAACTGACTGAATATAATAGTTGGAGAAATAAGTAACGTTTCTACCGGTAATTAAGTGGGGGATTGCTATTTTATTGCTATTATGTAATAAACTGATCCCCATTAATTAATAATATAATAATATAATTCGTATCTTCTCCCTTCAACCACTTATGGCGCTTAATTGACTGACTGACTGATTGACTGACTGTACTCAGTCCACATAGGCGATAGGGAGTGCGGAATATTTTAATACAACACATCCTCTAGAGAAAATTTTTCAATTAAATTTGGCTCAGTACCTTTTTGGCGGATGGACAGAACATAATTGCTTGACTTTTTCCTACTCCAAGTACTTTTACGTCTCCGCAGTATTTGAGCGTGTTTCATTGAATAATATATACATATCTTTATAACATTTTATATTGAGTCTTTAATTGAGTTTCTTGAGTCTTTAATCAGTTTCTTGATGCCAAATTCATCAATGAAGCCTTCGTAGTTTTTTGAATGAATGAAGATATTATATATATACTAGCAGTATAGTCAGGCGTTACTCGGGTGTGATGAAAGCTTTAAAACTAATCCATGGTTCTGGGGCTCAGACACTTTGGACGTTGGCACGAAAAACTAGAAAGCAATAGTTGTTTCCAGTTAAAGCGAAACCGATAGACTGAAAGAAAAATGAATGGATGTAAGTCAAATTTTGATTTCCAGGTATCGATATCAAATACGTTTTTCGTCGTAAACTGAATTTGAAGGCTAAATAAGTCCTCTGAGTAAATGGTATCATGGCTGAGACTAAGAACTACAATTATACCTGCTTAGAGTCAAACCCGAAGCAAAAACTAAAATAAAAGGGCCGAAAAAATACAGACATACAGGCAGATAAACAGGGGTACCTCGACACAGAACCTAGATAAGAACACTCGCAGACACTTATAGTACAACTGTGTAAATATTCAAGAAAATCAGTTCAGCCGTTTCGGAGTGTATAGGTAACGGACACAGAGAGAGAGAGAGACAAACTTTCATATATATATATATATATATATATATATATATATATACCAGCCATAATTATTAGGCCACGAGAGTGTTTTAAAAAATTGATACTAATTTTTTTAGTAATTGTTGCAAAATGAATAACTGTAAATGAAAATAAAATGGTCATTTTGTTAATACTGCACAGGTCCTGGACATGACAGTAAGTTGCATCCGGCAGCAACCACTCTGATTAGGAGGTTGTGAGGAGCATGGAACCAACTCTTAATTGCTGTGGTTCCCAGGTTCACCCTGACTCGGAGTGGTAGCACCTGTTACGGTCCTATGTATGGGCAAATAGTTTACCCCTCAAACTAGAGTTAAAACTCTATGAATGTATAAAAATGCTGTTTTTAGAAATATATGCATAAAAATAGACTTTTATAGAAAAATATACATTTTTCAAGGAAAGATATTATTAATAATACATTTTTGAAGGAAACACATTATTCTGAGCAAAGCATTTTTGGATACAAAACTAGAAGACATTTTCAGTTTACTAAAATAAAAAGATAAAAACAAAAAAAATTTATAAATATCTGACTAAATCAACCTTCTCACTATAACTGAACATTAAAAAAATACCTTAAAATCCCACCTTTTCGACATTAAATAACCAACAGAGGTTGACATGCCGTTAAACAAAACTCCAACTCAAATACTGCACAATACAATTCGCACCATTCATTTGTTACATGTGCATCAAATGAATTTATAAATATTTAATAATTACCTATATTGCAGTTTCATCAATGAAAGAATGAAGAAAATTTAGGGTGATTCAGACGAGTTCATCTTTGCTTCCTTGCTTTGTAAAATTTTGCAAAGTAATGATAACAAAAGAACTATTGTACTTTCATTTGGCAATAAATGCAAAAAATAGTTTGAAATACACCATTTCTTTTTTAAAAAAAAAACTGGGGTGGTCTAATAATTATGGCCGGTAGTGTATATATATATATATATATATATATATATATATATATATATATAAACTTCCATAACTATTCAGTTATATTAAAGAAACTGACAAGCAACATAAAAAAGAAGAAATGATTTTTAAGTCAGACATATAAACAAAACGTTTGTCTTGACATTTAAGCATTAATTAATGTATTTATGTATATTCTTGTAGGTGTATGTGTATTTATGCATGTGTGCTGGTATCTGCATATATATATATTATAGTCATTATGTACCTAAGCTTCTAATTCATGCCTTAATGCTGAATATACCAACGTGTCAGGTAAAAACAAACTATTAACCATTAAATAAGGAAAATGAAGTAATGGGTACATGAGGACATATAAATAAATATTTACTTTTCCATTTAAGCATTTAATAAAAATGAACGCGAAATAAGAAAAAACTTAATACAACTATTTTTCCAAAACTTTAGGAAACAGTGGAATTAACTGCGGAACGAATTGTCCAAAAAAAAAAGTCCTGTCTGTTTTACCGGAAATGACATTGTAACGTTATGTTTTGCACTCGGATTCGAAAGCGATAAATTAGAAGGAAAGAAAATAAGGAAAGGGTATAAGGAGACTATAGAATTATCGGAAAAAATGACCACGATATTCTATACATATACACAGAGACATGGGAAAACACACACATATACATACGTGTATAAACACACATACTCACAGCACAGAGACACGCAAGTAAAATCAAACTAGCACCATTATACAAAGAGTGCATAATCTTTTTTTAAAATATACAAATCGGCAGTCAAGTGCTGATACCTCCTGAGGTGTGGACCGAATGGTTACAAAAAGTTTATTCTACGAAAATCTAGAATCAGCGTGCTCAATATGACATCAATCAGCGAAGTGAAAAATTTGCATTAATCCCCTAACCCAGATATATTTGAAAATAAGAAATTAAACATAATAAAACAAAAAACGTAAAAGTTTTTCTTTTAATTATTATTTGGACTTTTCCACAGTTTATTTTAATTTTACATATTCCACTATACGTATTATGGCGAAGAATAGTTCGTTGTACATATATAAATTTTTCTTAAAGGAATGATTAATTTTTTCTCATGTTAAATGTTCACATCTGTCTTTCGTCTGTAGAAGTAGTCAATTTTCATTTGACGTAACTTGGACCGAAAAATATTCTTCTGTTTGACGGGTAAAATGAAGAAGAGAAAGAAAAGCAAAAAGAAATAGTAGAAGGAAAGAGAGGAAAAATTCCTTGTACATATATTTTTATATACATGCTTTTTTTCGAATGTGTACGTGTCAATCTGAATTTACGTGAATGCGTGTGTGTGTGTTTTTTCTATATTTTTTTCTGTGTGTAGATGTGTAGGTGACATGTATGTGTGTTTGTGTGTTTGCGTTCATGTACACTACCGGCCATAATTATTAGGCCACCCAAGTTTAAAAAAAGAAATATGTATTTCATACTATTTTTAGTATTTATTGCCAAGTGGATAAGTCTAAATGAAAATAGAATGGTTCTTTTGTTATTATTACTTCGCAAAATTTTACAATGCAAATAGCGGCAATTTACCCATCGTACCTTGTAGATTTGTTTTATATATATATATATATATATATATATATATATATATATATATTCATAAAGGAAAACTCAACACGTTATTTAAGTTGGTTATAAATTATAATTCATTTTAATGACCATAATTGGCTCATTTCATCAGACCACACAATATTCCTTCCAATTTGCTACAAAATATTTTGCCGGAATAAGCATTTTCTTAAACCGAAGAGAAAGATAAAAAAAAATACAAAAAATAAGAAGAAAGAAAAAAGAGAAAAAGGAAAAGAGAGACAGGACGGAGGCATTGGCATCAGATCAGCTTCGGGTATTCAGACCAGTCGAGAAGATTCATTAAGTTATTAACCGTTTATTTCTCATGCTGTGACTACGTGTGTATGTTTAATCCCATAAATTAACCCACCCATGTATACTAACTTGTATCCATATACACATATGTCCACATTCCCACATATACATTCAAATGTGACTATGTTTATGCTTATACATAATTACCGACCTACACTTTTTTCTTGTCTACATACGGATCTTGCGTTCGTATACTCACATATATACATTTAATAAAGACTGGATTTCCGCGCGTATAAATAGTGTTATATATATATATATATATATATATATATATATATATATAAGTATGCTATTAATTCTCACTCATGCTCCCAAAATATGCATATATTTTCATACTTACATACATCCTCACATCCATACGTATATATATACTCATAAATGTGTTCTTCATACATACATTCATCTATTTATATCCTCATTATTGTGTTCACATACTCGCAATCTTATGAAGAGTGGATCCTCGCATATATGTATCAAATCCATATATATATATATATATATATATATATATATATATACATATAAATATAAATCTAATTATATAAGTATATAAGCAACATTTTATATAGCGCTATACATAAAGACAATATACGCCTGTGTACAGTTATCCATCTACTTTTAACTCCAAAACGGAGTGGTATATTTTCTTTTCAAAATGCACTCAGTTTGGAAAAAGGGCATTGAACCTTATACAGGTATCACTCAAGCGCTAAACAACATAGTCTCTATGTACAAAAATATCATTAAATTACCAAAAAACAGAAACGCTTTGTGTCAAAACACATCCACATATCAACAAGTGTAATTTTAAAGTGATGTAAATATATTAAGCTCACGAATATTCTTACCTCCAAGTACAAGAAAAATACAAGAGAGTCATCTACAGAGCGGAAGCAAAAGATAAAATATGTATAGTATGTACTGAAGGCAGTTTTAAATCACAAAAAAAAAAAATATCAATCACGATTTCATATTCAAACTAGAAAAAGTTTAATCTCAAAATATTTTCTAGGCTCGTACAAACGCGGATTAAAAGGATTCCAAATAACAAACCAGTCGCTTACTTTAAACTTCCGTTTATGAACAGTGTATTACTCTCAGGGAGAATCACTTGGTCCATGCTTATGGGAGGCAGAAGAGATTGCCTGTAATGGTTGACAGACAACAGCTTGGTCTTAGATGAATTGAAGTTGACAAGCCACTTCTTGCCCCAGTTCACCACATAGTGTAGATCCCGCTCAAGGTCAGCAGCGAGATTATGTCTGTCCGCCACGACAGGTTTCTTACTGGAGCGGGAGTATATTGTAGTGTCATCTGCGTAGATGCCTACTTGGGACTTGATCTCATCTGGGAGGTCGTTGATGAAAATAAGGAAGAGCGTCGGGCCCAGGATAGAGCCCTGTGGTACACCAGCATTCGTGCTGTAGGACGAAGAGGCACGCCCATTAAAACATTAGCAAAAACACATCGCATGACGAAACCGAAAAATCGAAACCTCGATAGCATAATTGGCTTATTTCCCCCTACCTAACACTTCACTCAATAAGTACCGGATTTCTCTTATAGATGGCGTCACTAATAAAAAATCAATATGATTTTTATGAAGAACAATCATTCAAATAACACGTGAGAAAATTTGGGCCCAACTGGATTATTAGTTTACAAATTACTGTTGAAGCTACTGTTGCAAATTTTTAAAACATGAAAAAATCTGAATATTCTCTATTGATAAAGCATTGCTTTCTGATGGGAAAAATACTGTTCAAGTAAAGCAATGGCTTCATAAGACTTATTCAGACTCTGCTCCTTCGGAAACAACGGTTAAGTGGTGGCATGCTGACTTTAAATGCAGTCGTACAAATGATATTGAACGCTCAAGTCGCCCAAAATCTGCAGTCATCCCAGAAAACATCCTCCAACTCCTTTTGGCCAATCATAAACTGAAGTTACGTGAGATAGCAGAAGAGTTAAATATATAACAATCACAAGGCAGTGTATTCAACATTTTGCATGAACATTTGTCAATGACAAAACTGTGTACATTGCGAGTGCTGCAACTGCTCACAGTCGATCGTAAACAACAACGCATCGACGATTCAGAATGTGGTTTGCAACTGTTTCAACGCAACAAGAAGTAGTTTTGCATAAATATTTGACAATGGATTAAAATAGATCCACCACTTCACTCCCTAGTCAAATCAGCAGTCAGCAGAGTGGACAGCGGCAGGTGAAATCCGTCAAAAGCCACCAATGACGCAAACATCAAGAGGCAAGTTTTAGAAGAGCCATCAATAGGAAATATTATAAAGCATTATTAGTGTGTTTGAAGGAAGAAATCGTCAAAAAACTGTCACAAATTGAGAAAATTGATTTTTCACCAAGACAACGCACCGTTTCACAAGTCGATCACAACGATGGCAAAACTGCATGAATTGCACTTTGAATTGCTTCTGCATCCGCGCTAAAAACAGCCACTCCTCGCGATTGACAAAAAGTAAGCATCTAGTCAATGATGATAGAAGTCACTTGCTTGCTCTTTAAGATGCTTAATTTAAATAGTCTTTTTTTTTTCAATCTGCGTTGTTAAAGGTAGTTTTGGGTGAAATCAGCTTGCAAGCAATTTTCATCTAGAGTTTTAAAAGCGCACCCATGTACATTTACGCTGGATGTTTACAACTACTTTCAATGGGACCCACACGTTAAGAAGACTTTCAGAAGTGAAGAAATTTTTCAAATTATTCCAAAACTACAATTATGATATCAAATCGAAAGTTTTTAATTTTCCCAGCTTAGGAGGAATAAATATAAAAGACTTCTTTTTTAAAAATCGGACTTTTATTTTCGAGAAATGCATAATCTATTATCAACCAAATCTATTTTCATGAAACTTTCCGTTTGTGATATATATATATATATATATATATATAATGTTAAATATAATAGAAAATGAATGTGTTATGCTTAGTCATGAGCTTCGTTAAACATCAGATTTTTTAGTTTCAATTACTTGTGAAAATAGAGACAAAAATTGTCAAACATTTGGATATTTTCTATTACGCTGCTTCTTGAGCTAATCTTTCGGCTCACATGAGCCATCTTCAGAGTTGTTGTATGGACATTAGCTCAAAGAATATCGACACTAAAGTCAACACTGATCAGCGACAGCCTGTTTCACTCATACTGTATGGAAACTGCATTCAAGTGCGACACAGGCTTTTGCCGCTTGTTTTTGACATCGGTGCCTAATTTTGTATTTACACACACTCTATGACGGATATGGATAACGTTCACCCATAAGTTTAGCATCCTTTAAAATGCATTTATATCATATTGTATCCATAAATAGATATATCGTGCGCGATAGATAATTGTCGTCCAAATTAAGCTAAAAAATGAAAACAGCATTTACATCGCATATTGAGAGATTACTGGTGCCTTCTATGTATGAATTTACACGAGCTACTAGATTAGCCACTAGGTCTCACCCTTTTAAAGTGAAACCGACAAAATGTAACCGCAATTTTCATCTACTCCACCACCATCCTCAATATTCTCATCCGTCTATTACCCTACTCCTGACATTTCCCATACCTAACCCCTCTTTCTCATTACTTTCCCCTATGTAACCCCATGCCTTGCTTGGGGTGAAATGAATTTTTAAAAATTATCAAAATTACACCAAAGAAATCTTGAAAAACTTAAATTTCATCCATACTGTTACGACCGAATTGTCATAGAAAGATAACTCCGCCTGGGATATAAGGTTGAATAGTATATTCTCGTAAAACATAGTACAAATGGAAACGAGCACTGGAGAGTACTTTCTTTCGCAGCGTCCTGACTTACTCATTCGCTCACTCTGTGGCTACTACTCTGTGACTACTCAGTGTCAGTGTGTCTCCCTCACTCAGAGTTGTTAGCCATATTATAAAGGTGTGGAAGAGTTCATTTGTAGGTAGTGCCCCATAATACATATAAACACCCTAACCTAACACCACTGGCTTCAACCATGGACTCAAGATGTCTTCGGAAACGTCTTCATCTCTTTTAGTCAGTCTACCCGTTTAAGTTGGAGAATGCTGCCATAATCCTTGCTTGCCGTTCATCTTTGATGTTTCAATGATTTTCATTGGTCTCTCGCTCAAATTCGCACCACTCATAATAATCGATGCGTTTGCAGTCTGAAAGATTTGGTGGCCAAATTTAAAGGATAATGCAGTGGCTGGAATTGTCTGATAGCCATGACTGGGTTCTCCTGTTTGTGTGGGATGGTGCAGACTCTTGTTACCAGATATAGTTTCTATAAGCAGCCACCATCTTGACACAGGGCAGTACTACCCGTTCAACGCACCAGATATAGTTTCTATAGGCAGCCACCATCTTGACACAGGGCAGTACTACCCGTTCAACGCACCAGATATAGTTTCTATAGGCAGCCACCATCTTGACACAGGGCAGTACTACCCGTTCAACGCACCAGATATAGTTTCTATAGGCAGCCACCATCTTGACACAGGGCAGTACTACCCGTTCAACGCACCAGATATAGTTTCTATAAGCAGCCACCATCTTGACACAGGGCAGTACTACCCGTTCAACGCACCATATATAGTTTCTATAGGCAGCCACCATCTTGACACAGGGCAGTACTACCCGTTCAACGCACCAGATATAGTTTCTATAGGCAGCCACCATCTTGACACAGGGCAGTACTACCCGTTCAACGCACCAGATATAGTTTCTATAGGCAGCCACCATCTTGACACAGGGCAGTACTACCCGTTCAACGCACCAGATATAGTTTCTATAGGCAGCCACCATCTTGACACAGGGCAGTACTACCCGTTCAACGCACCAGATATAGTTTCTATAAGCAGCCACCATCTTGACACAGGGCAGTACTACCCGTTCAACGCACCAGATATAGTTTCTATAAGCAGCCACCATCTTGACACAGGGCAGTACTACCCGTTCAACGCACCAGATATAGTTTCTATAGGCAGCCACCATCTTGACACAGGGCAGTACTACCCGTTCAACGCACCAGATATAGTTTCTATAGGCAGCCACCATCTTGACACAGGGCAGTACTACCCGTTCAACGCACTTGATGCAGACCCTAATTTTGAATCTGTTACCCGGTCTGATGATGAATTGAGGCATAACTTCGCCCTTCAGACACATTCATAATCACAACTCTATTCACCCAACTTTTTCTGAATCCATTACACTGTCCTCAGATTGACACCCAAACCATGTTTATTTTTATTTCTTTTTTTTAATCGTTTCACCCCAAGCAAGAAGGCAACGTCACTGATGCACAGGGGGCTATATAAAAGTAAAAGGTTAGATAGGGGGGAGTAAAGAGAAAGTACGAACCAGCCTGAGGGGGTGCTAGACAATAGGGCAAGGGAAAGATGGGAACACAGGTGTGATGATAGCTGCGAATGTAGAGAGAAAGGAAAAGATATACAGGGTGATGTAGAAAGAACTGGAGTCAAATGCATAAGAGATGGGTATTGGCATTGCAATTGAATTCCTGGAGGTTTTAGACACCAGGAAAGCAAGAATATGGAAGGGAGTTCCACAGGCAGGACGTGCAAAAAAAGAAAGTGATGGAGTAAAATTTTCGGCTGGATTTCGTTCATCTAACTGTGAATGGATGAGATCCAGTTGCCAGTCTGGTTGCATGAGTAAACTCCTTTGGTAGGGGCACCAGTGGCTTAAGTTTGCTGGAGCAGAAGCTATGAAAATATTTATAGAACAGACAGAGGGAAGACACATCCAGTCGATAAGAAAGTGACTGGAGTCGAGCGACCAAGTCTATACCTATCACATGACTGATTCTCCTTTGTTTAAAATGTTTGTATTGGTGATTCCGTTGCAAATGCCAAAGGGTATAGCATGCCGTTTCCGAAATCCTGAATCGCACCATGGTATTTTTTTCTCATAGATGCTGCTTTATTGATTCTACGATACTGTGTAGTCGACAAAAGTAGAAAGAAATAACGTACATGAGCAAAATTAAGAATATAAAATGGTGATAATTTATCTATCGCATACTATAGATATATCAGTCAGTCAGCGAAGTGCCGTTTATGATACTCTCTTTGGTGATCATGTCCCGAAATTGACATGGCTGACTGGTCAAAATGTTTCCCACAGTGTGTTACCAATACCTTCTGTTGTAAACTAATTTCCAACCAAGGTCATAGAACCAAAGCCGTCCTGCTATTTAATCCATCGCTGAAGGATGCAAGCGATGGATTAATACTTCCCAAGGTTATTTGCTCGCAAATGAATGCAACGAATTCAACTAGAATTTGAACTCGAATCTCTGATTTCTCGTTCTAAGCCGATATCCATTGCACCGCAACACTGATCGACATAATTAGAAATAGCAGGAGATTTGGAATTCTTTATCTTACTTGTTTTCGTAATATATTGTGAAAAAGTTTTAACAGTGAAAAACATGTAAAGAAAGCAACTTCTGATTTAGAAATCTGAGCAATATGACAATATCGCTCGAACATCGTCTGTAATTATGTACCAAGTTAAACCCCGCCAAAAAAAAAAAAAAAAAAAATCGAACAAACAAAGATTCATGCAATTTGCAAGTGATTTTTACATTTTACCAAAACCAAAATTAAATAAATGTAAAAAAAAAAGGATCACAATTTACATTGAACGTTCTACGGTTTTTTCTCCCATGACAGGAATTCTTAGCCTTCCTTCGAAAATAAACGGTAGAAAGTATCAACGTGTCGATATAATCTCAAAGCTCAACTCGAAACGATTACGCTAAAGTGTTGTAACTAGAAAGTTTCATATCAGTGAGTCCGAATATTAGATGAAACTGCGATGGGCAAGTAAGTATCAGGATTATTAAACGGCTAGTCTGAAAGAACGACAGTATAGGATTAAGCGATTAGGAACAGATTTGAATGAACCAAAAATCTTATAAATATCATTTAAAAGAACGAATAGATTTATAAGATTCAGGAAAAAAATATCAGTGCATCATTTTTCTCTGTGCCGTGTCCTTTTAGGTCATAGGTAATCATTACTCGCCACAGCTTTCCATCTTATGCTGCACTTAGCATTTTTCTTGACCTCCGTCCTACCTTCCGATCATACATGATCGTCAGATGTGGCTTAGTGGAATCCATATCTCTCTTACCCTCAATATCCACGTGATATTTTTCAAAGCTTGAATTTCTTATAAAAATATGATCCACTTTTTCTTTTCTTCTATATGCCGAGTCCATTTAAGATCTCAGGATCACGTCTCTCCACAACTTCCTATGTTCATGTTATGGCGGTTCAACTTCACCCACTTATCTACCGATATAATGTTGCCATTTCTTGTCTTTTCAACAAATACTTTCATTCTTCAGATGTGCTCTTTGCTATGATTTTATGTCAACACAAAATAAAATCGTCGGTGATGGTGGATGTTATTGTATTACCGTCTTAATAACCTTTCTGAAGATGTCTCATGTGAGCCGAAAGCTTTGAAACAAATTAATAAAAAATATCCAAATGTTGGACAATTTTTGTCTTTATTTTCAATTGAAATTAAAGCCAAAATACAACCTTTAGAACTGCTCATGATTAAACATAATAGACATTCATTGTCTCTCATATTTAGCAGTAAATGTTCGCTATGATTCATAGACATCTTGATTTAAAACGTACTAACAGACTTATGTCGAGTTCTTATTAACTTACAATTGAGTTGGCTGAATGTACCATAAATTCGATGAAAACATTTAATTTTCTCGCACGTCTCGCTTGTGAAACATTCTTCCACCTCCATGATTGCCAGTCAAATTGTATCAGCAAAAGTTTAATGCAATGTCAGTCGCTACATACGGTCCTCCTGATTACTCGTTTCTTTTTCCACTCTTTATTAATGTTTATGCTCCAAATTCTTCTGCACCCTGTAAATCATTGTGTCCTAGTGGCTTTACGAAATAAAAATTAAAGCACTTAATACTGAACTCTTTTGGTTGATTTCGATTGTATGTGTTTATTTATAGTTCTCCTTATACATGTATTATATATTATCTAATCTAAACTTATAAATGGAACTTTGTCTCTGTGTGTGTATGTCTGTGTGTGCGTGTCCGTTACCTATAGACTCCGAAACGGCTGAACGAATTTTCTTGAAAATTTACATAGTTGTACTATGAGCATCTGCGAGTGTTGTTAGCAAGGTTTTGTGTCGAGGTACCCCCAATAAATATCAAAAATCGATAATCGGAAAAATCGGGTTATAGAAGGAGTTATCTGATTTTAATCAAATTTGATACACTCATAGACAAAGACATAAGAAACGATATTCAGAAGTTTCAAGGTTGCAGTTCTTACAATAGTGCATAAAATCGATAATATATATATAAAAGGCAAGAGGTTTGTGTGTGTGTTTATCTGTGTATATGTCCTTTATACAAATCCACAATTTTTATCCGATTCTCACCAAACTTCACACAAATATTCTTTACACTGAGTCTGAGTCCAGGACCATGGATTAGTTTTAAAGCTTTCATTACACCCGAGCAAGGCCGGGCTGTACTGCTAGTTCATCATAAAGTCGAATTTCGCCTAAAACTTATTTTATTAATAAGGCGCTGGATTTATTGAGTTATCTGTTATGTGCAGCATTCGTTTATAACATAGGTGATCATTGGCTTTGCACAAATGTCTATCTCACATCGGACTAAGCATCTTTATCTTGACCGTAGTTCCGCCATCTAATGCTATATGATCGTCAGCTGTGGTTTGAGGTTTTTGAATCCATTTCACTGCCCTCAGATTGACACCCGAGCAGTTTAAAATATTTGTATTGGTTTGTATTCCGTCGCGAATGTCAAAGAGTATAGCAAGCCGTTTCCGAATTCCTGAATTACACCATGGTTTTCTTTTTCTTACAGATGGTGCTTTACTGGATTTACTATAGTGTACAGTCGACAAAGACAGAAAGAAATAACGCGCATGCGCATAAGAAAAAATAAAACATGGTGATAATTTATCCATCGCATCCTGTAGATATATCAGTCAGTCAGTTAAGTGTCATACGTAATTGTTGTGGATTAGTGTTGGGAAGCTCTCCACCTTTGTTCTACTATAATGGACTATTCCAACCACTACTTAAAGTGGTAGTGGAAAGAACTAAAGAAGAATAATCGAGTAACCAGTCTCGATAACAAGTCAGTCGAGTATTTCCGGTAGTGAACCGGAAGTGTTCTATTCTTAAACTCTACGTCTAACGATGATACGTGTTACTAAACCCCTTGTTCCTGTACACTACTAACAACTCTGTTGTAAATACTATTTTCCGGTAATATAACCATTTACTATATTTCAGTTGTTTATAAGTATTTACTCAATAATTTCTGTTACACACAACATAACAATTAGTATTCGCACTGAAGTTTATAATCATACTATGTTGGTTGCTAATCGACTTTACGCACCCAAAATTTAGGAACTTGGTAATCTTCCACTGAAGATAACTCCTTATTATTTGGGTAACTGCCGACTAATACCAAGTGCCTAGTAGTTCTACTGAACTCTAATAGAACTCTAAAGAACTCTCTAGAACATCTAAGAAATACTCTGAACTTCCCATGAACTTCCCGAGTAAACTTCCTGTTAACTCTTATTAATATAGGAGGAAGAGTCCATATCTAAGGAATAGGTGTGTTTTACCATAACAGCAATACACGATTGGGCGATTATGTCATGAAAGAGATATGACAGACTGGAAAAATAATTTTCCTGTGGTACATTTCAATGAATTTTTGCGATAGACTGATTTCGAACCAATGTTATGAAACCCAAGTTCTCCTGCTATTTAATCCATAGCTGGAGGATGCTAGCGAAGGATTAATACCTTTCTCAAGGGAATATGCCCGTAAATGAATGCAAGGAAGTCAGTTTGAATTCGAACTCGACTTTCTGATTTCATGTTCCGGGCAAATATCCACTGCACCAAAACGCAGTTCGACAAAATTAGAAATAGAGTGTGAATTGCAATTCTTTATTTTGTTTTAATTATAATTTGAGAAAAAGATTTTAAAATGGAATTCATGTAAAGAAAAAGAAAACAATTTTTGATTTAGAAATCTGAAAAAATATCGCTCGAACTGTAATTCAATTCAAAGGTAAAAAACAAAAAAACAAAAAAACAAACAAACGAAGAATCTGGTGATTTGTAAGTAATTTTTACATGTTGAAAAAGTACCTTCCCGAAGAAAACAAGGAATCCCGAAGAAAACAAGGAATCCCGAAGAAAACAAGGAATCACGCCTTATATGAACTGAACCTTCTACGGTTTTTTTCCCATAACGAGAAATATGAGACTTCATTCGAAAATAAACGGGGGGAAACATAAACGTATCGATATAATCTCAAAGCACAACTCAAAGCGATTACGCGAAAATGTTGTAACTAGAAAGTTTTATATCAGTAAGTCCGAATATTAGATGAAACTACGATGGGCAAGTAAGTATCAGGATTATTAAACGGCTAGTCTGAAAGAACGACAGTATAGGATTAAGCGATTAGGAACAGTTTTGAAGTAACCGAAAATCTATTAAATGCCATTTAAAAGACCTAATACTATTACGAGATTCAATGTTATTTTATTTTAGTTTCGATATGGATTTTGTTAGTATTGTGTTGTTTTTTATCTAACTTCATTGAATAAAGTATTGGAATTGTGTATCTATTTTGAAGAGTGGTACCTTCACAAAACTTCGAAGTCGACATGACTCTGCCCAGTTAAGTGAAAAATGTCTCCACATTAATCGTATTAAAATTATATTTTATATATCAATATCGAGCACATTATGAAAAAACCTCGCTTGCCGAATTCTCAATTTTTTCACTAAACCCCTGAAAAAAAAAAAATTGGGGTCTAAGCTTCATCTCATCTCAACACTATATATATATATATATATATATATATATACATGCAATTATTTGTTTGAACTTTTTCTTTGATCGATACTCGTATTTAAGTAGATATTCTGTCTATAATCAAACAGTATATATATTTATTTCTACTGGCTTGATTATTTACGATAAATTTTTGTTACGAAAATATGTCATTTGGCATGATATTTTCGTATTTGCGTAACAAAAATTCACCGTACATAGTCTGACCGGTAAAAATAAATATATATACTCTTTCATTATAAACAGAATATCTTCTTCAATACGTTTATCGATAAAAAAAGATGTTCAAACAAATAATTTCAAATTGTCGGTTGTTTATAACTATTTCGTTAATATTTGTCATTATTTACGCTCTCACACCCTGATTGAGCACTCTGGAAGAAAGGGAGACTTTGTAAACAGTAGCTACACTAGCATCTACGCATCGTTTATTCAGCAATGAATTAGAACACACTCAGCTATTGGGCAAAAAGTCTGCCACCTTCTACCGAGCGCCCATAGCCCAGAGGTAGAACTGATGACAATTCGGTCTGATTTCAATCCTGAGTTAAATGCTAACCGTACTGATGAACAGTGATACAGCGGAACAGATCTGTCTGCGGATGAATATATATATATATATATATATATATATATATATGACGGATGACTATTTACGCTCTCACAACCTGATTGAGCACTCGGGAAGAATGGGAGACTTTGAAAAACAGTAGCCACTCTAGCAACTACTCATCGTTCATTCAGCAATGAATTAGAACACTCTCAGCTATTGGGCGTGTATAATGATAATATACACGCTAAAAAGTCTGCTTTCCTTTACCGAGTGCCCATAGCCCAGAGGTAGAATCGCCGACTGACGCCAATTCGGTCGGTTTTCAATCCTGGGCTAAAAGCAAACGGAGTCTAATCGTACTGATGAGCTGTGATACAGCGAAACAGATCTCTCTGCGAATGACTATATATATATATATATATATATATATATGGGTAAGGAAGTGTAATAATTTTTAATAGTGCCTATTGCCCCAGGAGCTTTCGAAAAATCTTTTAGCCTTTTTCATGGAATATATTGTGAATTGTTCTTAATTCCTTTCAACAATTTTCTTTTAAAATGCACTGTGTGATGCATATCGTATGGTGTAGGTGTTTATACTGAGTCCCTTGAAAGATCGGGGCTGGGATTAAAGTTGATGACCTGCTTGACAAATCTTTCAGCCGATAGTTTCCGCTGTTAAATAAAATAAGGTTAATTACAGGTGACATATATTTTATGTAGAGTGCTTCTCTGAGTGACATGTTTTCTGTTATAGTATGAATGAAGGTTGATCGTGTTAACAAGAATTCATAATTGTCATATTCACGGAAACATCTTTCTAAGAAATATACATTATATATATATATATATATATATATATATATATATATATATATATATATATATTATTTACGCTCTCACACCCTAATTGAGCACTCTGGAAGAATGGTAGACTTTGTAAAACACTAGATACTCTAGCATCTACGCATCGTTTATTCAGCAATGAATTAGAACACTCTCAGCTACTGGGCGTGTATAATGATAATATACACGCAAAAAGTCTGCCACCTTCTACCGAGCGCCCATAGCTCAGAGGTAGAACTGATGACAATTCGGTCTGGTTTCAATCCTGACTTAAAAGCTAACCGTACTGATGAGCAGTGATACAGCGGAACAGATCTGTCTGCGGATGAATATATATATATATTTACGTAGCAAGATAGAGAGTGTCTTAAATTACAATTTTTTTAGGGTTGGTTAGAAGACTCTTAGTAGATAAAGTACGTAAACACTGGAAATTCCAGATATCCTACAGAACCATGTATAAAAGTTGAAGCAGTAATGCTTAAGATTTCAGTAGTGGCATTTCATTGGTAGAGATTCACAGAACTTCTGACGAAACTAACTGTAATGAAACATTTGGCAACAAACGATGAAGATCATCTTGACCGCCATACACAAGAAATATAAAAATATATAAAAACACATTTTTACTTTTCGTCGATGACGGTTGTGCATAGGAGGATGTAGACAAAGAGTACCACGCACCAATGATGAGGCTGTCGAGAGTCGTTGGTTTGTGAGTGTGGTATTCTCTTTTCCCCTGCGTTCTCTCTACGTTTTCTCGGTGTTCTGATCTCGGCCAGGAAAAAAACCCGAACATATATAACCTGAAATTTCCACTCATTTTTGCCTTCTCATTTTTTTTACTTGTGTCATCTATGGCCAGTAATATCTGTCTATCATTTTTGCTGGTTATTGCTTGACAAGCCGGCTGCCTTTAATGTCAATTACATTTTTGTCGGTTACTGTTTATATTTTCTGCCTTTGATGTTGATCATACTTATGTCGCACCTGTTTGTAGTTTCTGAGTTTGGTGTTGATCATATTTTGTCTGTCATTGTCAGGTCGGAGTAATACATTACATAACATTGACAGAGAGACTAACAAACGGACAGAGTTAAGTGATAAGTAATTTCCGTTTTTGCTTACAAATTTTTATTTGAAAAATTAAGTTTCCTCATATTATTATTCAGTTATATATTTGCTATTGTTTACATCGACATATTTGCATTTATCCGTCAGCTCCTCAATACTATTTGAGCGATTTTCCTCAAATATTGATGTGAAAAAAAAACTTTCCCAATATCTCTTGCATCTGGTTTTCATCAGAGGACATTCTGAGAGGGTTGCAACGATCGAAAAATTAATAATCGATTACTGCAAGGTCAGTTAAATATGGCTGGCATGACAGAACAGAATAACCATGTTTCTGTCACTTTCTATTTTATTCTTGCTTTATCGAGCTGGGTGTGCTGCTGTCGAGCTGTGTGTGCGTTGTGGAGCAGTGGATATCGACGCAGAACGAGAAATTGGAGTGCCGAGTTCGAATTTCAGTTGAATTCTTTGCATTTACATAAACACCATTATCCTTGGAAAAGGTATTAATCCGTCTCTTCCCTCAAGTTATAGGTTAAATAATAGGACAGATTGGGTTCTATAGCCTTGACTGGCAACCAGTCTACCACAGAAAGCGGGATAATCTTCTGCCTAGTAAGTCATGTCTTTTTCGAGACATGATCGCGCAAGCGTGTATCACGTATGGCACTTAACTGACTGACTGAATATAATAATGGAAATCATGATTGAGGTTTCTACAGGGTATAAAGTGGGGGATCAGTTTTATATTGTTATGAAGTAATAAACTGATCCCCCATTTATTACTACTTATTAATAAAATACATCTCTTCCCCGTCGAGCTATGAATCAAATAACAGGATAGATTGGGTTCTATAGCCTTGGTCGACCACAAGTCTACCGCAGAAAGCAATGGCAACCTACTGCGGGATAATCTTCTGCCTAGTAAGTCATGTCTCTTTCGAGAGATGATCGCGCAAGCGTGTATCACGTATGGTTCTTAACTGACTGACCGTTGTCAAGGAGCAGGACGTTCTTTCAATTGTCAAATGCAGGGCGCTTTCTGAAGAACCTTTTATAAACACATTGCAAATGCACATTTATATATCATATTGTTTAAGTTTTTTTAAAGAACTCTCAATAACTGATATATCGTCAATTCCACCGCAGATAGAAAATTATATTTCCTGCATCTTAACACTTACGTAAGATTAGAAGTTGGGATGATATATTCATTATTAAATTTAGTTCCACAAAAACGGAAATTATTTATGAATCAGATCTGACTGAAATAAATTTTGAATATTCTTCTTCAAATATACCATTTAATAACATCACCACACGATCTCAAATCTCTGAAACTATAAGGAAAGCCAGAGAGTTATCTGACTGCTTTAATTGTTATCTGAATATTTCGTTGAATAAAAACATTTGCCTATCTTTGAATTACAGACAACATTGAAAATAGTGGATCGTGGTTGACAATGAATTTACGGCTTCTGTTCTGCATGTCATTGAATAATGTCAGTATTTTCTATGAAATTTCTGTCAGCACCAGTCTCAAGTTCAATGTGTAAGTTTAAGTTATAAATAAACCTTATTTCTTGATTTAATTAAAAGTTGAGATCCGACAGTCCGCCATGATAGTTGCGAATGTAATTAAGAAGTAATTAAATTATTTTGATCAAATCTTCAGAAATAGCACAATTCGCAAGAATAAAGAAAAAGCGAAAACATGTAACATTTTATAAATAATTCAGATTTATTTCATAATTCAGATTTATCTAAAAATAATTCAGATTTGATGAACCAAAGTGAGTCATTGATACGTTTAAATTTCTAAAAAATATTCAAGAATTAATTTATTTGATGCATCATTTTCTTCGTGGTTCTGTTGATTCTAATCTCGTATGTTACTGACTGCAAAATCCTTTCTCGATTTTATAGGCAGTAGCACACAAATGCATTCTGGGATTTTTTCTTAGCCAATAAAACAGGCTAATTTGTAGTCACACCAGACTCAGTCCCATCTGTTTCGTCTCGAATTGAGAATGCTACGTTCGCTTGTCCGAACTTTCGTGTTTCCATCCCAGTTTTTAGTTTGTTAATTTTTTGCCATATTACTGTTGCTTTGCCATATTACTGTTCGTTTGATTTACTACTGTCATGTTGCTTTATTACTGTTGCTTTGTATTACTACTGTTAATTTGCCATATTATTGTTGCTTTGCCATATTAGTGTCAATTTGCCATATTACTGTCGCTTTGGCTTATTACTGTGAATTCGCCATATTACATTTGCTTTAACTTATTACTGTTAATTTGTCATATTACTGTTGCTTTAACTTATTACTGTCAATTTGACATATTACTCTTTCTTTGCCTTATTAATGACAATTTGCCATATTACTGTTGCTTTGCCTTATGACTGTCAATTTGCCATATTACTGTTGCTTTACCATATTACTGTCAATTTGCCATATTACTGTTGCTTTGCCAATATTACTGTCAATTTGCCATATTACTGTTGCTTTACCTTATTACTGTCAATTTGCCATATTACTGTTGCTTTGCCATATTACTGTCAATTTGCCATATTACTGTTGCTTTGACTTATTACTGTCAATTTGCCATATTACTGTTGCTTTGCCATATTACTGTCAATTTGCCATATTACTGTTGCTTTACCTTATTACTGTAAATTTGCCATATTACTGTTGCTTTACCGTATTACTGTCAATTTGCCCTATTACTGTTGCTTTGCCTTATGACTGTCAATTTGCCATATTACTGTTGCTTTACCTTATAACTGACAATTTGCCATATTACTGTTGCTTTGCCTTATGACTGTCAATTTGCAATATTACTGTTGCTTTACCATATTACTGTCAATTTGCCATAATACTGTTGCTTTGCCATATTACTGTCAATTTGCCATATTACTGTTGCTTTACCTTATTACTGTCAATTTGCCATATTACTGTTGCTTTGCCATATTACTGTCAATTTGCCATATTACTGTTGCTTTGACTTATTACTGTCAATTTGCCATATTACTGTTGCTTTGCCATATTACTGTCAATTTGCCATATTACTGTTGCTTTACCTTATTACTGTAAATTTGCCATATTACTGTTGCTTTACCGTATTACTGTCAATTTGCCCTATTACTGTTGCTTTGCCTTATGACTGTCAATTTGCCATATTACTGTTGCTTTACCTTATAACTGACAATTTGCCATATTACTGTTGCTTTGCCTTATGACTGTCAATTTGCAATATTACTGTTGCTTTACCATATTACTGTCAATTTGCCATAATACTGTTGCTTTGCCAAATTACTGTCAATTTGCCATATTACTGTTGCTTTGCCTTATGACTGTCAATTTGCCATATTACTGTTGCTTTACCATATTACTGTTAATTTGCCATATTACTGTTGCTTTGCCTTATTACTGTCAATTTGCCATATTACTGTTGCTTTACCTTATTACTGTCAATTTGCCATATTACTGTTGCTTTACCTTATTACTGTCAATTTGCCATATTATTTTTGCTTTACCTTATTACTGTCAATTTGCCATATTACTGTTACTTTGCCTTATGGCTGTCAATATGCCATATTACTGTTGCTTTACCTTATTACTGTCAATTTGCCATATTACTGTTGCTTTGCCTTATGATTGTCAATTTGCCATATTACTGTTGCTTTACCTTATTACTGTCAATTTGCCATATTACTGTTGCTTTGCCTTATGACTGTCAATTTGCCATATTACTGTTGCTTTACCTTATTACTGTCAATTTGCCATATTACTGTTGCTTTAACTTATTACTGTCAATTTGCCATATTACAGTTGCTTTACCTTATTACTGTCAATTTGCCATATTACTTTTACTTTGCCTTATGACTGTCAATTTGCCATATTACTGTTGCTTTACCTTATTACTGTCAATTTGCCATATTACTGTTGCTTTGCCTTATGACTGTCAATTTGCCATATTACTGTTGCTTTACCTTATTACAGTCAATTTGCCATATTACTGTTGCTTTACCTTATTACTGTCAATTTGCCATATTACTTTTACTTTGCCTTATGACTGTCAATTTGCCATATTACTGTTGCTTTACCTTATTACTGTCAATTTGCCATATTACTGTTGCTTTGCTTTATGACTGTCAATTTGCCATATTACTGTTGCTTTACCTTATTACTGTCAATTTGCCATATTACTGTTGCTTTGCTTTATGACTGTCAATTTGCCATATTACTGTTGCTTTACCTTATTACTGTCAATTTGCCATATTACTTTTACTTTGCCTTATGACTGTCAATTTGCCATATTACTGTTGCTTTACCTTATTACTGTCAATTTGCCATATTACTGTTGCTTTGCCTTATGACTGTCAATTTGCCATATTACTGTTGCTTTACCTTATTACTGTCAATTTGCCATATTACTGTTGCTTTGCCTTATTACTGTCAATTTGCCATATTACTGTTGCTTTACATTATTACTGTCAATTTGCCATATTACTGTTACTTTGCCTTATTACTGTCAATTTGCCATATTACTGTTGCTTTACCTTATTACTGTCAATTTGCCATATTACTGTTGCTTTACCTTATTACTGTCAATTTGCCATATTACGGTTGCTTTACCTTATTACTGTCAATTTGCCATATTACTGTTACTTTGCCTTATGACTGTCAATTTGCCATGTTACTGTTGCTTTGTCTTATTACTGTCAATTTGCCATATTACTCTTACTTTGCCTTATTACTGTCAATTTGCCATATTACTGTTGCTTTACCTTATTACTGTCAATTTGCCATATTACTGTTACTTTGCCTTATGACTGTCAATTTGCCATGTTACTGTTGCTTTGTCTTATTACTGTCAATTTGCCATATTACTTTTGCTTTACCTTATTACTGTCAATTTGCCATATTACTGTTGCTTTGCTTTATTACTCTCAATTTGCCATATTACTGTTGCTTTACCTTATTACTGTCAATTTGCCATATTACTGTTACTTTGCCTTATGACTGTCAATTTGCCATATTACTGTTGCTTTGTCTTATTACTGTCAATTTGCCATATTACTGTTGCTTTGACATATTACTGTCAATTTGCCATATTACTGTTGCTTTACTTTATTACTGTCAATTTGCCATATTACTGTTGCTTTGTCTTATTACTGTCAATTTGCCATATTACTGTTGCTTTGCCATATTACTGTCAATTTGCCATATTACTGTTGCTTTACCTTATTACTGTCAATTTGCCATATTACTGTTGCTTTACCTTATTACTGTCAATTTGCCATATTACTGTTGCTTTGCCTTATTACTGTCAATTTGCCATATTACTGTTGCTTTGTCTTATTACTGTCAATTTGCCATATTACTGTTGCTTTGCCATATTACTCTCAATTTGCCATATTACTGTTGCTTTACTTTATTACTGTCAATTTGCCATATTACTGTTGCTTTGCCTTATTACTGTCAATTTGCCATATTACTGTTGCTTTACGTTATTACTGTCAATTTGCCATATTACTGTTGCTTTGCCATATTACTGTCAATTTGCCATATTACTGTTGCTTTACCTTATTACTGTCAATTTGCCATATTACTGTTGCTTTGCCATATTACTGTATATTTGCAATATTACTGTTGCTTTGTCTTATTACTGTCAATTTGCCCTATTACTGTTGCTTTAACTTATTACTGACAATTTGCCATATTACTGTTGCTTTACCTTATTACTGTCAATTTGCCATATTACTGTTGCTTTGCCATATTACTGTCAATTTGCCATATTACTGTTGCTTTACCTTATTACTGTCAATTTGCCATATTACTGTTGCTTTACCTTATTACTGTCAATTTGCCATATTACTCTTGCTTTACCGTATTACTGTCAATTTGACATATTACTCTTTCTTTGCCTTATTACTGTCAATTTGCCATATTACTGTTGTTTTGCCTTATGACTGTCAATTTGCCATATTACTGTTGCTTTAACTTATTACTGTCAATTTGCCATATTACTGTTGCTTTGCCTTATGACTGTCAATTTGCCATATTACTGTTGCTTTACCTTATTACTGTCAATTTGCCATATTACTGTTGCTTTGCCATATTACTGCCATTTGCCATATTACTGTTGCTTTACCTTATTACTGTCAATTTGTCATATTACTGTTGCTTTGCCTTATTACTCTCAATTTGCCATATTACTGTTGCTTTGCCATATTAGTGTCAATTTGCCATATTACTGTTGCTTTACCGTATTACTGTCAATTTGCCATATTACTGTTGCTTTGCCATAATACTGTCAATTTGCCATATTACTGTTGCTTTGCCATATAACTCTCAATTTACCATATTACTGTTGCTTTGCCTTATTAATTTACAATTTGCCATATTACTGTTGCTTTGCCATATTACTGTCAATTTGCCTTATTACTGTTGCTTTGCCATATTACTGTCAATTTGCCTTATTACTGTTGCTTTGCCTTATTATTGTCAATTTGCCATATTACTGTTGCTTTGCCATATTACTGTCAATTTGCCTTCTTACTGTTGCTTTGCCTTATTACTGTCAATTTGCCATATTACTGTTGCTTTTCCATATTACTGTCAATTTGCCTTATTACTGTTGCTTTGCCTTATTACTGTCAATTTGCCACATTACTGATCCTTTGCCTTATTACTGTTAATTTGCCCTATTACAGTTGCTTTGCCTTATTACAGTCAATTTGCCATATAACTGTTGCTTTGCCGTATTTCTGTCAATTTGCCATATTACTGTTGCTTTGCCTTATTTCTGTCAATTTGCCATATTACTGTTGCTTTACCTTATTACTGTCAATTTGCCACATTACTGTTGCTTTGCCTTATTACTGTTAATTTGCCCAATTACAGCTGCTTTGCCTTATTACTGTCAATTTGCCACATTACTGTTGCTTTGCCTTATTTCTGTCAATTTGCCATATTACTGTTGCTTTACCTTATTACTGTCAATTTGCCATATTACTGATGCTTTGTCTTATTACTGTCAATTTGCCACATTACTGTTGCTTTATGTTATTACTGTCAAATTACCGTATTACTGTTGCTTTGCCATAATACTGTCAATTTGCCATATTACAGTTGCTTTGCCTTATTTCTGTCAATTTGCCATATTACTGTTGCTTTGTCTTATTACTGTCAATTTGCCATATTACTGTTGCTTTACCTTATTACTGTCAATTTGCCATATTACTGTTGCTTTGCCTTATTTCTGTCAATTTGCCCTATTACTGTTGATCTGCCTTATTTCTGCAATTTGCCATATTACTGTTGCTTTACCTTATTACTGTCAATTTGCCTTATTACTCTTGCTTTACCTTCTTACTGTCAATTTGCCACATTACTGTTGCTTTGCCTTATTTCTGTCAATTTGCCATATTACTGTTGCTTTACCTTATTACTGTCAATTTGCCATATTACTGTTGCTTTGTCTTATTACTGTCAATTTGCCACATTACTGTTGCTTTATGTTATTACTGTCAAATTACCGTATTACTGTTGCTTTGCCTTTTTTCTGTCAATTTGCCATATTACTGTTGCTTTGCCTTTTTTCTGTCAATTTGCCATATTACTGTTGCTTTGCCATAATACTGTCAATTTGCCTTATTACAGTTGCTTTGCCTTATCTCTGTCAATTTGCCATATTACTGTTGCTTTACCTTATTACTGTCAATTTGCCTTATTACTGTTGCTTTGCCATATTACTGTAAAGTTGCCATATTACTGTTGCTTTGCCATATTACTGTCAATTTGCCATATTACTGTTGCTTTGCCTTATTTCTGTCAATTTGCCCTATTACTGTTGATCTGCCTTATTTCTGCAATTTGCCATATTACTGTTGCTTTACCTTATTACTGTCAATTTGCCTTATTACTCTTGCTTTACCTTCTTACTGTCAATTTGCCACATTACTGTTGCTTTGCCTTATTTCTGTCAATTTGCCATATTACTGTTGCTTTACCTTATTACTGTCAATTTGCCATATTACTGTTGCTTTGTCTTATTACTGTCAATTTGCCACATTACTGTTGCTTTATGTTATTACTGTCAAATTACCGTATTACTGTTGCTTTGCCTTTTTTCTGTCAATTTGCCATATTACTGTTGCTTTGCCTTTTTTCTGTCAATTTGCCATATTACTGTTGCTTTGCCATAATACTGTCAATTTGCCTTATTACAGTTGCTTTGCCTTATCTCTGTCAATTTGCCATATTACTGTTGCTTTACCTTATTACTGTCAATTTGCCTTATTACTGTTGCTTTGCCATATTACTGTCAAGTTGCCATATTACTCTTGCTTTGCCATATTACTGTCAATTTGCCATATTACTGTTGCTTTGCCTTATTTCTGTCAATTTGCCCTATTACTGTTGATCTGCCTTATTTCTGCAATTTGCCATATTACTGTTGCTTTACCTCATTACTATCAATTTACCATATAATTTTGCATTTGCTTATTATTGTCAATTTGTCTTATTACTGATAATTTGCCATATTACTGTTGCTTAACCTTATTATTGCTAATTTGCCTGACATGTACTGTTCGATTGCTTTATATTTTTTATTTTTGCCTCTTCTTTTCTTTTACTTTTTATTGTAAACTTTGTCAAGTTTGTGTTTTAAGATAGTGTTGTCCTTTTTTCGTATTTAACTATGGCTATTCACTTTACAAATTCATGGTTCTTTTTTTTTACTTGTTATTGTAAACTTTGTCAAGTTTGTGTATTTGATAGTGTTGTCCTTATTTCGTATTTAACTATGGCTATTCACTTTACAAATTCATGGTTCTTTTCTTTTACTTGTTTCATTAGCATAATCTAAATTTGACACATGATTATCACTTGTAATATAAAACATTATGCAAAGATCTCAAAACATATTCTTTAATTAATACATCAATTAATTGACTTGATAAGCATTTTTCTTCCTAATATTGATGATTGTTATTGTACCCTCCTGATACTCTTCCTCTTGTTATATGTGATTACCTGCGTGACTTCCAGAAAGCAAATTACAATGGCAGTTAACGGAACCAGTTAATGAAAGAATCTAATGACAGCTACTATTCAGGCAATCAATTAATTGTCATACGGGATACACGCTTGGGCGATCATACGTCGAAAGAAGCATGACTGACTGGGCAGAAGATTATCTCGCAGTAGGTTGCAATTATTTTCTGCGGTAGATTGGTTGCCAGCCAAAACTAAAGAACCCAATCAGTCCTGTTATTTAATCCATAACTGGAGGGAAGAGACGGATTAATACCTTTCCCAAGGGTATTTGCGCGTAAGTGAATGCAAGGAAATTCAAGTAGAATTCGAACTCGGCTCCCCGATTTCTCGTTCCAAGCCGATATCCACTGCACCACAGAAGCATATCCCCCATTCAGGTAATACGCAGCGTAATAATACTTTTCGGACTTATATATTTCTAGTAACTTGTAACTCTTGTTTCTTGTTATACTAATATACTGCTTTGAGCCTACCTTCTTGTTCCCTGTCTTACTTCCATCACAAACCGGTTACTACGACTTTGCGGCGAAGTTTCACCACAATTCCACAACAGTCATGCTGTCTCGTCTCGTCATAGTATTCGATTTTTTTTAATAAAAAATTGTTAATTATAAATTTCGACAAATATTTCCATCTTTTTAATTTTCAGTTGCTTTTTGACATTTTATTTTAAGATCGTTTGTAACTAAAATGTATCGAATATAAAGAACTTAACTATTAAAAATGGTAGCCTTCGTAGACTAATAGATTATACAGAAGCAATTTGCACCCTTATCCTACAGAGAAAATCTATTCTTTATTTATGAACCACCTAATTTATAAACATAAGTGAGTTTAAGTCTTGGATTTGATTAAAATGTAACTAGATTAAAATGAACGGAACTTTATTAACCATTAACAAGATTTATTCTGTGAAATCAAAGTAAATAATACAGCTAATAATACAGTTTTGAATATATCAATGTGTACTTTTTAGGAGAAGATCCTTTTAAAAGACAAAATGCATGGTTGCTAGCAGAAGCGACAACAACGCGTGAGCTACGTCGGTGCTAAACAAAAATAGGTACATAAATTATCTATTTGGGTAAAGTATTAACAAGTGATTGGAGGTGTGTCACAAAAATACTTCCCAGAAACAAAGCAAAGTATCAACACATAGGAAAAATGTTACTCGAAACAATGAAAAAAGTGATGAATTACTCTAGAATTTCTAATCACAGTAACTGTTAGATTATCACCTTAGAATTGAAAAGTTAGAGTGACAGTAATGTGATTCGACTGACGAATGATAAGATAAGAATTCATTTATTAAATTCTGAGAAATGAAGCCCTATAAAAAAGAACTGCATATAATATGACCATAGCAAAAAGTAAAAACGCAGTAAAACTTTTTAAAAACGTGAGGAAAGAAAGACTGAAGAATTAAACACTCACATAATATGTTCAAAAATAAAGTACTTTAAAAGTTTGGAAAAATTGAAGACGAACGATAAAGATAGAGCAAGAGTAAGGAGGCAAGAGTTAAAGAAAAGAAGTCGGGGAGAGACTTAGTGATCATGTTTTGAAAAATGTAACGCATCAAAGAATAAATCAAGTTTCAATTTGGGTCAAGTCACAGGAACTAACCAACGTCTCTATCCACTGGGCCATGTATCCTTAAGGACAAGAATCACTGAATTTTTGGGACTTATACACCTAATGTTCAGTAACCATTTTTTTTTACCAGAGTTCATATTGCAATTTTTTGAAGTTAATAGTTTTCTCAAGTATTTTTGATGTTAATGGTTTTCTCTAGTAATTTTACTAGAGCTCATAGTTCAAAGAATTGTGAGTTCAATACCAGGCTATAGCAGTGATGAACAAGTATCTTACAGGGTTAGAGTGAGATAACTCGTGACTACCAAAAGAAGCACTACTACGCTAGTAATGAAGATCATATACCCCAGTGATTGTATTAAAGGGTTCGTTTCGAAATGCTTAGCACCTAAAGAAGGTCGGAGCGAATAGTGACCGAAACGTCGTACAAATGGCAACAAAGATAGACCGAATAATGTAAAAACTGTAAATATTAGCTCATCTCAGAAATATAGACAAACGTTTTTTTTTTTATTTCTAATCCTCTATTTATATTATCGAGCATACAAAAACGATCTTCGTATTGTTAAATAATTCACAGGGGTAGAAGATTAAATGTTGTGGATTCTTGTTTAGAAACCACACAAAATAATTTTTGTTTTAATCATTTCACCCCAAGCAAGGCAATTCACTGCCACTATTGCGCATGGGGTCACATGGAGCAAGGTAAAGACAAATAGTGGTTAGATATAGGAAATGTCAGAAGGACGGTGATAGATGGGTAAGGATACCGAGGATGAGGGTTGGGTAGATGGGAAGAGAGTTTGGAAGATTAGATGCGGGTTAGTGTGTTAGGAGGTGTTTATTGACCTTACATTTAAGCTCCTGGAGATTGTAGCCATCGGGGAAGCAATCATGTGGAAGGGAATTCTACAGTCGGGAGGTGCGAGAAAAGAAACTATTGGTGTAGAAACTGCGGTCACATTTTGTCGGTTTCACTGTAAAAGCGTGGGATCTAGTTGCTAATCTAGTATCTCGTGCAAATTCGTACCTAGGGGGCACCAGTGATCTAAGTTCATCGAAGCAGAAGCCGTGAAAGTTTTTATAGAAGAGACACAGGGAAGCCACGTCGCGCCGGTGAGAGAGAGACTGCAGCCGGTCTGCCATGTCGGTATCGATCACATTACAGACACTCCGTTGTACTTTGTCGAGAACCCCGAGGAGAATAATAATAACAAAAACGGACATGGAGATATAAAATGTAAGTTATATTGAACAAAATGTATACAACCTGGAACACGGGTTAGTAAATTCAGGAACACTGTTAGTAGGAATCAATATATACAATCTTGTAAAGAATAAGTAAATCCTGGTAATAAGTCTATATTCTTACTGACCGACTTAGCAGCGATCCAACTACTCATCTTCTGCTTCACACTCTCTCTAACACTCACCGTGAGACAATCACTGCCGTTCTCTGTAGGCAGGATAATATGTACACCTTAGAGAGTCCATTTATTGTGCAATAAAGGGGTGTTCTCCAACATCAAGTCATCCAGTGAAAAATAAACTCACCTCATATTATTGACGTCAGATTAAATAAGATCACTGACATTAATTTCTGTGCGAGGCAAGATTCTTAACTACACAGTTTTATATATGTTTTCATATCATATATAAAAGTGGAAGAAAGATAAAAGTTTATTTAAAAACTTTATCAAAAAGATATACTTTTCTGCTTTGTTATATCTGGTATTGAAGTAAACAAAATCGAGCAGTTTGAATGGTGTTCATGAGAAAAAAATCTTGTCCTTAAAATCGTGTTTCATGGAACAAAAGAAACATATCACTAGCTAAGTGTTTTATATGGATGCCTTTAAAGTACATATATTGTACCCCGGAGCACTTGTTCCTGGATAGAATTTAATTTTACAGTATTCTTTTATGTCTGCGTGTGATCAATCATGTGCTGACATGACGATACATTTGACTTATTTCCTCATCTCCATATAAATTTACATTCTTGTTTCACAAAAGCGTAAGAGTGTTTTCTTTATCGTCATGTTCTTCAAACTTACCAAAGGAAAATTCCACATTTTGTTTCCACTCATGAAATCACCTCGAGGGCTTTTTCCTGCTTATTTGCCACCTCGGTTCTCTGGTTGAGGTTTCATTGTCATCAGTAAGTCAGAAGAATTATTTTGCCCATGCGTAACAATGTTTGTCTTCACTGAACTTACAAATTCTTTTTTATCATCTGACTTTTATCACGCTGATCAGAATAATTCAATGTCATTTTACTCATCATAACACTTTCCCTAGGGGTATTTCATGATATCTATCTATCTATCTATCTATCTATCTATCTATCTATCTATCTATCTATCTATCTAAAGTGTTAATTATCTGTTTATCTGTAAATTTATCTATGCAAAGTGGGAGTTATCTATCTTTGTCTATGTATAGTATTTTATATCTATCTATCTATCTATCTATCTATCTATCTATCTATCTATCTCATTCTGTTCATATCTATATATCTATCTATCTCGGTCTGTTCATATCTATCTATCTATCTATCTATCTATCTATCTATCTATCTATCAATCTGGTGTTAATTATCTAGTGATAATTTTATATCTGTTTTAAGTGTTAATTTTCTATCTGTCTATGTATGTATGTATGTATGTATGTATGTATGTATCTATCTATCTATCTATCTATCTATCTATCTGTGTTAATTATCTGTCTATCTTTCAATTTATCTGTATATCTATATAAAGTGTTAGTTATTTATCTAACTTTCTGTCTTAGTTATTTATCTAACTTTCTGTCTATGTAAATTGTTTATCTATCTATCTATCTATCTATCTAAAGTGTTAATGATCTGTCTATCTGTACATTTATGTATATAAAATGTTAGTTATCTATTTATCTTTATGTCTATGTACAGTGTCTTTTTTATCTATCTATCTATCTATCTATCTATCTATCTATCTATCTATCTATCTATCTATCTATCTATCCATCTATCTGTGTTAATTATCTGTCTATCTTTCAATTTATCTGTCTATCTATATAAAGTGTTATTTATTTATTTAACTTTCTGTCTATATAAATTGTTTATCTATCTATCTATCTATCTATCTATCTATCTATCTATCTATCTATCTATCTATCTCTGATATCCCCCTACCCGGATGTAATCCCAACACTTACTGCCAGTGGGCCATTTATAGGGTAGTCGGTTGCAATTTTGATTTTTACTTACTCAGTCTGATTATGGTTTCTGCCAAAAAATGTAAATTTCTGTTGAAATTGCAAAACATTACATTTGTTAGAACGTTACAATTGCGGGCTTTGATATTTTTTTTTCTGTCTTCCTCTCTAAATCCTACCATTTCGTCTATGTCTAGTCTGATCGAATGTGCATTGTGGCGCAGTGGATATCGGCTCGGAACGAGAAATCCGGGGAGCCGATTTCGAATTCCATTTGAATTCCTTACATTCATTTACGCGCAAATACCCTTGAGAAAGGTATTAATCACTCTCTTCCCTCCAATTATGGACTAAATAACAGGACAGATTGGGTTCTATTGCTTTGGCTAGCAACTAGTCTACCGCAGAAAACAACCTACTGCGGGATAATCTTCTGCCCAGTCAGTCATGTCTCTTTCGAGACATGATCGCCCAAAGCGTATATCACGTATGGCATTTAACTGACTGACTGACTAGTCTGATCTGGCGTTAAATTTTATTTAGGCTTGAATTATTTAAATGTAAATCATTTTCATCTATCTTTCAAATTCTGTATGGATATATTTATTTTTCCTTAAATCTGTTTTCCTCTCTCTCTTTTCTATAACGGAACTTTTCCCGAGACATGTCTTTTTTTACTTTTAAAAATTTCTCTTGCATTAGGACTAGATTATTTTCTTCTTTCTTTCTTTCTTTCTTTCTTTCTTTCTTTCTTTTGGTACATATCATGAATGTACTTGAATTTATCCCGATGAAACTTAGTAAATCATTATCTTTCATTTTATTGTATTTTTTTGTTTTTATTGTATTTTTCAAATTGGAGTAGATAGACTCTACTATCGCTCGGTTCGCACTCCTCCGACCTCTATTGAACAAGAATAGCGGCTCATTCTTTGTTCCCTGTTAAGGAAATGGTTTCCGGCTCTCTTCCTCTCCTCAGATCTCAGTATTGGAGCTTCCGCGATTTTTCAAGGATGTGTGCGGTCGGTGACAACGTCTCTTCATTTTAAGGGTACCGGGTTGGAAGTTTTCTGGTTGCTGCTTCCGACTGGTAGTTAGGACCCCTAACTCTTCTGTAGTGACAGGAATGACTGCTCTGATCAACAGTGGCATAATATCGGTGTTTTGCTGTGCCATGTCGCGCATGGACCAATGTCCCTGCATGCGCTTCCGGTGGACAAACCCTAGGTCACACTTTGATGCAGTCTCCGCCATCTACCTACCAGCGCATGGCGCAGTCAGTGATAGTCTGCCTCCTCTACTCGAGGTCTCTCTTCACCAAAAACAAATATAAAGAACCGTATCTCAATCATAAAAAAAAAACAAAAAAAAACAAAACTAAACTTTGCGAAGTAAAATCACTTAAACATTTTCTTCACGAACACCTGTGGTATTCGAACAAACTTTTGTGGCGTAGAATCGTTCCTCCACGAAAAGTCCCCTGACATCCTAGCGCTCTGTGTGAGTAATCTTGACCCCTCAATCCCCTCCTTTGACTTCTCGAATCCTAGCTACCTTCCCCTCCTAAGAAAAAACTCCACTGTCCATATACATGGTCTGGAGGTTTACGCCAGTAAACACCTCCCTCTAACTAGGGTGACTTCTCTCTAATACCCTGACCACCCTTACGAGTGTCTCGTCTTTCTCTTCACAAATCTGTTAGCTATCTTTACTTTCTGTACTGTTACCCTTCCTCTCTCGACTGCTTCCTGCTTGACACTCTCTCTGACAATATAGATAAGGCTAATTCTTCCCAGCCATTTGTTAACATATTTGTGTTCAGAGATCTTAACACCCAACATACCAAGTGGCTAGAAGACTCTGTCACTGGTTCATGCCATAAACTACTTCTCAATCTCTTACGCAAGTGGTAGATTTGCCAATGCGCTTTTCCAGTATTCCCCCAGGACACGCTTCTCTACTAGATCTTTGCTTCATCTCTGTTCCTGATTGCTGCCAAATCTAGCAGCTTTGCCCTCTCGGTAACTTCAATCATTCTGTAGCTTTTATTAATATCTCTCTTCACTCTCATTTCCTCTAGGAGCCTTCTATCAACAGCATTTTCTAATGCTACCAAAGAGCTGGATGTGCGTTGTGGTGCAGTGGATATCGGCTCTGACCGAGAAATGGGAGATCCGAGATCGAATTCCAGTTGAATTCCTTGCATTCACTTACGCGCAAATATCTATAGGAAAGGTATTAATCCGTCTATTCCTTCCAGTTATGGGTTAAATGACAGGACAGACTGGATTCTATAGCATTGGCTGGCAACTAGTCTACCGCAGAAAGCAATGCAACCTACTGCGCAAGCAAGGGTTATCGTATCACTGGACACTTGCTTGATCTGATCCAATCTTTCCTATCAAACCACATAATGAAAGTTGTCTTGAACGGGCATGCCTTTACATCCTATCACAAGAACGTTTGGTGTCCCATAAGGCTCTCTCCTGGGCACGATGCTCTTTCTGATCTTCATAAACGACCTTTCTGACGTGACAAATTCCAAATAGGCATCTACGCGTATGAATCCAATATTTGCTTCCGCCTCAGTAAGAAATCTGGTGAGCCGGCCAAAGATAACCTCACTGGTGATCTCGAGAAAGACCTCCGCTCTGTGGTAGACTGGGGTAAGAAATGGCATATAAATTTTAATGCTTCTAAAACGAAGCTGCTGTCAACTATCACTGGCAGTCCTTCCTACCCCGTCAGCACGGACCAAGCGAGTCTCCCTGAAAGCAATACACAGCACCTCCTCTTCCGCCCTCAAAGTAGAAGAATTTTTTAAACTAAAATGCTACAAAAACAAATTCTTAAACTAGCATGTAGACTAATAAACCACACAACATCTAAAATTGAGAAAATAAACAAACAAATAGTGGAAAAATATTCTTAAAACAAAGCGTGCACTGAAAATAAAATAATAGAAAAGACACAAAATAAACAATTGACTGGTTTAACAATATTACGAACAAAGAGAAATGGTCGTTCACAAAATTAAACCCATTCATCCACAAAGAAAGAAAATATATCAATAATACATTAAACATAGAGGAAGGATATATAAACTTCCGGGAAGATGATTAAACATCATCAAATACAAAAAAAAGGCCATACTGTATATGCCATAACATCAAAATATGGCTAGAAAAAGCGCAACTACCATCAACAATACCATGACACTATAATATGAGTAGAACTTCAACGAAACAACGGAAAGATACGGCGGCGCAGAAATAAGAAAAATTATTGGTATACATGTGGAGGATAGGAAATTGAAGAGCGAAAATCAACTTTCTTCTTCGCTTTTATAAAAATTCACAATAACGTGTGAAATCCTGATTGTGCCGCATGAAAAAAGGATTGACCTCGTGCTTACAGAAAAAGGCTAAACCGGATTTCGCGAATAAATGTTAAATTGATTTTCTGACCAACTGAAGTAATTTGAAAGACTAAAAAGACTTCGTGATCCAGTGAGAAAAATCTAAAGGATATATAAATGACTTCGATCAGCGTCAGTCAATCAGATGGGGGCAGCAAGAGAGCGAGAGAGAGAGAGAGAGAGAGAGAGAGAGAGAGAGAGAGAGAGAACTAAAATGTAACGGGAGAAACTTCAACCATGACTCGGACGTAAGGTCGCGTCGCACATTGTTCTCTTTCTCTTTCTTTCTCGTGTGCTGATTTTATTTTATTTCTTCTCCATCCCAAGACATTCTTACCAAACAAACGTTCATGCATACGTACGCATAAACTTTTTCGAACAAAGAACTACTACAAACTCTGCCCTTAACTTCTTAAAATGGTTTCTAATTGCACATTAACTTCTACAATTTATGTTATAATTTCCTTTATTAAATTTCTATTTTTACAGGAAAAATGTATATTTTTATTTTTCCTTTATTCCACACTATTCAATACAATTCCACAATCTCTAAACTTCTGTAACCAAACCAGCCGACTACAAATATTCTGATGAAAACCTTCTGATAATTCTGGATAAAAATTGTAAGATGTAGGGAGTTTGGTCATGTATAACAAAAGGCTGAATCAATAAACATTAACCATCTCCCTGTAGCTATATATACATAAAAAAACTAACAAAAATATCAACAAAAATTATATAGATTTATACACTATAATGATACAACTTTAAAACTAGGTAAAGTAAAAAAAACAGACAATAAAAATCTTCAACACTCTAGGATTCAGTAAAGACAATTTTTAAAATAGTACATTTCTTATGAATAACACTTAACTTAAACAACAATATATAGCAAGCTTACAGAAAGAAAAATAACAACCCCATATATATCAACAAGATTTGATGGATTCAAACACACACCAATATCTTCAAACAAAAGGCTATTAACGAATTTCAGTAACATAAAATATATGCAACGAAAACAAAGAAACAGCAGATACTCAAATAAACTCGAATTGACAAACAAAAACAATCCAAACAAAAACAATAGAAGAATAAATTTAAACTGATTCAATCCACCCTACAACAACACAAACATAAAAAGAAATATAGAAAAAATATTTTCCAACATAATAGAAAACCACTTCCCCAAACACAAAAAAAATGCAATATCATTAACAAAAAAAATAGTCAAAAACAAATACAACTGCATTGAAAAAAATGGAAAAAATAATAAATATATACAAGAAAATACTTAATAAAACCAATAACTATAACAGAAACCAACAACAAAATACGAAGGGTGTAATTGCCGACAGAAAGACAACTACTCACTTAATAATAAATGTTTAGCCAACAGTATAACATACAAAGCTACTGTGATAAGTAACATTAACACAGATGAAAAGATCTAAATCGGAGCAACAGAAACATCATTTAAATAAATATATAAATCACAAAATAGCGCTCAATACAGAAAAATACAAAAAAAAACAAACGCTATCAATATATACATAAAACGAGAAACGAAATTACATTACTATTAAAATTAAATAGAAAATAGTAAAAAAAAAACACAGCATCAATATCAAAACTGTAAATTATGCCTAGGAGAGAGACTAGTAATAAACAGCTTTAAAACGAAAATAAAATATTAAAGAAACGAGATAATGGGAAAATGTAGACGTGTGATCAAATACTTGTCTTGCTACACAAATAACAATACAAGAAAACAACAAAAGCAAATAAAACCTGAATATACAAACACTCAATCGCGAAGAAAACAAAATAATATAATCACCAAACGAAGACCACACATAAAGTAAACAAACATAAATATACTCACTAACACAAACACCACAACCAAAAAAAAAAAGCTTTAAGCAGTCAAACACATCAACACAGTAAGACAAAAAAATCAAGCCAATAAAAATGTTCAATTTAAATGACAAGAATTAACCAACTAAAAAAGCGGACGACAATCCAATACAACACAATTAAACGGACATCCACTCACGCGTACATTAAAAAGCAATAAATAAATCATTAAAAAAAATCAAACACCTGCACAATAACATAAAAATAAAAAAACAAAATCAACCGATTACAAGTGGGACCGAAAAATCAATAAAATCAGAAAATATAACATTACACCAAACTCCCTATAAATAGGAAAGGTGACCGGAATTTAACAGCCAAAAAAAGAATAAATGAACAGCCCCGATTATTGATGATATCATAACGGTTTCCTCACGAACTTACGAAGTTGACATAAACCTGCTAAGTTAAAGTGACAAATTCGTTGCATTAGAATTATCAATAGTCTATCTCCACCCCGATATGGAGGACTTTATGATAAATAACTGTTCACCAAAATAATTTTCATCAGTAAAACGACTGAAAAACAACAGTCTTGGCGTCTAAAACTATCACAACGCAACACACACACACACACACACACACACACACACACACACACACACATATATATATATATATATATATATATAAACTTGTTTTTTATTTAAAATGAATATAGTTTATATTGAAACACGGAAATTTCTATGTTCGCGATTTCACCACATCATCATGCAATGTTAGTTCCTTGTTATGAATATATATATATATATATATATATATATATATATATATTTAATCATTTCACCCCAAGCAAGGCATTCCACTGCCACTATTGCGCTTGGGGCTACATAGGGGGAGGTAAATAGGAAGAGTGGTTAGATATAGGAAATGTCAGAAGGGGGGGTGATAGATAGTTGGGTGGGTGGGAAGAGTGTTTGAAAGAATGGAAGTTAGTTTGTTAGGAGGTGTCTATTGACCTTACATTTAAATTCCTGGAGATTGTAACCGTCGGGGAAGCAGGCATGTGGAAGAGAATTCCACAGTCGGAAAGTGCGAGAAAAGAAACTGTTGGAGTAGAAGTTGCGGTTGCATTTTATCGGTTTCACTGTAAAAGGGTGGGATCTAGTTGCTAATCTAGTATCTTGTGCAAATTCGTACCTAGGGGGCATCAGTGATATAAGTTCATCGGAGCAGAAGTCGTGAAAGTATTTAGAGAAGAGACACAAGGAAGCCACGTCGCGCCGGTGAGAGGGAGACTGCAGGCGGTCTGCTAAGTCGGAATCGATCACATTACAGACCCTCCGGTAGATTTATAAATGTGCAGCGGTTTTAGCAATGGATTCGATATAGTCCTTGAGGTCCACTTGAAGTATGTTAGTGGAGGTGTCGAAATTTATTTTATTTAAGTTACGTTTAAACTGTTTGATGTAGATAGCTTCTAGAATTTTAAGTTTTCGTTTGTTATTTTCTTGTCTAAATATATATGTATTTTCAACAAGTGTTTTCCTAAGAAGGCTGTGTTGATAGCCGTGGTGTTTTAAATGTCGAAATATGTTAGAATATTCCGGAATACTTACCCCCTACACCCATAGTAGTAGCAGTTCCCAGACCAACCCCCTCATGCCACTATAGTACCACCACTCGTTCTCGGCCTGCGGCCATGTGCGACGAAAAAAATGGACCTGTTTAATTTTCTCTGTATAACTCCACTCTGTTAATAATTTAAATGTACTATGTTCACTGTATATTAAATGTACATCCTTTGATAATGGCTTATGTAAGCCGAAAGCTCAGACCTGATAAAAAATCAACAATTACTGTCATTTCTTGTCGTCTTTTCATGCCAACACTATCAAGCTAATCAGATCATACGAAAGGATCTTACACAAAATAAATAGACAGAACTTGTCTATATTATTCAATGAAACCTGTATTAATATATATATATATATATATATATATATATATATATATATATATGAATGATAAATATGGCAACGGTTGAATCGGCATCTAAAGAGGACTACACATGTAAGACATGTTATAGAAGGCGCATTTAAATGCATAAGAATCAACGGCGGTCAGTGGCAATCTTATAACTGAATTCTGCATGTCTCTTTCCGTAGCTTATGCAGAGGAAGCTCATGAAATCCAGTGTGTATGCTTCTTCCTGGCAAGGTGAAATCCACCTTGAACAAATTAACGCCATCGGCACATTCTTCTGCTCTGATTTTCTTTCCCGACCAACGAAAACTTGCACAGTCAAAAGGCAATAGGGAATAAATGAGGGAAGAATGTTCAGGATAAAATGGAAGCTTCTAGTCTTAAGTGTACACCTCAGCGTGAAGCAAGGTTTTATTTTATTAGATTAATAATGGTTTTATTAAAATATTTTCTAACATTCAGATAGTAAAAATTGTTTCTTAAACTTACCCATAGCAGTAGTATTTTGTCTACGGAACAAACGACATTAGGATAAACCCTGATAAAATATTTTCACTGTCTGTTTTATACATATTGTTTGTTTTTTTATCAACATATTAATTATAAAAATAAAATATAGTGCGTTATACAATATTTAACACACATTTGTATTTTGTATTATATTATGGATGTCGTTTTTTCGAATTCAGTCACTTTTAATCGAATTTTCCCCAATCAAGGCGGTAAAGTGTTACTGGACATAAAACATTAGAAAACAGCAACGAGCGAGAACGATAAAAGTAAAATCAAGAAGTCAGTGGATAGCGATTTACATACTTTTAAACTTTTGAAGATGAAAGTTAACCGGAAAGCATAAGTGTGAGAAAATAAACTGTTAGCGTAGATCTTACGGTTACATCTAGCGAATTCAACACTAAATTTATGAGACGACAAGCTAATCCAATTATGAACTTAACTTAATAAAGAACAAGAAAAAGGAAGCAACTGTACGGTGTTGAGAAAATGATTGAAACCGAGATACCTGCTGAGGACCGATAATATTTAATTCTATAAAAAGAGTGAAACCGTTCAGAGATGGTTAATGTTTATTTAATTCGGCCTTGTGTCATACATAAGCGATCTCTTTACAGCTTACGCGTTTTATCCGTTGTCATCATTAGAAGGTTATCAGCAGAAGGTTGGTCGTAGATTGAAATGCATGAATTAGTGTGGAATAATAAAATATACATTTTTCATGTTAAAATAAAAATTTATGAAAAGGAAAGAGTGACAAGAATAGGTAGCAGTTAATGTTCAATGAGAAAGTTAAGGTTAACAAGATTTGTAGAAAATGATCCTAGTAGTAGTTGAAAAAGGTTTATGCGTACGTACATTTGTATTTATGAGCGTTTGTTCGTAGGAGTGTTTTGGAATGGTGAAAAAGAAGTAAAATGAATCAGCACACGAGAAAGAAGGAGAAAGAGAAGACGTGCGGCGCGACCTATGTCCTGGCCGTGGTTGAAGTTTCTCCAGTTACATTTTAGTTGTCGCTACTTCACTTCCGGTCTGACTGATGCTGATCGAGGTCATTTATAGTAGTTTAGATTTGATCGCGAAGTTTTTTTGGTCTTGTCAGTCGCTTGCATTGGTCAGAAAATCAATTTACCATTTACTTGCGAAATCCGGTTTCGATTTTTTCTTTAAGCACATGGTCAATCATTTTTTCTATTTGGGAAAAACCAGATTTCACATGTTATTTTTGTAAAAGTGAAGAAGAAAATTGATTTTAATTCTTAATTCTCCACAAGAGTACCGGACCATAGGTGGCAGAAATTTCTAAGAATGGAAGAATGGTAGACTTATAGATATGCACGATAGATTCTGGAGAGAGAAATTGTCTAGCACGACATAGCCAACCAAATTTCTTAGCAGCTAATATTCCCTCTGTCTGTTCTATAAATATTTTCATGGCTTCTGCTTCGACGAACTTACATCACTGGTGCCCCTGCCATATGAGTTTACTCGTGCAAGCAGACTGGCAACTGGGTTCCATTCATTCAATGTTAGATCAACTAAATGCAGCCGACTGTTCTACTCCACCAGCTTATTTTCTCGCGCTTCCCCCCTGTGGAACTCTCTTCCATATTATTGCTTTCCTGACGGCTACAATATCCAAGAATTTAAATGCAATGTCAATACCAATCTCTTATCCACTTGACTCCAGTTCTTTCTACATCACCCTGTATATATTTTCCTTTCTCTCTACCATTGCTGCAGTTATCACACCTGTATTCCCACCCTTCTCTTTCTCCTTTCTGATACCCCTTGTAACTGGTTCGTTTTTCTCTTTACTCTCCTTCTATCTAATGTTTCTCTTATGTAGCCCCCTTCGCATCAGTGGCGTTACCGCCTTGCTTGGGGTGAGACGACTAAAAAAATAGCAATGATTCATTATAGTCTTTCCATTTCATGTCATTCGAGACTCCTTGGAAGGCACAACGAGTTACTCTTTTGATGCTGATTGAATGCAGAAATGATGAGGATTATTTGTGATGCAAAACAATAATAACACGATGTTAAAAAAATACTAAATATTTTCCATATTATTGTTATTTTTTCATACTTGTTTAATTAATAAAAGTCAAGTTGTCCATGGAAGTTTAGCATGAATATAATAGGGCTTAATTATTCATGGACGGTGTTTTATCCAATTCAGTCATTTTTTGATAACACATCAAAAGAATGATGAAGAATATATTAGCAGTGAAAATGTTTTACTTAAATTTTGCTTTTAATTGCATTTTCAAGAATAAAAATTCAACACCTTATCATACCATAGTGCTTATTATTCAAGGGCGACACTTCATCCAATCCAGCCATAATAAGGTAATTTTAATTAGTCATTGATTAGTTTGAAAAAAGAAATAACGTTAGTGGTTCAACTAGGGAGAATTTTGTAAGACAAACAATTTCTTGTCGGAAACGATTTAATCTTATTTTCTGTTGTGCATGCATTTGGAAAACGTGATTTATTTTCTAACATTAAACTATTAAAATGTTACCTCTGGACAGATTTTCACAGATCAGAAAGAAAGAAAAATATTTCTGATGCAACTGTTTTTACCCAAAATTCCTTTTCCGGTAATGATGTCAATATAAAAACAAAAATAAAATTAAACAGCATTCGTGTTTTGCTTTACGAGTTGAAAATTGTAATCGTGTATTTGCTCTGAATTTTGAATTTTTGAAGGTTTTTGCTTCCTTTATTACTGCCTGAAAGATTTGTTCATTTATTTTGCAATTTTCTATCAACTTTCAATTTGATTTAGATTTCTATTGTTTTAAACAAGAGTCCAACCTTCGTTCTTTTTACACTTTGTCATTTGCCGTCGCTATTTTTCATACAAATTTACATAGACTAATAGCATTTTGCCTTTCGTAATGTTTTTATTTTCTTTATAGAGATAAGATTCTACAATTTGATTTTGCTTTTGACATCGCTCCGTAGGTTTCATTTTCATCAACAACATTTTTTTTTAATCATCTCACCCCAAGCAAGGCATTCCACTGCCACTATTGCGCATGGGGCTACATAGGGGAAGGTAAAGAGAAGGAGTGGTTAGGCATAGGGAATGTCAGGAGGAAGGTGACAGATGAGTAAGGATAGCGAGGATGAGGTTTGGACAGATGGGAAGAGTGTTTGATAGAACGGAAGCAGGTTAGTGTGTTAGGAGGTGTCTATTGACCTTACATTTAAACTCCTGGAGATTGTAGCCGTCGGGGAAGCAATCGTGTGGAAGAGAATTCCACAGTCGGGAATTCAGTATTCTTCTTCCTCTTCTTTTTCATTATATATATATATATATATATATATATATATATATATATATATAACTCCTCCCTTTTTTAAAATTTATCGGTTGTTTGAAAATTCTAGTATCGCGTTCGTAAAAAAAAATCCTATTCGTGTGAACATTCAAATCAGTTATTGTAAATTGCTTGAATATACAGAAATGATGAAACATAAGGTTTCGGATATTAATTCATTTTCAAATGAAAAACATTCCAAAGTTCTATAAAATAATTTTATTGAACATTTTTAATACAACTGTGTACTAGTCTAATTGTATTATGATCACAAACTAACTATGTGTTTTATCCCGGGAGGGGATAAACAGAGAAAGAATAGTGCAAGAAATAATTCTTAACACTGAGGATATATAAATAGAGATTTTATTATACCTCAGTACAATAAACCAAATACAAGTACACCAACGAACAGTTAACACGAATAACAATTAAGAAGGCAATGTCTCTATATAGGACGAATGCGTCCGTATTGAGAAGAAGGCTTCCGTCTAGTGATGTCTAACTCTCGTCTAAGACCGATGGTTCTCGATCACACTCGTGTAATGACGAATAATCTCGTATAGTCAGGAACACTCTCGATTACTCTCGAGCACTCTCGAGCACACTGTAGTTTGTTCCCGACTTGGTCTTTTAGAACCCGGGCCATACACATTCCTGGGTAGGACAGGATATTTCACTACAACACTATATATAAATATAGTCATTCGTAGATAGTCACGTTTCCCTGTATCACAGCTCGTCTGTACGGTTAGCCATCCGATTACTTTCAGCCAGTATTGAAACCTAACAGATTTAATAGCAGCCGGAGATTCTACTTCTAAGCTATCAGCGTACGGTAGAGAAATACAAATTTGGCGTGTGTTTACATTTTTATATAACACGCTATATATATAGTAATGCATGTTTCATTAAATAATATAGACAAGGTTTGTCTATTTATTTTTACGTAAATTCTTTTCATATCGTCTGATAAGCTTAATATCATTATCATTGAAAGAAGAAAGAAAATCACAACACTGATACATATTTTTAAAAAAATCCTATCTGAGTTTTCGGCTTACACAAGCCATTATCAAAGATGACAATTATATTACAATATATTAAACGGTTCACGGACGAACAATATTCAACTGTTTTTCTTTACATAGAAGATCTTCAAACAATCTTCAACAAACACGTGCATACAGAATGCTGGTAGCGAAAGGCGTACTACAGCTCATAATGTCACACATGACCACGTGAGAGTGAGGGCGAGAAGTATTAAGTTTGGAAAGCCATTTAGGTAACCAATGACTCATATATATATATATATATATATATATATATATATATATATATATATATAGGTCCTGGGTATGACAATAAATTATATCCTGCAGCAAGGCCTCTGATTATAAGGTTGTGAGGAGCATGGAACCACCTCTTAATTGCTGTTGTTCCCAGCTCCATCCTGACCCGTGGGGGTAGCACCTGTTAGAGTCCCAACTATGGGTAAATAGTCTGACCCCAAAATGCAGTCTAAAGTATAAAAATAGACTTTTATAGAAATATATACATAAGAACAGACTTTTATAGAAAAATATACAATTTTGGAGGAATAATATGACTAACAATACATTTGTTAATGAAAAAAATATTGCCATAAGATATTTTTAAAGGAAAAAAAACGACTACCAGCAATACATTTATAATACAAAACTGGAAGATATCTTCAGTTTTCTAAAATAATAATAATAATAATAATAATAAAATCTTTCATCAAAATATAAATCAACCTACTCACTATAACTGAACATTAAAAAAGTACTTTAAAATTATACCTTTTTGGCAGTAAATAAACCACAGAAGTTGAGATGCCGTTAAACAAAACTCAAATTCAAACTCTTTCTCTATATATATGTATATTTGCACGTTTGAAAAATAGAACTAACAGATGTTAGTTTTTTATCTTCTCTTTCTTGCCTGCTATGGTTCCATGTGGATGTGCGTTGTGGTGCAGTGGATATCGACTCGGGGATCCGAGTTCGAATTCTAGTTGAATTCCTTGCATTCACTTACGCACAAATACCCTTGGGAAAGGAATTAATCCGTCTCTTCCCTCCAGTTATGAGTTAAATAATAGGACAGATTGGGTTCTGTAGCCTTGGTTGGTAGCCAGTCTACCGCAGAAACAATGGCAATTTACGGCGGGATAACCTTCTACCCAGTCAGTCATGTCTCTTTCGAGACATAATCGCCCAAAGCGTGTATCATTTATGGCACCTGACTAATGGTTTCATGCTCCATAAACACGGGATGGTTTCACGGGATCGTTCTTTCGTGTTGGGTTTCTTGCGTGTGTTCAATCCACAACGCCGTTTTCAACATTTTATAAGAAATTTACCAAAGCTGTAGATATCCTCTAAATAATCTAACAGAATCCATTAAATGTCATACGTGCTATACGCTTAGGTGATCATGTCTCGAAAGAGACATGACTAACTGGGCAGAAGATTTTCCTCAGTAGGTTGCCATTACTTGTTGTAGAAGGCTGGTTGCCTAATAAGATTATAAAACACAGTCTGTTCTGTTATTTAACCCATAGCTAGAAGGAAGAGACGGATTAATGCCTTACCCAAAGGTATTTGCGCGTAAGTGAATGCACCGAATTCGATTTTTTGTTCCGAGTGGATATCCACTGCATTACGACGTGTATACTAATCTAACAGAATACTTAAGAGTTTTCATCTTTTAGCTGCAGACAATATTCATTAAAAGGTAAGTACGTTGATAAATTACATTCATAAATTTGAATTTAAAAGCGTTCAGAATATTTCCATTAACCTCTGTTTTTTTTTCCTCTTTTAATAGAAGAAATTTCCATATGCAATTTGTGCTCGACTAGCAAGTTATCTTTGCTTAATATTACTTATCGGACGGGACATTAGCAAAGTTAAATTCAGTGAAAGTCCATTTGTATCATATCTTGTACATTGTACCGATAACCTTATCATTGATTGGTTGATTAGCCCAGATGAAACGTCTTAAAGAGTAGGAGTTGTATTTCAGACTAGCTTTGATGTATTTAAGTGTTAGTCAGTGCTTAAGAAAAGGACAAGCCTATTTCTTGTGAGTAGATTTATTAAAATGCGCATTAATATATATTTAGGTGCGCGAACGTCTTCATTTCGACAAATGTGTTTCTTTAAATATATCAGTGTATGTAAACGAGTGCTCTGATTTGCGGTTGTGTTGTAAAGGATAAATATTTTACCTATATAAGTTCTAGTTTGTCTATCTAAATTTACAACGTTTATATTTGATGTGGTCCTGAAAATTTCTCGGCCATAAAATCAGTATTTCAGCAAAAAATAAATAAAATAAAATAAATTTAAAAAAAAAATGAAAAATAAATAAATGTAAGTTAATTCAGGATAGGAAATGGATATTCAATCACGTGTAACACATGAACATTTTTTTTTACATTTTTGTGGTACAGTGGATATCGGCTCGGAACGAGAAATCGGGGAGCCGAGTTCGAATTCTCGTTGAATCCATTGTATTCACTTACGCGCAAATACCCTTGGGAAGGGTATTAATCCGTCTCTTCCTTCCAGTTATGGGTTAAATCTGCTATTTAGCAGGACAGATTGGGTTCTATAGCCTTGGTCAGCAACCAGTCTACCGCAGAAAGCAATGGCAACCTACTGCGAGATAATCTTCTGTCCAGTCAGTCATGTCTCTTTCGAGACATGATCGCCCAATCGTGTATCACGTATGGCACTTAACTGACTGAACCCCCTGCACATCAGTGGCGTTCCCGCCTTGCTCGGGGTGAAATGATTAAAAAAAATGCGAGATACAGATCAGTCAAACAAAACTATTCGCACTCACCATGACTACCAACGTGCGGCGCTCATAGTTCTCTTGCAACAGGCTTGGCATTCCCACAACTAGCTATTTTATCCATGGATTAATAAAAAGCACAGTTACGCACATTCCTCAGGCGGGTAGTGTGAGAAAAAAGCAAATGGAGTAGAATTTGCGTTTACAATTTATTGGTTTCACAGTAAAAGTGTCGGACCTAGTTGTTAATCTTGTGGCTCGAGTAAATTTATATAAAGGGGGCACCTACATATAACTTTACCTGCCTTTAAAAGGAATCGAATATGTTTATGAGTAGTCTAACAAAATAAAAAGGTGAACAGTTAGATCAAGACTTACATGCTTGAGGTCATCTTACTGTACATGCATTACACACGCTCACACGCACGCGCACATACGCACGTACACACACACACACACGCACACACACACATATACGCTTATACATATAAGATTATACATATGCACTGAAAGTAGTTTTATATAAATAACACACACACTGATAGTCACTCATTAAGTTCCATACGTGATACACGCTTGGGCGATCATGTCCCGAAAAAGACATGACTGACTGGGCAGAAGATTATCCCGCAGTAAGTTACCATTGTTTCTGCGGTATACTGGTTGCCAGCCAAGGCTATAGAACCCAATCTGTTCCATTATTTGACTCATAGCTAGAAAGGGAAGATATGTATTATATTATTAAGTAGTAATTATTAGGGGATCAGTTTATTACTTAACAACAATAGAAAACTGATCCCCCACTTTATGCCTAGAAAATGTTTAAGTTATGTTTCCAATTATTATATATTCAGTCAGTCAGTTAAGTGCCATACGTGATATACGCTTAGGCAATCATGTTTCCAAATAGACATGACTGACTGGGTAGAAGATTATCTCGAAGTAGGTTGCCATTGCTTGCTGCGGTAGACTGGTTGCCGACCAACCGATTATGTCTGCCATTTAACACATAGATATAGGGAGAAGAGATAAATTATACTGCATTATTATATTAAGTAAAAATTTGTAGGGGATCAGTGTATTACTTAATAACAATAAAAAACTGATCCCCCACTTTATGCCTACTAAAAGTTTTAATTATGTTTCCAATTATTATATATTCAGTTAAGTGCCATACGTGATACACGATTAGGCAATCATGTTTCCAAATAGACATGACTGACTGGGTAGACGATTATCTCGCAGTAGGCTGCCATTGTTTTCTGCGGTAGATTGGTTGCCGACCGAGGCTATAGAACCCAATCTGTTCTGTTATTTAACCCATAACTGGAAGGAGGAGACGGATTAATACCTTTCCCAAGGGTATTTGTGCGTAAGTGAAGGTAGTGAATTCAAACTCGGCTCCCCGATTTTTCGTTCCGAGCCGATATCCAATGCACCACAACGCACATCATAGTACTTTCCTATAAAATTTTGTACATTTTGCGTGTATAGAGATATAAGTAATCACGCTAGTCATGTCATACCAAACGGATTTATCAGTCGTGAAATTAAGTTTTCATGTAAAGATACTTCGTACTGTCTGTGCGTGTACAAAAAGATATGACCACAACTTACAAAAAAATATACAAATGCAAAACCAGCACTAATTCTCCATCTGGTGCAAGTAATTGGAGGGAGAAGGTATATTATCGAGGACATCACTGTGAATGTGAGAAGGAAATTTCGGGATGTTTTCAGTCTCTTCCAATAATTCTAGTGTAACAAGATTTGCATGAAAATAAAGCATGGACTCTGATTACAGTTAAATGTAATCAAAACTGGAAATAGTCAGCCGTTTATCTGTAATGCTACAACGCTATAATCATGCCACTGGGAGCCATGTTGCTTTCTAAAATTTACCTTACGTGACAAGTCATGTCAGCACCTGAGAAAATTTGTATTTTAGAGGTTTTTGAATTTGTAAATTTCTGATAAAGAATATTCAACTCATATGTATATATACACTACCGGCCATGATTATTAGCCCACCCTAGAAATGATGTATTTCATACGATTTTTAGTAGATAATTCCAAACGTAAATAGAACTGTTCTTTTGCTATTATTACTTTGGAAAATATTACAAGGCAAAGAAGCAAAGATAAACTCGTCCGAATCACCCTAATTTTTTTTATTCTTTCATTGATGAAACTGCAACATAGGTAATTAGTAAATATTTATTAATTAATTTGATGCACAAATTATAGTTCAATATTAAAAAAAACAACCTTTTCTTTTTTCATTTACAATTATTCACTTGGCAATAAATACTAAAAAAATAGTATGAAATACACCATTATTTTAAAACACTAGTGTGGCCTAATAATTATGCCCGGTAATGCATATATATAAGAATACTCAACCTTTATATATATATATATATATATATATATATATATATATATATAGATGACTATTTACACTCTCACACCCTGATTGAACACTCTGTAAGAATGGTAGACTTTGAAAAACAGTAACTACACTGGCATGTATGCATCGCTCATTCAGTAATGGATTAGAGCACTCTGGCTATTGGGCGGGTATAATGACAATATACACGCTAAAACGTCTGCATTCTTATACCGAACGTTCATAGCCCAGAGGTAGAATCGCCGATTGACGCCGACAGGTTTCGATCCTGGGTTAAAGACAATCGAAGCCTAACTGATGAGCCGTGATACAGCGAAACAGATCTGTCTGCGGATTACTATATATATATATATATATATATATATATGCCATCCACATACAAGCCTGTTTTGCTGTATCACAGCTCATCAGTGTGGCTAGACATTCAATTGCTTACAGCCAGAATCGAAACTCGATGATTTGGTGTCAATCAGAATCCCTACTACCTTAGCTATCGGTGCATGGACGGATAGAGGAAATTTTATCGTGCTATATGGGGTGTATACACATGCCAACCACCAGGCGAACATAATCGATTATGAAGAGTAATGTGTAAAACGCAGAAGTGGTAACTATTTTTAAAATATTTCTCTCTATAGTGATCAATCGTAATGAAAGCATAATTTATTAGTCATCCATATACAAGCCTCTTTCGCTAAGTAATTATATATATATATATATATATATATATATATATATATATATATATATATAATTACTTAGATTTTGCTCATCTAAGTAAAATCTAAGTAATTATATATATATATATATATATATATATATATATATATAATTACTTAGATTTTGCTCATAATAAAATTAAACCTGTACACAAATATATTAAAAAGTGTTCAATACAATTATATGGTAGAATTTTTTAATATTCTTCATTTGTAAACAGGTTATTACGCGATTTGGCTTTCTACAATGTGGTGTTTTCATGCAATTTAAAATCGCCTATATATACATATATATAATATGTTTATGTAAAACACGTTTTCATAAACCAACTAAGAGGAGTTCATGATAACGCGTGTAGTCAAAGTAAAATCCATTAAAAAAATGTCTTCAAAATATGTAGCAATTTTAAAAAATGAGCGAGATGCAAGTTGAAAAAATAACTCAGTAGACAGACTTTGTCAGTATTGTTCAAGAAAACGAGTTTCAAGATCATTAAAACTCTTGTAAAAATTATAATTAGACGGAGAGCCCATCATACTTAAAAGAGAGAGTTACTTTCAATCACATGATATATATATATATATATATATATATATATATATATATATATATATATGGTCCACCTACACTGATGAGCTGTGATACAGCGAAAGAGGCTTGTATATGGATGACTAATAAATTATGCTTTCATTACGATTGATCACTATAGAGAGAAATATTTTAAAAATAGTTACCACTTCTGCGTTTTACACATTACTCTTCATAATCGATTATGTTCGCCTGGTGGTTGGCATGTGTATACACCCCATATAGCACGATAAAATTTCCTCTATCCGTCCATGCACCGATAGCTAAGGTAGTAGGGATTCTGATTGACACCAAATCATCGAGTTTCGATTCTGGCTGTAAGCAATTGAATGTCTAGCCACACTGATGAGCTGTGATACAGCAAAACAGGCTTGTATGTGGATGGCATATATATATATATATATATATATAGTAATCCGCAGACAGATCTGTTTCGCTGTATCACGGCTCATCAGTTAGGCTTCGATTGTCTTTAACCCAGGATCGAAACCTGTCGGCGTCAATCGGCGATTCTACCTCTGGGCTATGAACGTTCGGTATAAGAATGCAGACGTTTTAGCGTGTATATTGTCATTATACCCGCCCAATAGCCAGAGTGCTCTAATCCATTACTGAATGAGCGATGCATACATGCCAGTGTAGTTACTGTTTTTCAAAGTCTACCATTCTTACAGAGTGTTCAATCAGGGTGTGAGAGTGTAAATAGTCATCCGCATATATATATTATTTTGAACATTATTTTTACCGATACTCGTATTTAAGTAGATATTCTGTTTTTTAATTAAACAGTATTTTATATTTATATCTACCGGCCTGATTATTTTACAATATATTTTATTACGAAAATATGTGCTATCCAGCAGGATTCGAACCTGCGACCCCTTTTTACATAGGGGAAGCTACTATTTGATCTGGTACTGTCTTAACCACTCGACCATGAATAGCCTCTTGATCAGACGAGGTTTTTATCATGCGTATATAACACAACTTTCGATCTACCGTAAACAAACCATTCGAAGCCATTATCAACGCCGAGGTGATTCAGCATCTCATGGCCAACGGGCTTCTCTCTGACAAACAGTACGGGTTTCGCTTCACCAGGTCTACTGCTGATATGCTAACAACCATTACCGAGTACATATACCGGGCACTCGACAAGAATGGTGAAGCCCGAACCGTTGCTTTGGATATCTCCAAAGCATTCGACAGGGTCTGGCATGCTGGCCACTTGTGCAAACTGCGGAGCTATGGGATAACTGGACATCTGTTTGACCTCATCCAGTCTTTCCTCTCTAACCGCACATTGAAGGTGGTATTAAATGGGCATGCCTCCCAAAACTACCATACGAACGCGGGCGTCCCTCAAGGTTCTATCCTAGGTCCCACACTCTTTCTGATGTACATTAATGATCTCCCCGACTCCATTAGATTCCAAGTTGGCATGTATGCCGATGACACAACAATCTAATCTTGCATCGATCAGAAACCAGGTGTGGACGACAAAGTGAACCTCGCTGCCGTACTTGAAAGGGACCTCCAATCCGTAGTGGCCTGGGGTAGGAAATGGCTGGTAAATTTCAATACCTCTAAAACGAAGCTGTTATCAACTAACCACCATAGACAATCGCATCTACCTTCCATTAGCATGGGACAGGCTAGCCTCCCAGAGAGTAAAATACTACGCCTGCTTGGCCTTACACTTTCGGCGGACCTCAAATGGAATGACTATATCGAATCCATTACCAAATCTGTTGCTATGAAAGTCGGCTCCCTGTGCAGGGCCTGAAAGTTTTTTCCACCTGAATCTATTCTGCACATATACAAATCTACCATCCGCCCGTGTATTGAATATTGCTGCCATATCTGGTCGGGTGCCCCTGCTGCTCTCCTTGGGCTTCTTGACAAAATACAAAGGAGGATCTGTAACGTGGTTGATACTGACTTGGCAGACCGGCTGCAGCTGCTCTCTCACCGGCGTGATGTGGCTTCCCTGTGCCTCTTCTACAAGTACTTTCATGGCTACTGCTCCGATGAGCTTAGATCACTGGTGCCGCCTGAGCACGAATTTACACGAGATACTAGATTAGCAACTAGGTCCCACCCTTTTACAGTTAAACAAATAAAATGTAACCGTAAATTCTACTCCAACAGCTTCTTTTCTCGCGCTTCCCGCCTGTGGAACTCCCTTCCACAAGTCTGCTTTCCCGACAGTTACAATCTCCAGGTGTTTAAATGTAGGGTCAATAGACACCTCCTATCACACTAACTCCCAATTATTCTCAGAACACTCTCATCTACCCAACCCTCATTCTCGGTATCCTTACCCGCCTATCACCCACCCTCTGACATTTCCTATATTTAATCATCCTTTCTCCACTCTACGTAGCCCCCTGCACAGTAGTGGCAGTGACATGCCTTGCTCGGGGTGAAACGCTTATAAAAAAAAAAAATCTGGTCTGAAACGTATCGTAATGTCAGTAAATGTAAACATGTTACGGAAATTAACGAATTTTAACGAAACTTGGTTATAAGCAACCGATTGTCGGTTGCTTATAACCAAGTTTCGTTAAAATATATATATATATATATATATATATGTGTGTGTGTGTGTGTGTGTGTGTATATTATATTTTCGCAAAAATCTTTCTTTTAAACAGGTTTCATTAAAATGAGTGACAAACTAATATCTTTAATTTTTTACATAATTTTTCATGTATTCGTATAATTTTTTTTAATCGTTTTGTACTTTCTAGTGCTTTCTGCTATACATTTAGCCATTATCAAGAATTAATTACGTTTTACTTGTAAATAAACGAGTGTGAAGTTTATGCATATAGAGGCTTGTGAACATTAAGTTCATATATAATACATACATAATAGCATCATTCACATGCAAAAGGAAATTAAAGATAATGGAGAAACACAAGAAATCCTACATTTAATAACTTCAACTAAGAACATGGTAAGAATGTGCTTACCGTGTTTGGGACTTAACATACACGAGACTCTATTTACATAAAGTTTACTCATGTTTATTTACAAGTAAAACAAAATTAATGGCTAAAAGTAAAATTGAAAATACCAACACAAGAAAAATCATATAAAAAGTTAATTATAATGCCTTGTCTGTCGTTTGTAATGATATATATATATATATGCTTACGGCCTATCACGTTGAATACACCGGTTCTCGCTCAATCACCGAAGTCAGCAACGTTGAGCCTGATCAGTACTTAGATGGGTGACCGCTTGGGAATACCAGGTGCTGTTAGCGTATAGTGACGGTACAGTGGATATCGGCTCGGAAAAAGAAATCGGTGAGCCGAGTTCGAATTCCAGTTGAATACCCTGCATTCACTTAAGCACTGGTACACTTGGGAAAGGTATTAATCCGTCCATTCCCTCCAGTTATGGGTTAAATAACAAGAGTAGAACTTGGGGACCCTGCTCTTAAAAAACAAATCCCAATGAATCGTGAAAAGAAAAATGTTGTAAAAATATAATAACCTTACCCAAATCACTGGTTATGATCTTAAATGATCCCATAAGGATTAATAGGTCGTTAAGCCTCTAAAACAACCAAACAATATATATATATATATATATATATATATATATATATATATAATATGTTTGTGCGTCGGTTTTATTATTACGATGGTGTTTATTATAATTTTTCCACATTATTCAAGAGCAGAGAGTGAGTATCTTGAAATATTTTCTGGGGTCCAGTTGATTCGCTAACACGTTAACCTAACTTGAACCCAACGGTTTTTCTTTTTTTGGGGAAGTAATCAAGGACAAAATATAGTGGATATCTCAAAGTAGTGTTGGCAATTTAGAAAAAAAAGAAAATAAAAAAGACTAGTGCAAACAATGTCTGCCAGCATCGATAAAAATGTAAGCGTTTTTTTATTGTACACAATAAAATTTGTGAATTTAATAATTGTATTAGTAAATATAAATGTATATGTGATCACAAAATAAACGTTATCATTTACTATCCACCCACTTTTGAAACACCCTACATATATATATATATACTAAATTTAAATAGAATAATTACGCTTAATTTTTAATTAGATTTTAAAAAATTTATTTCATTTTATATTGTATTATATCTGTTTTGTTGATTGTATAATTAGTATAATTTTAATTATATAGTGGTGTGATGATTTTGTGAACAAACAGATTAACTAACTATTATCTCTTAAATATATTTTTAATATTTTAGACTCCAGTTTCTTATCCTTGATTTTAATATATAATGTTTATTTTTATTTTTTATTTTCTTATTTTCTCCTATCATCTTTTCTTTCTATTTTAAATGTATTCCTCTCTTCTTGCTTCTTCCCTTTTCGTTTACGCTTTAAGATACTTACCGTTTCTTTTTAACGCTATCTCTCTCTCTCTCTCTCTCTCTCTCACACACACACACACACACACACACACACACACACACACACACACACCCCTAACCCATTTTCTTTACGTTTCAAATCTACGGGTTAGCAGTCTAACTGACATGCTGAATGTATCTTTGGATTTTAGTTGACATCCGCTCTTACGCGTGCTATTTGATTACATATTGCGTATATATATGCTTATGTATAAATATGTGTGTGTTTGCCAAACTGATGTAATGATGCATTTTTTCGTAAATTTTCTCTTTGAAGAGAGCGACGTTTATTTTTATTCGTTATTTTTTAGGTCTCTGTGAATTTAATTCGTAAAAATCCTTTGTACAATAAAGACGGAAGCTGGTGATGGTTCGCCTGAAATAGGCCAAACTTCCGATTTCACATGAAATAACGTGTCTGCCTTAATTTTTCTTATATTTGCTCTATATGTATTTATATACATATATATTTAGAGCTCCATTAGTGAGTTATCCTACCACTGTATGCACAGGATACTCCTTTGGATTCTTCTATATCTACACCGCATGTTGATATATATATATATATATATATATATATATATATATATATATTCATTCGCAGACAGATCTGTTTTGCTATATCACAGCTCATCAGTACGATAGACATCTGATTGCTTCTAGCCAGGATCGACACCCGACCGAGTTGAAATCAGTCGTCGATTCTACCTATGCGTTATGAGCGCTCGGTAGAGAAAGGCGGACTTTAGCGTTTTATATACAATATACACACAGACACAGACACAGACACACACACACGCGCGAGCGCGCGCACACACACACACACACACACATATATATATCTATATATATATATATATTATATATTAACATCAAGGATAAGAAACTGGAGTCTAAAAAGTTAAATATATATATATATATATCCTGACTAGAGCTAATCAGACGTTTAACCGTACTGATGCGCTGTAATACAGCGAAACAGTTCTATCTGCGGATATATATATATATATATATTTATAAAGATATGCATATATATAGAGAGAGAGAGGGTGAGAGAGTGTGTGAGAGAGAAATGTGCATTCTTTTTCACTATTAAAGATCACAGATTTTAAATAATACTTTTTTAAAAAAGTATTTATATAAACGAATTCACATATCAGGAAAGAGAAATGTGGAGAAAAACATTTTATTCATTGAACAGTAATTTTTAATTTGATCAAAAAATGTAAGTTAACAATTGTTTATAATCATATCTGAACGGATGTGAATGATACAGGAATCTATTTGAGTTGACTCCATTACATTAGAGTTTATCACTTTCTGTAAAATGAGTGTAGCCAATGTCGATGCTGTTATGTGGAATTGTGCGCCTCAGAACTTGAGTTAAATCGACTATAAAATTTTCAATATCCGTCATTTCTAATTATATATAAATCAGTCACCATGGGTAAGCTTAAAAGATTTATTGGGTACTTCAGTTTACAGACTGTGACTTCCGATAATGAGGTTAATGTCGGCAAATATGTATCTATGTAATTTCAAATACTAGTTTCAGAAGTTCAAAGCATTATTAAGAAATTCAAAAACCTCAAAGATGAGGAAGGAAACATAGGTTTTTCTTTTGATTATCTGGATATTAGCATGAATAATTTTCAACGTGGCCTTTGTGATCAAAATGAATCGAATACTTTGTAGAGGGCATAATAATAATGATATTAATTATTGATTATATTATAAAATGTACGTGTAAGCTACGAGCAACACCAAAACTTTAACAATCGTAACAACAAAGAAGCCAAAGCTTTGCATATATTTCAGCGTTCACAATAATAGTCAAGGATTGATATTACATAGTTATTCAACGTTGTTTTATTACCTCTGTCCCTGTTGCCTCCAATATATATATATATATATATATATATATTGAGCGAAAGGTCAGATGTTTCAAAGAACCATTGTTTAAAGGACCTCGTCGATGTCCGTTATATCTGAAATTGCCTTGGCTTGGAAGAAAGTGTCAAACTGTAACTGAGAAGATTTCGGCATGTGTTTCGTCCGGGTATTTTTCAGTGCAGTTACGTGTCGTTTTTCAGACGAGAACTGTGTTTCCCTCCTTTAGTAAAGATTGGTTATCCTGTTTTCGTAAAAGTTCCGGTGTTTATAGATTTAAATGCCGCTGCGATGCGGCATATATATGACGAACCAATCTGAGGTTGCAGACGCGGGTTGCGCAGCACGTCCCCGCAAATATACGTTCGAGTAGCCCTCTTAGACCTATAAGAACAACCTAAGCTGTTCTGGATTCAGCCATTGGCCAACACCTGCTGGACAGCCAGGCATGTGACTCCTCGTATGAGGACAATTGGTTCATGAATCTGCACAGTGCTCGTTCGGCCCATCATCTTCGTGGTTTAGAGGCTATTTGCCTAAAACTCCAGCAGCCGAGCCTGTGCAGACAGAAGGGGCGATTTATTCGCTCCTTGCAATTACTGGAAGGTTTATGAGTTTAACAATTTTTCTTTTTTAATTTTTTTTGTGGAATTGTATGTTTACACCCCCCTTACGTTTTAATATTTATTGATTAAAGTTTATTTTTAAACGAATTCCATCTTCCTCCAGTCTTTGTAAGTAATCCCTCGTGATTTCTCCTTCATTGACCCTGTGTAATAAAGACAACGTAGCCCTTTAAGAGTGTTGGCCGAAAGGTTCCTCGGGTTAGGATAATTATAACGTCCATTATATATATATATATATATATATATATATATAAAGAAGTGAATAAGGAACGAAGAAAAAATTAATAACGTTCAAATCATTAATTTAAAACAACAGTGCTCAATATAAAATAGAGCTATGAATATTTATTATAAATTATAGTTTAGAACATGTACAAGTTATCATCTACTACAAAGTGTACATTTTGTTTCGACATTGAAAGTCAATGTCTCACCGGGTAGTGTAAAAGAAAATGGAAATTCTTTATCTTATATTGGCAAACAGCTTCTTACAAGAACAATGATTGGCATTGTTACATACTGAGAGCAAGAGAAACTCGGGAAACTACGAGGCATTTAACTGACGAGCTTCTTTGTATGACTGGCGAAGTCACCCGAGATAGGAAATTGTCAAAAGCTATGAACGCGTATTTCTTGAAGAAAACGGAGAAGATAAGTCTGGCAGAAGAACATTTTCACAACAATTGCTACCCAAATAACAGACTGAAAGAAAAGACAGAAAAAAGAAAACAGTAAATAACGTTTTTAAAAATGTTATGTTAATGTCTGACAGATGAGGTTAGAAGAGAGGAATTTATTAAGAGCAAGAAAAAAGAGAATGTCATTATTACTTTTTTTTTTAATCACATCACCCCAAGCAAGGCGGTAAGGCCACTGGTGTGCAGGGGGCTACGTAAGAGTGAATAGATTGGAAAAGAGAGCCGGAAACCACATCCTAAACAGAGAAAAAGGGATGAGCCTCTGAACCTGTTCAATAGACGTGGGTAGAGTGTGAACCGGGCGAGAGTTCAGTCTATCTACTCCAATTGAAAAAAAAAATAAGAAAAGAAAAGTGAGAATATTGGAAAAGAGAAAGCCAGAAACCACATCCTAAACAGGGAACAAGGGATGAGCCTCTACACCTGTTCAATAGACGTGGGTGCAGTGTGAACCGGGCGATAGTCCAGTCTATCTACTCCAATTGAAAAAAAAATAAGCAAAAAAGAAAGTGAAATGACTGGAAAAGAGAAAACCGGAAACCACATCCTAAACAGGGAACAAGGGATGAGCCTCTACACCTGTTCAATAGACGTGGGTGGAGTGTGAAACGGGCGATAGTTCAGTCTATCTACTCCAATTGAAAAAAAATACAAAAGAAAAGAAAAGTGAAAAGATTGGAAAAGAGAAAGCCGGAAACCACATCCTAAACAGGGAACAACTATGTCGTGAAGGGACACGGCGCAAAAAAGTAAAACGTTTCATGAAGAATGTACAGTGAATATCTTTTGTTTCATTTTTCAAAAATTTTTACAACCCAAGCAGGCGGTAACGCCACTGATGCGCAGGGGGCTACATAAGAGAAAAAGATTAGTTAGGAGGAGAGTAAAGAGAAAGACGAATCAGCTACAGGGGATGTCAGAGAAGGAAGCAAGAGAAGGATGGAAATACAGGTGTGATAACAGTTGCAAGGTAGAGAGAAAGGAAAAGATATACAGGGTGTCAAGTGGTTAAGACAAGGGTATTGACATTGCATTTAAAGTCCTGGAGGTTTTAGCCTTCAGGAAGGCAGGAATATGGAAGAGAGTTCCACAGGCAGGAAGTGCGAGAACAGAAGCTGAAAGGGGTAGAATAGTAGGCTGCATTTGGTTGGTCTAACTGAAAATGAGTGGGGCCCAGTTGCCAGTGTGGTTGCACGAGTAAACTCATGTAGCAGGGGCACTAGCGACTTAGGTTCGTCGGAACAGAAGCCATGAAAATATTTATAGAACAGACAAAGGGAAGCCACATCTTATCGGTGAGAAAGTGGCTGGAGTCGAGCCGCTAAGTTGGTACCTATCACATTATTGATTTTCCTTTGGAGCCTGTCGAGAACTGTGAGATGAACAGCAGGGGCGCCTGACCATATATAACAGCAGTATTCCATGCACGGACGGATGGTTGATTTTTATATGTGCCAGATGGATTCAGTTGAAAAAAACATCCTGACACGTCAGAGTGATCCAACCTTCCTAGCAGTGGATTTGACTATTGACTCAATGTAATGATTCCACTTGAGATCGGAAGATGGGGTAAGGCCGAAGAGGCGCAGTATATTGCTCTCGGGTAGACTCGCTTGGTCCATGCTGAAGTGAGCAGGAGGGGTTGCCTTTGATGTTTGACAGACAGCCGCTTCGTCTTAGACGCATTGAAATTTACAAGGCACTTCTTTCCCCATTCACCCACTGAGTGTAGATCCCTTTCACGATCAGCAGCGAGGTTATGTTTGTCCGCCTTTTCGGATTTCTTACCCATGCGTGAGAAAATTTGTGGAAAAAAACTTTGATACAATTATAAAAAATACTCAAGGTTAGTATTTATAAGTAACAATTTCCAATATTAAAGTTTTCATGAGCTGTATCAAAAGAATCTGTCTTGTATAAAAATTAAATAACTCGAGCTACTAGATTAACAACTAGGTTCTATCCTTTTACAATCAAAACAGTCAAATGTAACGTCACTTCTACACAAACATTTTCTTTTCTCCCACTTTCCGATTTCCTTTCCATATTCCTGCTTCTCTGAGTGTCAATCTCCAAGAGTTTAAGCGCAACGTCAATAGCCATCTTTTATCTCTTTGATTCCCATCTTTCTCTTATCCTCCCCCTCGTATCTTGTTGTTCTTTCTTCTTTCTTCTGTTTCTATTCTCACCTAACGATTTGTGTACCTTTAAGTGCATCTTTCTTTTAATTTTAATCCGACATATGTATCATTTTTCCTATTTATTTTTGGCTGTACTCTCATGGACAACCAGTGAAAATATTGACGTGCTTGGGGGTGAAACGATTATAAAAGTATATAATAACTAGCGGTATAGCCCGGCGTTGCTCGGGTGTAATGAGAGCTTTAAAACTAATCCATGGTCCTGGAGCTCAGACTCTTTGGACGCTGGCATGAAAGACTAAAAAGCAATAGTTGTTTCCAGTTAAAGCGAAACCGTAGATTGAAAGAAAAATGAATGGATGTAAGTCAAATTTTGATTTCCTGGTATCGATATCAAATAAGTTTTTTTCGTCGTAAACTGAATTTTGAAGGCTAAATGAGTCCTCTGAGTAAATGGTATCATGGCTGAGACTAAGAACTACAATTATACCTACTTAGAGCCAAACCCGAAGCGCAAACTTAAATAAAAGGGCTGAAAAAAATACAGACATACATGCAGATAAACAGATACACACACAAACATTTTGCCTTTTATATATATATATATATATATATATATATATATTAGTGATTTTCTGCACTATTGTAAGAACCGCAACTCTGAAACTTCTGAATACCGTTTCTTATGTCTTTGTTTATGAGTGTATCAAATTTGTTTCAAATCGGACCATTCCTTCTATAACCTGATTTTTTTCGATTATCAATTTTTGATATTTATCGAGGGTACCGCGACACAAGACCTAGCTAAGAACACGCGCAGAGGCTTATTATACAACTGTTCAGCCGTTTCGTAGTCTATAGGTAACGGACACACACATAGACACAGACACACACACATACAAAGTTCCATTTATAAATAAGTTTAGATTAGATTTTTGTAAAATTCTTCGTTGGGGTATTTGTTTTGGAAGAAAATGAATGTATATCCTTCTTTCATATGTTCTATCGCTTCAGAACATGGACAAATATGGCTGTGAACTAATTTCTTTACAATAACGATACAAAATGTGGATGGTGTTAGTATAACTGTCAGTCTGGTTTGGAGGGAACTACTACCAACTCGACTCTATCTATCTCTATCTGTCTCTCACTCTGTCTGTCTGTCTGTCTGTCCCTCTCTCTCTCTCTCTCTCTCTTGAGAGGCGTAGTATATATAGTGATATAGTGTTAGGAAAAGTTAATTCTGGAGTTACAGGTAAGGAACCATTGACACTAACCGCCCTCATTCATTTCGTATTTGACTAGTATGATGTTAGTTCCAATCAAACAGTTTTAGAAAGGGTTCTCACTTTGTAAAACCCGCCTCAGCGTAGATACGTCCCTAAACATTTCAGGCAAGGCCTCGTCATTTAATCGGTCATTCTTCATTTTTTGTATGCTTACCTACATAATCGTCACCGCCTGCCAGCTACTCTTTCATTCGTTTCAAACATCTAAATTATTTTTATGATTTTGACTCTAACTCTCGAACTTATTTTTTTCTTTGTGACGTGTCCCTTCAGGACGTAGGGTGATCATAGCTTTCCACATCTCCCTATCTCTAGTAGCTATCACCCGTTCAGTTAATTGCCATACGTCATACACGCTTGAGCGATCATGTCTCGAAAGATACATGACTGACTGGGCAGAAGATTATCCCGCAGTAGGTTGCCATTGCTTTTTGCTGTAGACTGGTTACCAGTCTAAGGATATAGAACCCAATCTGTCCTGTTATTTAATCCATAACTAGCCAAGACTATAGAACCAATTCTGTTTTATTATTTAACCCATAACTGGAAGTCACGGATTAATACCTTTACTAAAAGTGTATTTGTGCGTAAGTGAACGCAAGGAATTCAACCGGAATTCGAACTCGGCACCCCGATTTCTCGTTCCGAACCGATATCCATTGCACCACAACGCACATCTTACACAGAGCATTATATGGGTGAATATTATCAGAAAAATTTCAGTCTGCTCATATATATTTCTAAAATTTGCAATTTATTATTTTCATCATTCGCCTTCTGTTGTTATTGATGTAAAATTGGCTTTTTCTGTTCCAACTAAAAAAAAATTCTGAATGAAATTACCAGCATGTCAAAATTCTATTTAATATTTCCTTAACATTGCGTTTAAAAATTCTAGAAAATATTTGTCTTGTATTTCACTGAAAACAGCTAAGAGACCTTACTAGAGCGTGGCTTTATGAGGCTTCCTGTCATAATATAATTAGGCTAAGTAACGGTTATTAGTTGAAATATGATACATTCGGGTGTTTTACCTAAAATATTTAATCCCTCATCATTTAAAGGTCAATGATGCCAATTTATAGATTTTCCTTTTCACTTAGTTCACTGTGGGTTCATACAAAACTTACTTTTGTTTAATTCTCTACGCGTGTACACTCTGCCGTCAAAAATGAAAGAAAAGTATTTGAGAGGATAATTATATAGTCATTCGCAGACAGATCTGTTTCACAGCTCATCAGTACGGTTAGACAGCTGATTGCTTTTTAAGCCAGGATTGAAACCCGACCGAATTGGCATCAGTTGGCGATTCTACCTCTGAGCTACGAGCGCTCGGTAAAAAGAGGCAGACTTTTTAGCGTGTATATTATAATTATACACGCCCAATAGCTGAGAGTGTTCTAATTCATTGCTGAATGAACGATTCGTAGATGCCAGAGTAGCTACTGTTTTTTCAAAGTGTACCATTCTTCCAGAGTGCTCAATCAGGGTGTGAGAGCGTAAATAGTCATTCACAGACAGATCTTTTTCTCTGGATCACAGCTCATCAGTACGGTTAGACAGCCGATTGCTTTTTTACCCAGGATTGAAACCCGGGGATTCTACCTCTGAGCTACGGGCGCTCAGTAGAAAGAGACATACTTTTTAGAGTGTATATTATCATTATATATATATTTAAAACATATACATAATCATTCTATATATATCCGCTACAAAGGTACGATTTTTTCGATATGAGGCATTGAAGTTTCAATGTCGAAACAATCGTACCTTTGTAGCGGATATATATAGAATGATTATGTACATGTTCTAAAATATAATTTATAATAAATATTCACAATTCTATATATTATATATCGAGCACTGTTTTAAATTAATGTTTTGGACGTTGCAAGAATTCTTTCTTCGTTCTGTATTCAATCTGATATATATATATATATATATCCTTTGAGATTTGAAAAAGATATCACTCGGCCGGCGATCGCGAGCGAGGGAAAATTTACTCGCCCCAGAATAATTTTACTCGACCGATTCCATTTTCTTAATAGTCGCCTTACGTAAACATAGTGTGAATCACTGACGGAAAACAAAAAATGAAATTTATTTAAAATTTCGAACGTGTTAGGATTTAAGCAATTAAAAAAATGATAACAACAAATGTTGATCTTTCCTCTTAATAACTGCATAAACATTTTCATGATAAAACTTTGTATAAAGTTTGAGCCCTTTTAACATCATTTTCGAGACACGATCGCTCAAGCGTGTATCACGTATGACACTTAACTGACTGATAATGCTCTGTAGAATATTTCCGGAACATGTAATGAGGAAGGAGGGCTTGGAGAATCTGGTAATCCAGGTCAGATTGAGTAAAAGAAAGATAGGTGACAGAAGTGCATAACATACTTGACAAGCTTGTGCAAGTGGATGGCAGAGATAGGTTTGGGTGGGGTACGGGAGAAACCTAATGCGGGATTATCTCCTGCCCAGTCAATCATGTTTCTTTCGAGATATGATTGCTCAATCGTGTATCACGTATGGCAATTAACTGAATGGGAGTAAGCGTTCTAAGAGCCACTAGAGATAGAGAGATGTGGAAGGCTGTGATCACCTACGTCCTGAAGGGACACGTCACAAAGAAAAAATAGAAGTTCGAGAGTTAGAGTCAAAATCATAAAAATAAATTAGATTTTTGAAACGAGTGAAACTGTAGCTGGCAGGCGGTGACGATTATGTAGGTAAGCATACAAAAAATGAAGAATGACCGATTAAATGAAGTGGTCATGTCTGAAATGTCTAGGGACGTATCTACGCTGAGGCTGGTTTTTACAAAGTTAGAATCCTTCCTAAAGCTGTTTGATTGGAACTAACATCATACTAATGGAAAACGAAATGAATAGGGGTAGTTTGTGACATGGGTCCTTACCTGTAACTCCAGAATGAACTCTTCCTAACACTGGTAAGCTCTTTTTTTTCTGTGTTTTTTTTTTTTTTTGGCAATTGAGTGGAGGTACCGAAATTCGTTGTTTCTTTATTCTGTTTGACTACAACCTCCATCTCATAGACGATAAAGAAAGGAAAAACAAATCTGATTTTCTAAACGATTTTCTATAAAAAAGATGACGTACTTGTATAATTAGTTTTTCGGAGCATGCTTGAGAGAAGTATGCGTAGTAGAAAAAAGTATTACGTAATTTCTGTTCTTTCATTTGAATGAAAGAACAGAAATTACAACTAAGTATAAATATACTAAAAATACCTATTAGGTTCATACAACCATGGAAGAAAACGTTATAATTTCTAATGATTTTAAAAATTGCGTGTTCAAAAATTTCCCGTCACGTGAGCGTTCAAAAATATCACCGTTACGTGAACGATCTTAAACAAATAAAAAAAAAGGTAAACAGTAAAATCAGTTATTGCAAATCGCCTGAAGACACCAAAAGGTAGAAACCCAGGTCGCGTAATAAATCGTTTACAAATGAAAAAAAATGTGTGTGTGTGTGTGTGTGTGTATGTGTGTGTGTGTGTGTGTATTCATGCGTTTTCTGAATTACTTTATTTTCATCAGCCTTGCCATTCCTTTTTCTGGTTCTGTGTTTTTACAAGAGTTTAAGAAACATCTCTTTCCCCATGATTTTCTGTTTCAATCTTTCTCATTATCAAGGAAGATGCAGCTTACCTTTTACTTAATATACGATGGTTGAGACAACTTTTATGCAAAGTAGAAGAGAGTAAGTTGCGGTTTATAATTGAGGAGAGAAAAAAGGTCTCTCAGCTAAAGACAACTACACAGGTAGTTGAAAATACATATTGTTTTGAAACACGCTATATCTGATAGGATCGCATACTCCGCATTGAAGTGAAAGAAGGATGCTTTTAAATGGTCCGTAAAAAAGAAAACCGTAAAAGACAAAACCTCTTGAAAATCAAAGCTGTTACTCTCCCCAAAATTCACAACTAAATATTTCCTCCTCGATAGTAACGTGCAGGTCTGCCAATGCTAGAACTTGGGAGTCTCTCTCATTATATTCTCCGCCTCGGCAAATTTCTCTTAATGGAGACAATTAAAGTAGCCAATACGAACCAAAAGCATTGTGCGATGCAATACTACAAAGACATTTATCAATGACAAAAAGGGGCTGTGATTTTATTTTAAGTAAGAGACAGAGACTGTGCAACTTGCCATATTGCTCTCAAAACACGCTCGGAAATTAGCACAGTGGCGCAATTAACCTAACCGGCAAAACCACTGCAGTAAGCAAACACCATTTTAATGTAGTCACCAAAGACCATTTCGATGTAGTCACCAAACACCATTTCGATGTAGTCACCAAACACCATTTCGATGTAGTCACCAAACACCATTTCGATGTAGTCACCAAACACCATTTCGATGTAGTCACCAAACACCATTTCGATGTAGTCACCAAACACCATTTCGATGTAGTCACCAAACACCATTTTAATGTAGTCACCAAACACCATTTCGATGTAGTCACCAAACACCTTTTCGATGTAGTCACTAAACAATATTTCGATGAAGTCACTCAATAATATTTCGATGTAGATAATTAAATAAGATATCGTAACTATGTAAGTGTGCAAGAAATTCCTGCATTTTCTTTTATTTTTTAGTCTTTCGTCTGATTTTCTTTAGCGTATACCTCCTCAAAGCACCCCTTCTCTGTATTTTTTCAGACTTCTCCATCCTCTATCTTCAAACAGCCAATAACATGATTTACGTAATATTTCGCCACATTCGGTAGTGCAGAAGCCGTACATTTATCTAATTATTTATGTCATGAGTTGATAAGGTTCACATTTATGAAAAACGTAGACAGAATATTTAACAAATCTTGTTTGTGTCTGCTTAGAATATTTTAGTATCAGTAAAATTCGCTTGAAAGACGAATAGCGATTCTTAAAATATTTATAATCCCAGGTATCGGTTTTGGCTGTTCTTGTCTAAAGGTATATCAACCTCATAACATATGGGTTATTTAATGTCGAAATTTAAATATTTTTAATACAATTTTATTTATTTTTGGATAATAATGATTTTCGTAATACAAGTTTATCTTTCAACCCACAGCTAGTGGGAGAAGTGACTCTATAGCTTTCCCAAGAGTATATCAACCTCATAACATATGGGTTATTTAATGTCGAAATTTAAATATTTTTAATACAATTTTATTTATTTTTGGATAATAATGATTTTCGTGACACAAGTTTATCTTTTGATCCACAGCTAGTGGGAGAAGTGAATCCATTTCTTTCCCAAGGGTATTTGTGCGTAAGTGAATATAACGAATCCTAGTGTAATTTGAACTCGTTTCTCCGACTAACAATTCTGAGCTAAAATCTATTATACCACCCAAACCTCCAAGCTTACACCACCTGGCATTTTTCAAATGGTCGTAGATTTTGTTACTGACCTGGATCGATGCTGTTTAACTTTGCTGATTGTGTGGAAGTTGTTGTTTCAGGTGATGCTTATTTTTAATGATGTATTAGTCAGCTAAGTGCCATACATGATACACACTTTGGGCGATAATGTCTCGAAAGATACATGACTGACTGGGCAGAAGATTATCCCGCAGTAAGTTGTCATTGCTTTCTGCAGTAGACTGGTTGTTAACCAAGACTATAGAACCAATTCTGTTTAATTATTTAACCCATAACTGGAAGTGACGGATTAATACCGTTCCATAGGGTATTTGCGCGTAAGTGAATGCAATGAATTCAACTGGAATTCGAACTCGGCTACCTGATTCGTCGTTCTGCGTCGATAGCCACTGCAGCACAACGCCCATCCTGTGATGTATAACTTAATGAAAAACACAACGTAACTTTTTATGTATATCAACCGGATTAATTACTCGAATTTCTAAAAGAGATATTCCGCTTTTAAGTAACATTTCGGCAAAGATATAAGAATAATCAAGAATCTCTACTGGCAGCAAACGGCCTGCATACGGACAGGTAACGACCTCAGTAGATACACAAAGATAGAAAAAGGCGTAAGACAAGGATGTGTCTTTTCACCGGATTTGTTCAACCTATACAGCGAGAATATTTTGAGGACCCTAGATGACACACCAGGATGTATTATTGGAGGCCACAACCTGAACAACATAAGATACGCGGACGATACAGTACTGATTGCGGACACGGAAAGGAAACTGCAAGATCTCATACAGAAAGTAGCAGTGGAGAGTGACAAGAAGGGACTACAAATAAACTTTAAGAAAACTGAGTGCATGGTCATCAGCAAAAGATACAACCCAAAATGCCAAATACAGGTGGGGGATAACAGAATCAAACAAGTCCAAGAATTTAAGTACCTAGGAAGTGTTCTAACAGGAGATGGAAAGTGCGACACGGAGATCCGAAGGTGAATTGGCATGGCAAAGGACGCGTTCCAGAAGATGAGCAAAATACTAACACACAGGAAGATCTCAATAGAAACGAAGAAAAGAGTGCTAGACTGCTACGTGATGTCAGTTCTTCAGTACGGCTGTGAATGCTGGACAATATCATCGAAAATGAGGAAAAAACTGGAAGCGGCCGAAATGTGGTTCTACAGAAGGATGCTACGGATATCGTGGACTGAGCATACAAGCAACGACGAAGTGTTAGAAAGAATGGCAACAAAAGGAAATTGATGCTGAGCATCAGGAAGAGACAACTGAAGTTCCTGGGACATGCAATGAGGAAGGAGAGCCTGGAGAACCTGATACTGACTGGTCAGATAGAAGGAAGGAGAGACAGAGGAAGGCAGCGGATAACATATCTGCAGAGTCTGATCAGGTGGATGACGGAACGGGGGTTGCCAGGAGCAACAGGAGCAAACATACTAAGAGCCACAAGGGATAGGGAGACGTGGAGATCCATGATCGCCTACGTCCTGAAGGGACAGGGCACATAGAAGAAGAAGAAGAAGAAAACTTTAAAATTTGTCTATATTTTTTACATGAGGTATTGTAACTAGTTACACTATTTACCTCGTTCGAATTATTGTTCATATTTTTATTGCTATATTCACGACGTTCATCAGTACCCTTCAACGTAACTACGATAGAAGGGTACAAGACGATAACAGCATTCAGAAAACAACAACGATATGTCTACCCTATGTGAAGGGTTTATCGGAAAAGATACAAAAGGTATGTATATAATATTAGGACTCTATGTAATTGTTGTAAAATAAATGAGGCACCCCTAGGAACACAAATGAACTAGGCAAGTTAAATAAAAAAAATTAAAGAGAGTTCAATGGTTCAATCTGAGATATTTTTAATAAAGTGATCGTTAGATTAACGTTGGATTCAATCAAAACATAATAATATGACAGTAGCGAGTTATAACAGTGGCGACGAGGAATCGAAACTTATTGGAGTAGGAAAAATACTTCTTTTTTTTTGTTACTGCGGCGAACATAAAATCAGAGACAAGAAATTAGAACCCTGTTGGTTTAATTTTTATCTTTGCTGTGCGTAAAGAAAAAAAACCCCGATATTCTTAGATATGTATTAACTCAAGTTGTTGAAACTCTACAAACATCAATAAAAGATAACTGAAATAATAAAAATCAAAACGGAAGATTCTCTAATTTTTTTTTACTCCGGCATTTTGGAAAATGCCATAATTTTATACACATACATTTTGATGAAGAAATTGCTTTTTCCGCTTAATCTAGAAGATGCGAACAAATTTACGGAAAATAATGCAGCGACTGGGAAGACGAGAAAAAAGCAAGACCTATGTTGAGAAAGTTAGCACTTGTAGAATATAAAAGATACTGTAATTTTGTAAATCAGAGAAAACCAAGAGAAATTTGCGATGAAGAAAATGTAAATAATCTGACTAAAACCTTTAGCGAGAAAAATTCGTTATTTAAAATTTGTTGTAATTGTATGAATCTGACAAAAAAGAAGACAATCATTTGGATATTTTCAAAAATCATCTCACCCTAAGCCAAACCACTAGTGCTCAGAGAGTTACAGAGAGAAAGATAGGGAAGAATGAGGGTGATGAAGAAAGGATAGAAGAATGGAATTCATATAGATAGAAAATGGCAGTCGACATTGCATTTAAAATTTTGAAGGTTGTAGCTATTAGGGAAGCAAATGAAGGGTAAGAAGTGGAATTTATATTGTTTCTCAGAGAGTAGGCCGTGGGATGTGAGATGCTTAAATACTTTAGTGTTGATAAAGGCTTCCAAAATGTTACCGAAAAGCGGTAAGTTTTTAATAGGTGGTTTGTTAGACGGGTCAGACCGTTCCCCAGATTTTGGCTTCCAAAATATTACCGAAAAGCGGTAAGTATTTAATAGAGAGTTTGTTAGACGGGTCAGACCTTTTCCCAGATTTTGGCTTCCAAAATGTTACCGAAAAGCGTTAAGTGTTTAATAGGGTGTTTGTTCGACGGGTCAGACCGTTCCCCAGAGTTTTTCAAAACAGGAATAATACAAAATCCCCAATCCCGCGTTTTGAGCGCAGGGTAAATTTTGATTGTTGGCCCGAGTGTACCTGCTTAGTTTTCACCGCTAAACCTTGTGTCATGAGATGGCTCAGCGGAAGACTCTGGGTAAAAATTCAGAGTTCCGAGAGACTTTGTTCCGATTGCGTGATCATTAGAGTACCATTGGATTTATTTAGTCTATATACAATATTTTATCCGTTAGTATTGAGTTACAACAATAGCATATAACATCAGGAAAATCTTCAAGTGTGGTTCAAGATTACGCATACATTTCTTCAAAGTAAAACTACCGATACAGTAGAACGTAATTAAGGACTGCGTGTACGGCATACCGTGCAGCTATGGCAAGAAATATAAAGGATAAATATTTCGTCCCCTTAAAATAAACCTGCAAGAACATTTTAAAGGCATAGCACAATGGAAAATGGAAAGATCAGGCATGGCTGCAGGAGGATGAATGTAATAAAATATCGATTATAAATAGAAAATACGAAAACTTAACGAATCAGCGCATATAGTTGGTCACAAAACCACCTAAGCCGGCCAAGACATGAATACAATATGGGTATCAGTCATACAAAGTGCTAAAGAATTACAATAATAACAACAAATTGTAATATGAGCTCTGATAAAAAAAGGGGTACTGAGTTATTAGATTTATATATATCCAAAAATACACTCTTAATGTCACCAAGGACAAATGATGCAGTGTTGGTTTGGTCATCCAAAACATAACCAGACATTTTAGTTCAATACCTGTCCATAAGAAATTGAATATTAAAATTCTTCACTCAACAAAAGGCATGGTAAGTGAACTTAGAACAATCTACTCCTTTAACTAAATAAATGATTCGGTTAAAAATTCCAATGTATATCAGCTGAAAAAGGCCGAATTGACAACGGCCAAACTATTACGAATATAGCAATAAAGAGGATGTTATTTGAGTCAGCATTAATATACGCAATTAGAATCGTTAACGAACAAGGTATTTCCCTTCTGTGTGTGTTTTTGGATACAACAATCAGAAACCTAAATAGTTTATGTGATTTCTATAATATAATATTTGTCTTATATTTTGTCTTGTTTGAAATAAATGATAAACGGTATTGAAAAATCTCTTTAAAGCGCGGATATTTTGCAAAACATGTCGTTAGCTGTCGTACAGTATTTACAAAATGCTAGCCAAATTTCGGTGTCAGTTGATGAATAGTTTTGATTGCCCCTCCAGAGTTTTTCATCTGGCGTAATATTATGGAAATCGTTATTTTTTTTCCAGCTTTTTGATTGGCATTTTATTACAGTCGCAATATGTCATAGACTTCGAGGATGGAATATCGAATGGAATCATTGGCATTCTTCCTATAGATGTTTTTATGCTTGTGAAAATTATTCATCTGCGCAAAAAATTGTTTATCACAAATTCAAGGACATATACGACAGTTTCCTTGGACGGTGACTGTTTTGATTGTTCTGATTTGATATACGTCGAATAATATACATGACATGACTTGATATAGGTAGACCGCGCAGGAGAAAAAATTAATCAAGAATATAATGGTCACAGGTTTGACACATGAAAAAGCAATTCTGCGTCAACAGAACATTTTGTTCCGTACAAGTTTAATTTCGATGAAATCTTTCATATGTACAATTTGAAAAAATACTTTTGAAAACGCTGTCATTTCAAATATTAAAAATAATATTCAAAAGCATTTAGAAAATTAAATATGCAAATTATTAATGCCCGCGCCCGAGAAATGATTAAAAATTACCGGAGAGTTGCATAACATTTAGACTAAACAGTTTGATTAATTTCGCTTTATAACCAAACAGATGTGCAGTGGATTTTGACTTGGAACGAAAAATCGCGGAGCCGAGTTCGAATTCTAGATGAATTCATTGAATATACTAACTCACAAATACCTTTGGGAAAGGTATTAATCCGTCTCTTCCCTCTAGTTATGGGATAAATAACAGGACAGATTAAGTTCTATAGCCTTGGCTGGCAACCAGTCTACTGCAGAAAGCAATGGCAATCTACTGCGGGATAATCTTCTGCTCAGTCAGTCATGTCTCATTCGAGACATGCTTTCCCAAAGCGTGTATCACGTATGGCACTTAACTGATTGACTGAATATAATAGTTGGAAGTATAATTAAAACTTCTACTAGGCATAATGTGTGGGATTAATTATCGATTGTTATTAAGTAATAAACTGATCCCCCACTAATTATACTTAATATAATAATGTAGTCTATCTCTTCTCCCTACAGCTATGAGTAAAATGGCAGGATAGATTGGGTTCTGGCAATCAGTCTACTGCAGAAAGCAATGGCAACCTACTGCGGGATAATCTTCTTCTCAGTCATTCGTGTCTCTAAAGAGACATGATCGCCCAAGCGCTTATCACGTATGGCACATAAACTACTAACTGAACCAATGAGACGGAAAATTTATATCAGAACTCTCTTCCCATTATATTTGTCGTGTTTTAGTTTCATACCATTCACGCTAGCCACCATGATTAATTCGCATTGTTGTCCTAAATACCATTGTCACTGTTTTTCCCATGATAAACAGCAAAAACCTTCATACGTGTGAGAATTCATACATGTGGCTACAATACATGTGGACATTCTTTAAATATTTATCACTTGAGATATATATATATATATTTTCGAAATATTATTAAACATTATCTTTCTTTCTTACTTTTTTTATAATCATATTGCCCCAAGCAAGGCATTTTACTGCCACTGTTTTGCAGGGGATAGAATGTGCGTTGTGGTGCAGTGGATATCGACTCGGAACGAAAGTTTGCGGAGCCAAGTTCGAATTCCAGTTGAATTCCTGGGATCTACTTAAGCACAAATACCCTTGAGAAAGGTTTTAATCCGTCTCTTCTCTCCAGTTATGGGTTAAATAATAGAACAGATTGGGTTCTGTATCCAATCAATCTACCGCAGAAAGCAATGGCAACCTATTGCGGGATGATCTTCTGCCCAGTCAGTCATGATCACCAAAAGCGTGTATCACATATGGCACTTAACTGACTGATAGGGGGAAAGTTATGAGAAAGAGTGACAGGTTATAGAGGGTGTCAGGAAGTGGGTAAGAGAAGGATGAGAATACTGATGAGAGTGGAGTGTACGGAGAAAGGAGCATGAGAGAGAGGATGAAGGTTAATGGAATAGGATATGACTATTGACTTTACATTTAAATGATTGGAGATTGTAGTTATCGGGAAAGCAAGTAAATGGAAAATAATTCCACAGGCGGAGAGTGCGTGAAAAGAAGCTGCAGGTGTAGAATTTAAGTTTACATTTTATTGTTTTCACAGTGAAAGGGTTGAACCTAGTTGTTAATTGGTTTTTTAATAGTTTTTTCAGCACTGACTAGCCATTGCATTCTGCAAGAGACTGGTTGCCAACTAAATCAATAGAAACCAATTAGTTCTGCTACTTAACTCGTAGCTTGAGGAAAGAGACGGATTAACACCTTTCTTAATGTGATTTGTGCGTAAATGAATGCAACCAATTTAACTGAAATTCAAACTTGTCTCCTTGATTTCTCGTTCCGAACTGATATCCACTGCATCACAACGCACACCCTAGCCACGAATTGCTTTGTCTTAAATTCCCGTAACAAATCTAGTTCTATCGCAGCGACTATCCTTCAGCGAAATTAACTGTTTATTCCCTACGTCTAGCAAGTAAATGGAAAATAATTCCACAGGCGGTAAGTGCGAGAAAAGAAGCTGATGCTGTAGAATTTGCGTTTACACTTTATTGGTTTCACAGCAAAAATGTTGGGCCTAGTTGCTAATCTTGTGGCTCGAGTAAATTCAGATAAATTTGCTTTTCCGGAAATAAAGTTATAATAATAATAATAATAATAATAATAATAATAATAATAATAATATTTCATTTTATTTATTTATTTATTTATTTATTTATTTTTCGATAACCTTAATTTCGACGACTTTAATGAAATAATACCAGACTATACTGTGATACTATCTCCCGCGGGGATAATTTGCCTTGTTAGGTTTAATACAGCGCAGAGAGAGAAATTGATATTAGTAATATATTACTTATGCTTTATTGTAATACGCGATGTGAGCTTATGGAAAAGACTATTTTAATATTATCAAATACTTGTAAAATACTGGGCATAGGAAAAATTAATTATTTTAATACTATCATGTGCTTGTAAAATATGGGGAATAGAAAAATTAACTATTTTGGGGAAAGAAAAGGGAAAAATATAATTTTTCTTTTTTCGTGTTCGAAGCAGATATTTTTTGGTAAAGCTAAAATTTTAGTAGCCAAAACAAAGTGTCAGATTTGGTTTGATGGGGTCAGGCAGGGTTAATGTCCCTCAACAGATTTTCCTGGGAACAGAAGTCTGTGGAAAATTGGATACGATATGAGCTGGCGATATCTCATTCGTCGAGCTAAACCCTTCCGCAGATCGATTTGGCGAAAAATGATTTCATTGGCCGAAGGCTTCGAGTCGGCTAGATCCCCCGAGAGGATTGAAAAGAGTTATAAAAGTTAGTTTGTTTTAAGTTGGCTGAGTAGCGATCAGTCGAAATGTAACAACTGTGGAAAAAGATTCTCAACTGGGGGGCCATGACCCACGGCTGGTCGACTACTATGGAACTTATGGCAAAAGAGTTAATGTCGAATGAAGCCTGCCGTCGATTAACTTAAAGAGTTAATTTGGAATAATGCGCCTTCGATATGAATCCCGAAAAAACGTTATTGTTTTATTTTAATCACAGGAGAATAGAAAATTCTGATTCCTTCTTCGCTCTACTTCTGTAAACTCCGATAAGGACCCTAAAGAACTTTGTTATTTTAGAAGTTGCATAGAGAATTGACAGCTCTGATTATAGAGAATATGTTAAAAGACTTTAATGAAAATTTAATGAATACGCGAAAAGACTTTAGTGAAAATTTGAAGAGCTCTGTTTACTTTAACGAAACATAGAAAAGACATTTTTATTTAAGCATTGAAAGCTCAGATATTTTTAAACGAACTTTCTCTCTCCGTTGTAACCGGCATTCCGACAAATGTATTGGCGTGTTCGACCTTATTCATTTATTTTATTAATTTTTTTTTTGTGCCGTATTTGTTTTTTTAACCACAAGTGTACACCAGTGTTCGGACTGGCTCTAAAAGGCGACTACTAAAATTGCATGACGCGATTTCTGGGATCAGTTCACAACGTGGCACAGTGGCGCGTTGTTGCAAGAGACGTCTTGTAAACCAGCTTTTGTGACGCCATCATCGGACGGGATCGTCACGACCGTCAACGAGAATAAGCGTTACAATTAGACGAGCGGCCCCGTGCATAAGGTGTCAGAAATGGTGCTGCCTCAATCAGGATTTAACCTGAGGGTTGCCACGAGCATAACGTGTTACAATACAGTGGACGAACAAATTATTATTTTTAAATTTCACGGCAGTAACAAACTTAAACGTATGTCAACATTTTCTTTTCCATTATTATTTTTTTAACAGTTATTTTTTACAAGGACTAGTGATGGCAGCAATAATTTTTTTTTCTTTTAACAAAAGATTCTCTAAGTGTAATTATATTTTGTTCCGTTGAGCGGCTGTTACGTCCAAGTTTTTTTTAACCAACGTCTTTCTCTTTGAATTTTTTCTATATGAAATTCTGTTTTACTATTTTAACATAAACATAAATTTTTCTTCACATATTATTTAATTTATCTGTTTTTTCTTTAAATGATCCCAATAAATAGAATCATCAGTTTTCTTATTATTCATATTTCCCTTAGTAGTTGATAATTCGAAATATTCTTTTAAAGTATTATAATTTTCTTAAAAACAAAAAAAAAAAAGAAACAACAAAAAATTCGATTAAAACCAGTTTCATTATAATTTCTACGATATTCTTTTTTAGAAAGAATACGTATTTATTTCTATATTTATTTTTATTTATTTATTCATTTTATTTAATTATTTAATTTATTTTATTTTGATAACCATATTTTCGACGACTTTAATGAAAATATAACTGAATATACAGTGGACGAACAAATTATTATTTTTATTTTAAATCTCATAGCATTAATAAACTTAAACGTACGTCAACTTTTTCTTTTCCATTCATTTTATTTTTCTTCTTAATAATTATTTTTGTTACAAGGACTAGTGATAGTAGCAACAATATTTTTTAACAAAGTACTCTAGTGTAGTGATGTTTTTTTATTTTTGTTGTTGAACGGCTGCTACGACCAAGGTTTTTTTCTTTCAAACCAGCGTCTTTCTCATTGAATTTTAATCGTGTCTCTGTCAGCTGTCGCTTGGCAACCCATTTAGAAGAAGGAAAACTCCGAACAACAACCCGCAACACAAGTTGTTATTCGTGCCGAAGAGTGAATGGCTACTGCGTTTTGAGGTCACAAACGATCCCCTACAGGCTTCGGGACCTTGTTTGTAAAAGACCGTTACACAACGTGTCGGACAACTTTGGGCGGACTTTTGGACCCGTGCGTCACTCGTGGGAATTATATGAGAATTACAAATAGAAAAAAAGCCCACTATGACTCTTCCAGTGGATAAACAGGGAGCCCGAAATCTGCTATAGAAACAAACTCCTACACAAAGAATGAATCTTCAGGTCCTCACAACCAGGATAATCCTAATGATGACCCTGAAAATTATCCAGCTAGATCTATAACCGTATATTTAAACAAAGAAAAAATAAAATGATCTCGTCAGAAGTACAAAGTTGTTATGACTACATTTCATGAAGCGTTACTTAAACCTCAAAAAACATCACTCACCAAACGTATGACATTTAGCGAGAAAAGGTTGGGCAAACAAATAGAAAGTACATTGACGAAAATAAATTAGCCAATGTACGAAGATACATCATGCGAAAAAACTGATTGACAGAGGCTGAAATTAATGAGATAAAAAGAATTGCAATCAGAATAGACGAATCAAGAAAATATGAAAGAGAACTGGAACCAGAAATAAAAAGTAGTAACATCAAACAAGCCACAGATGATAATGTAGAAACCGTGATACACACAAATCACTGTGAAGATAATACTGTAAGTTTAGAAGTGCTGGAAAGGTGTGATCTGAGTCAGTTACAAGATGGCAATAAAACGTGATCAAAACACATTGGACAGAATTATTTTACCGAAAACAAGAACAGTATACAAGAAGCCAAGGATGAAATCAAGAACCATGTAAGTCAGATACAAAATATTGCAATGAAGGAACGAGAACAGCTCCCAAAATTACAACCAAAAAAGCATAACCTCGAAATTATTAAGCTCTAAAATGCAGCACTCAAATTAATTTTGGACGAAGAAATCTCAATGAAGCAATATATGCATCAGCAATAGCAGCAACAAAAATTTGAACATCAAATTAAAAACAAAGCAGACTCGCAAACATGAAGATCCACCTTGGAAAAGAAAAATAGAAAAAGAAATCGAACAACTTAGAAGTGTATTATCAGTACTTGACAAACTGACAAGAGGAACAAATGTAAGAACTACAAAAGGCAGAAGAGTCGAAAGAAAATACAACATTAGAAATGAAAATGAAGTCCTATCAACTAAGAAAAACAAACAAACAATACAACTGAAGGCTCAAAGAATAAGACGCTATGAGAAAAGATCAAGATTCTACAGACAAAACAAGATTTTTCAAACCGATGCAAAGAAATTTTACAGGGAAGTAGGTAAAAAAGAATTGTAGTGACAGTCCCACCCAAAATGGAAGAAGTTATACAGTTCTGGTTAAAAATATGGGCTTGCCCTAAAGAACATGACAAAGAAGTAGATTGGATTGTGCAAGAGATAGACCGAATGAAAAATAAACCAGAACAGACATGCGCTGAAATCACAGAAGAGAATATTAAATATGCACTGAAAAAAGCATACAACTGGAAATTTCCAAGTATAGATAAAATTCCTAAATTTTGGCTATATTATTTAAATACAGCACATAAAAAAAAACTAGCCACATAACTTCAAGAAATGGTTAACGATCCCACCAAAATTCCTGCATGGATGACCAGAAGAAATTGCATTTCTTCTACCCAAGAATAGTGACACAAACAACCCGAAAAACTACAGGCCAATTACATATCTTCCGACAACATACAAACTATTAACATCTATTTTAACAAAACAGACATATTTATTCTTGGAACGAAATGGCACACTATCGCTTGAACAAAAGGTGTGCAAACGTGGCTGTTACGGATGTAAAGACCAATTACTTATTAACAGAATTATTCTGGAAAACAGCGACAATGCAAATAAAAATCTTAGTACTGCCTGGATAGATTATCGTAAGGCATTCGATAGTGTGCCATATTACTGGAGTTTAAATAGTTTAAATATATACATGATATCACCTGTCATCATCAATTTCATCACATCTTTGTCGATATGGAAAACAACACTTTACCTCAATCATATAAAGGGAACTTATAAGTCTTGTGAAAGAAACATCAAAAGAGGTATATTTGAAGTTGACTCTTTGTCTCCCTTACCGTTAATAGCACTAAACAGTGAACTTAACAAAACAGAATGTGATTATAAAATAGCCAAAGAGAAAATAAGCCATGTATTGTACATGGATGACTTAAGGTTGTATGCTAAGAATGGTAATGAGCTGGAAGTTCTTCTGCAAACTGTAAAATGCTTCAGCGAAAACATTGGAATGAAATTCAATTTGAATAAATGTGCTAAAGCTACAGTTTTACGTGGATCGCTACAACAAACACTCTCAATTAGCTTAGACACTACTGTAACAATAAATGATTTAAAGCCAGAAGAAGCTTATAAATACCTAAATGTAAATGAGAGTGAAAAAATCACTATAGAAATGAAAGAAATAGTGCGTAAAGAGTACTATAGAATGCTACGACTGATATTAAAAACTGAGTTGAATTCTCAGAACAGAATTATGGCCATTAATAGTTTTGCCATCCCAGTTGTCCAATATAGTCTCAGCATCTTAAACCGGACTCTAAACGACATCAGGAGAATGGATTCTAAACCAAGAAAGCGTCTTTCTAAGCATAAGATGCATCATCCAAAGCCTAATATAGACCGTCTATACAAACCCCGTAAAGAATGTGGAAGAGGTTTATTCAGCTAGAATTGTCATACAAGACAATAACTATTGGCTTACTAACATACATAGAAACAAGAAAGGATTGGGTGATAAAATTAGTCAAACAAAATAAAAACAGAAAGAAAAAAATTCAATAATAAAAGAAGGCAGTAAATACAAACAAGATTTATATTTAGTAGATTTTGTAGAAAAACAAAACAGAAGCCAAGAACCAACTATTGCGGCAAAAAATATGAAAATGAAAGCCAAAGATAAAGCCCTTGAACAGATGAAACAGCGCTGGCAAGACAAACCTCTGCATGGCCAATATCCAGTACGTGCCAAAAAATCCAGTGTTGATACAGTTAATACTTATCGATGGTTACGTGCATCTGGATTAAAGTTTGAGACTGAAGGCTTTATTCTTGCAACGCAAGTCAAAAGTCTTTTCACGAGGAACTTTCAGGCAAATATTATACATAATAATGTGGATCCAAAATGCAGGTTCTGTGATAAATACCAAGAAAAAATATACCATCTAATCTCAGGTTGTGCTGTACTTGCCTCAAATGAATATAAAAATCGTCACGATAGAGTGGGACAATATTTACATTGGACAATGTGCAAACACTATGGAGAATATGTAAACAAACACTGGTATGAACATCACCCAGCACTGGTTACAAAAATAGAAGATGTCACCATTCTATGTGATTTAAATATCTACACAGACAGAAAAATTGAAGCAAATAGGCCGGACATTATTGTTAAAAACCAGAAAGAAAAACACTTGTCTATTAATTGATATGGCTTATCCAGCGGATTGTAATATAGCAACCAAGGAAAAACTGTCAAAATTTAAAGACCTGGAAATTGAAATAGAAAAAATGTGGAAATTGAAAACAAGAATCGTTCCAGTGATAGTAGGTGCACTTGGAATGATAAAAAATAGAACAAAACAACACATTGAAAAAAATCCCTGGAAACCCTGGCTTAAGAGACATACAAAAAAATTGTTTTGTTAAGTACAGCACACACACTAAGGAGAAATTTGTCTATTTAACGCTAGGACTTATAGGGGAGATATAAAAAACATTAAATGGGGCCATAAAACACACACCACGACCTGCCTTCGATCTTCCCGCAGACTTTATTGGTAGTGCGACCATAGCATAAATCGAAATATGATGAAAAATGACAACATAATAATAATAATAATAATAATAATAATAATAATAATAATTTATTAGACATGAATGGCTGGCAGAGTATATTCCTTGGTATGTCTATTCGAACTATGGTAATGATCTCTCGAATATATGGCACAAACAACACGCGAATGATGTCACAAATGGTGATTGACTGCTCAGTAAGAGAAATGTTCCTATTCTAACAGACACGAAAATGGATGCAAATAGGTTAATCATAGTCATAAAAGATTCCAGAATGAGTATCTACCAACTAATTGATGGGACTAACACACAGAAGTTCAGTGTTTCCAAAAACAAATTTCAGAAACTGTCAAATTTTATGAACCTTCTAAGATAAGTATTGTGGTGAGTTACTCACCTAATAATGGACTCTTCTTTGCCTATATTAACCTAGAGTTAATTACTCTTGAGGACAGAACTGGGGCGACAGAGACACTCGTTTCCAGTACGAATTCAGTTCAGCTCAGCCTAGTCTGTCTGTCTGTCGGTCTCTTGTAGCCAAGCTATTATTACTCTTTCTCTTTGTATCTTTTTGTATCTGTCTGAATATCTTGTTGAGGTAATATATGTTCTTGACCTACCACCGTGTTGACTCATTATTTTATGGCCCCATACAGGGTCCATGTCACTAAGAAACAAAAATGTGAAGACTTAAAACTATAATCATCCCTGTTATGATAAAGGTATTGGATATGGTAAATAAGGGGACTGACGATCATGTGACGGAAATTCCTGGATACATTCATCAACATCTCAGAGCTGCAAATGATTACTTTGTCCGAAAGTGCTCATATCATCTGCAAAAACCCTCTCCGTCAAAACGAAACGTCCCAATATAGATACTCCAACAGCGCCCATACCCATAAAATGCAGATTTGGTAATTCGGCAATCAAAATTACTCTTTGTCGAGATTATACCACATATACTACTACTACTACTACTACTACTACTACTACTACTAATAATAATAATAATAATAATAATAATAAAAGTAAATGAATACTGATATGAAAATCACCAAGCACAGAGAAAGATGTCACCATTCTGTAGGATTAAACTATATATATATATATATAGACAGGAATATTAAAGCAAATTGACCGGAAATTATTGTCAAAAACAATAAAAAAAATACTTGCCTACTAACTAATATGGCCTGTCCAGCGAATTGGAGCATAGCAACTAAGGAATTTAAGAAACTATCAAAATATAAAGACCTGGAAATTAAAATAGAAACAATGTGAAAATTGAAACAAGAATAGTACCGTTGATTGTTAGTGCGCTCGGAATGGTTAAAATTGAAACAAACAACACATTGAAAGAATCCCGGGGAACCCCAGCTTAAATGACATACAAAAAAATCATGTTAAGTACATCCCACACACCAAGGAGAACTTTGTCCATGTAACCCTAGTGATGTTATAGGAGGAAAGAAAAACAAATGAAATAGAGCCATAACAACACACCACGACTTGCCTTAGGTCTTCCCGCAGATTTGGTAGGTCGTGCGACCATAGCATAAATCGAATTATGAAATGATGACAAGAATAATAATATGGCAAAACCTGCAGGATATAATATGTTTTGAATATCTTAAAACAACTATTGAAATATAAGAACTTTGAAATGAAAATCTTTAAATTATGTCACATGAGGTCATCAACAATTCTGGTTGTAGTTTAAGCCCTTTGAATGACTGCAGGAGTTTCCGTTGGACGTATTAAAGAGATTCCTTATAAAACAAGCCTTTAAAAATTGTACTAACAAGTACAGCCCACAGCTAACGAGGAGCTTTATATGTGCAAAATAAGTTTGCTCAAAGTGGAAAGGGGGACTCAAAAATACTCAGTGAAAAATGTCATGATGTCTTTTCTGACCTTACGTCTCTTGTTGGGACCCGAAAAGAAAGCATTATACACCAGAAATGAAAGGAAATTTAATAATAATAATAATAATAATAATGCAGTAGTAGTAGTAATGGTAGTTTGTCTTTGAGATATCAGCTTTGTTGTATACGTTCAATGTCCTAAATTTCTAAAGTTTACTCTGAATGAATTTTTTTTTGGGGGGGGGGTTAGGTGTAGTTTATTTTGTTTAACGGCATATCGACCTCAGTAAGTTGTTGAATGCCGACAGTATTTCTACATGTTTGTATGAATAGCATATGTATTCTTTGTAAGAAATCAGCTGGCAGAAAAGGATTTATTGACGTATTTTAATTTTTTTTTATAGTTGAATCTATTACTAGAAAACATTTTCACTCAAAATTATACTGCTGGCATTTTAAGTATAAAATATTTTTTATATTTTATAATTTCATTGCATTTTGAGACTTATTTATTGGTTAATTTACCCATAGCTGGGACCCTAACAGGTGCTACAACCTCGGGTCACGGTTGACCTTAGAATAACAGCAATTAAAATTAAGTTCTACACTTCTAAAAACCTCTCAAATAATAACTGCAGGATGCAGTTTAATCTCATAGACGTTTTTCTTTTGGTATTTGATGCTGAGTTTAACAGAATTCTATTTTTTGTAGGTTGTTTTGAAAGGAATAAAGCATGATGAATCTACAGTAGTTTCTAATACCATTGCACTGTGACTATCACAGGTTTATGAAGATTAGATCCCATCGTTACAGTTTAGTAGATGCTCATGCTTCAATAGATATTATGTTTACTTTTAAATGTCAGTTACATGTACAGGCGAGTAATATTAAAGATTATATACACTATTGGGGAAGTCCACACCTGAATCCATATTTCTAGGCAAAAACATCATCTAACCCAGGGTGATTCAAGCCGCTTTTACTCTTCATATCTAGACTTAACAGTTAATGTTACCAAGTCATCTGTATTTAAAAGAAAAACATGTTGATTACTTGATTTTGACTGAATAAAATAAAAATCACCAGAAAGAATACTTAATCTCTGCCTATTTAGCTTAAGATTGTCCGGACACTAGTAACGAATTCAGTCAGTTACCGGATCTGTTCAACTTGTACAGCAAGAATATTGTGAGGACCTTAGAACTGATGCCTGGGTTTGTAACCGGAGACCACAATTTAAACAACCTAACGTACGCAGATGTTACAGTGCTGATAGCAGACACAGAAAGGAAACTACAAGACCTCCTACAGAAGGTAACAGAAGAAATTAACAAGAAAAGACTGGAAATAAACTGCACGAAAACCGAATGAATGGTCATCAGTAAAAAGGGCAGCTCAAAATGCCAAATCCAGATCGGGGATACCAGAATCAAGCAGGTACAAAAATTTAAATACCTTGGAAGCGTTATAACAGAAGACGGAAAGTGCGACACAGAGATCCGAAGGCGAATTGTCATGGCGAAGGAAGCATTTCAGAAGATGAGTAAGGTATTAAGAAACAGGACAATTTCGCTAGAAACTAGGAAGAGAGTACTGGATTGCTATGTTCTGTCCGTCCTTCAATATGGCAGTGAATGCTGGACAATATCATCAAAGATGAAGAAAAAATGTGGTTCCACAGAAGGATGCTGCAAATATTATGGATTGAACATGTGAGCAATGATGAGGTCTTGGAAATGATGGAAACAGAAAGGAAATTAATACTGAGCATCAGGAAGAGACAGCTGAAGGTCCTGGGACACGCAATGAGGAAGGAGGGCTTGGAGAATCTCATACTAACAGGTCAGATAGAGGGAAAAAGAGACAGGGGAAAGCAACGGATAACATATTTGAAGGACCTATCAGGTGGATGATGGAACGAGGATTGCATGGTGTAACAGGAGAAGGCGTGCTCAGAGCCACCAGAGATAGGGAAGAGTTTAAGGCCATGATCGCCTACGTCATGAAAGGACAAGGCACATAGAAGAAGAAGAAGTGCCGTACGTGATACACACCTGGGTGATCATATCTAGAAAGAGACATAACTGGTCGGCTGTATGGTTTTTCCAGTACTGGGTTGCTATCGCTTTCTGCAGTAGACTGGTGGACAACTAAATCTACAGGGCCCAATCAGTTCTGCTACTCAACTCATAGCTTGAGGGAAGAGACGAATTATCACCTTTCCCAAGGTGATTTGTGCATAAGTGAATGCAACGATTTCAACTTGAATTCGAACTTGTCTCCTTGATTTCTCATTCCAAGCCGATATCCACTGCATCACAACGCACATACTAGTCACGAATTGCTTTGTCTTAAATTCCCGTAACTCGTCTATTTCTATCGCAGCGACTATCTTTCATCGAAATTAGCTGTTTATTCTATTATGTCTAGCAAAGGGTGATATGCAAACTATTAAGCCTCAATAGATCTTACCTCTGGCAAATTTCTGGTAATGATTTTTTACACAGAATTTTTTCCTATAAATGATATTCATTTCACTATCTGAGCAATCAAATGTTCAAATCAACTTTTCTGATGTCCCTAACATTGGGCACAGATGGCACTACGAACTTTTCTATTGACATATGAGAAAGACTTTCCATCGCAAATCTATTTTGTTTATTAATCACTTTATAGACAAATTGATTATCATGTAAAACAGAAGAAAAATTTTACATGGTAATCTCCCTATTGGCTATCATTAGAACCAACACCACATCTTTTCACTGCCATCCCGCAGAGCGAAGAAAAAGTAACAGACAACGTCAATGCTTGGACAAAAAAATCTATCAGAAAGACACCGACATTAGCATACACCTAATACCATCTACCATACGCCCGTGCATTGAATACTGCTGCCATATCTGGTCGGGTGCCCCTGCTGTTCTCCTCGGTCTTCTCGATAAGGTTCAGAGGAGGGTCTGTAATGTGATAGATACCGACTTGGCAGACCGTCTGCAGTCTCTCTCCCACCGGCGCGACGTGGCTTCCCTGTGTCTCTTCTATAAATACTTTGACAGCTTCTGCTCCGATGAACTTAGATCACTAGTGCCCCCTAAATACGAATTTGAACGAGTTAATAAATTAGCAACTAGATCCCACCCTTTTACAGTGAAACCGATAAAATTCAGCCGTAACTTCTACTCCAACAGTTTCTTTCCTCGCACTTCCCGACTGTGGAATTCTCTTCCACACGATTGCTTCCCCGGCGGCTACAATCTCCAGGAGTTTAAATGTAAGGTCAATAGACACATCCTAACACAATAACCCGCTCCCATTCTATCAAACACTCTTCCCATCTGCCCAACCCTCATCCTCGCTATCCTTACTCATCTGTCACCTTCCTCCTGACATTCCCTATGTCTAACCACTCCTTCTCTTTACCTTCTCCTATGTAGCCCAATGCGCAATAGTGGCAGTGGAATGCCTTGCTTGGGGTGAGATGATTAAAAAATATACATATGTGGAGGAGGTGGCTATGAGATTAAGATAATAAAGAGGAAATTTATAAAATGAGTTTGAAACAGTTATGATGTCACTTTGTAAGGGGTCATTGGTTTGGGCGAGAAATTTAGTGTGTAATTTGTAAAAAATTCTTTATATTTAGCCACGTAGTTTAATATCTATATGGTTAAAAATCGCCACGTTTAAAATGAAAAACATTTTTTTTTCAATTATAGAGAGGACGGTAAATTCAGTTTAATAGTTGGAAATGTGCGAGTTAAATTTGGTAAGTCTTCAATGAAATCAAATTTATAAGCAGATTAAAGTTATAGGAAGCTATGAAAAATAATTTTCTTTTAATTTACAAAGTTCAGTCAAATCTTTGCAGTCATGCAGAGACAAATTTGATAAATTCTACAAATCTAATTTTTGTTTGACGCAACAAAAAAAACACAAAATAGTAAAAGCAAAATAATTTTTTTATGTCAGAAAAATTCTCTATTTATCTATTTCTATATGCAAATATAAATTTTGTACACACACACACACACACACACACACACACATATATATATATTTATATATAATGGTAGATACATAGATAGATATATATATTACATAAATATATAGATACATAGATATATAGATGCATATGTATATATATATATATATATATGTGTGTGTGTGTGTGTATGTGTGTGCGTGTTTTCGCGACACGATCGCCTAAAGAATGTATTACGTATGGCACGTAACTGACTGAAATGCAACGAATTCGACTGGAATTCGAACACGGCTCTCCGATTTCTGAGCCAATATCCACTGCTCCACAATGCGGATTATTAACCGTATAGAGTTATAATATGCATAATATAAATGCTTTGTTCGGGGTTTTCATATAGGAACTCACTGGCAATCAACACGAACGTGATTATCTGACGTTAGGAATTAGTGCGGTATGCACGGTAACAATAGCGTGCAAATGCATTGATAAGAGTTTTATAATAGAAATGCATAGAAAATCCGTAATAAAAGAATTAAAAACGTATTCCTGGACGAATAAGGCGCATCTTTGGATCTTTTCTATAGATATAAATTCATGACCAGTTTGAAAGGGTGACGGTCGAACCAATATCAATGATGAAGGCAATCGATTAATATTGCTGGTTTATTTATGAATGTAACTCATATTATGAATATGAGCGTTGAGTTTTTAAGGTACCTCGATCTCATCTGAGAGAACGTCTATCAGCGTAGTGGGTTCAATTCTCATCGGGTGTTCTTATTTCTGTGTCCTTTGTGCTGTGATAAACTTTATTCACTAATTAAATATCTCCCTTAGTTTCTTGAAGTTAAAATGAAAATTATCAAGGAAGGTGTCGTACTTTTTCTTAACTAGAGCATAAGTAATTAAATCTCTCCCAAGATTACCCCAGACGAGAATTACAAAAACAAACTTATAGTCATGATTTGGACATGATTTGGAAAAAAAAACACGCACACACACATACACACAAACAAAAACAAAAAATTACGTCAACACACTCTATTACAGATATTTTAAAATTTATCCGTTGTAGCTATGTAATATTTAGCTAAACAAGCATAACTTGATGTATCCATCTCCTTTAAAAAACAGTTAACACTTCGGCGATATATGCATAACTCTGTATCAATGAACTGAGTTATTTCGGTGAAAGGTGTGTGTATACGCCGCTTATATTTAACACGCTAAAAATTATTGCCCTTTTCTGATTCCATGTGCCTTTGGCTTAGGGGTTATCGACTCCCAACGACTCCAAATCAGACGAGTTTCAATCCCGGCCAGAAGGAAGTGGATGTCTAGCCACACTGATGAGCGAAACAAGCTTGTATGGGGTTAACGAGTACGTGTATATATTGTCATTATCTCTTAACATTATATTTTAGTGGATACATGACTGGAATAGACACCCTATTTAATAGTGTAAACTATTTTCATTGACGTGTACCTTTGAGCATGTATTGTGTATTTTCTGTTAATATTACTTGAAAAGACAAGGCATTTGCAAATTTACAAAATGACATTGCGGATGTTGCAAGAAGTCTGCAATAAATTTCTGCAAACTCTGTCTTGTTTACTAACACAATTTTGTTATCGGGTTATGTTGATGTTTGCTTATTACCAAAAGAAACATATTCTTCAAGGAGAAAATGGTATTTACACAGAACATTAGCATTTTGTAAGTTTTTTTTGTTTTTTTTAATCATGATACTTTGTTTGGTTTTCTACGGCAGCCCTTTTTTATAAAAAAGCTAGAAAATATTTTTAGATTGTAAAATTTATTTCAGATAATAACGATTTAGGAATAGAAGTTTTAATTCGGAGCCAGCATACATTACATCAACCTTACATCCAAGCTTACAAAATCTGTTGTTCCCAAACAATCACCTATCTAGGTACTGACAGGCTCGATGTTGCTTGACTCTGGTGGTCTTACGAGAACTGGTGTTTCAACGTGATACGGTCGTCAGCCCTTGTTTTTTATTATTAGATTATTTTACTAAAGACAAGGTTAAGTTTTTTGAATTCTTTGATAGTTTATGATAAATATTTCGTTTGATTGTTTGTTTAATTCTGTTTAACAGCCTATCAACCTCTAAAGAGTCATCTAATGTCAGAAACGTATTTTTATTTTAAATCACAGTTATTCTTTTCATTCAAAAAAGGTTTTGTTGGTAATATATTTTTCATTCAAAAAAGGTTTTGTTGGATACAGATTTTTTTATTCAAAAATGGTTTTGTTGGTAATAGATTTTTCATTCAAAAAAGGTTTTGTTGGTAATATATTTTTCATTCAAAAAAGGTTTTGTTGGTTACAGATTTTTTATTCAAAAATGGTTTGGTTGGTAATATATTTTTCATTCAAAAAAGGTTTTGTTGATAATATATTTTTCATTCACAAAAGGTTTTGTTGGTAATATATTTTTCATTCACAAAAGGTTTTGTTGGTAATATATTTTTCATTCAAAAAAGGTTTTGTTGGTTACAGATTTTTTATTCAAAAATGGTTTTGTTGGTAATATATTTTTCATTCAAAAAAGGTTTTGTTGATAATATATTTTTCATTCACAAAAGGTTTTGTTGGTAATATATTTTTCATTCACAAAAGGTTTTGTTGGTAATATATTTTTCATTCAAAAAAGTTTTTTTTGTTTACAGATTTTTATTCAAAAATGGTTTTGTTGGTAATAGATTTTTCATTCAATAATGGTTTTGTTGGTAATATATTTTTCATTCAAAAATAGTTTTGTTTCTAATAAATTTTTCATTCAAACAAGTTTTGTTGGTAATATATTTTTCATTCAAAAATGGTTTTGTTGGTTATATATTTTTCATTCAAAAAAGGTTTTGTTGGTAAATACTCTCATAGCATTTGACCCCGATTTGGGAGTTAACTATTTATCCGTAGCTGGGGCCCTAACAGGTGCTACCACTCTGGGTCAGGGTGGACCTGGGTACAACAGCAATTAAGACGTGGTTCCACGCTATTCACAACCTCCCAATCAGAGGACTTGCTGCCGGATGCTGTTTACGGTCATACCCAGGACCAAAATATTTCGTGATTTATATTATTTTAATTTATATATATATATATATATATATATATATATATATATATATATATATATGCCGGTTGCGATGTTTGAATTGTCGTCTAAATGACACAAAAATGAAGGTAACATTCACATCAGATATGAATAGATATATTTACAAAAGTTTCACACAAATATCTTGAAATACTAAGGAATTTAATTTACTGAACAAAATCGTCATTGACTCTAACCACGGCCTAAGGACGATTTCGTAATCTCTTGCATCTCTTCTGGACTGTCTCACTATTTTAATTGGTGAAGGCTACCATAATCCTTGCCTCTAGTTCATTTGTTTCTGAGTATGAAAATGAAATGTACCCGGCAGCAGGGTCTCTAATTGGGATGTTATGAGGTGCATGGAATCACCTCTTAATTGCTGTTGTTCCCAGGTCTAGCCTGATGGTGGTGGCACCTATTAGGGTCCCAGCTATGGGCAAATAGTTTATTCCTAAACTGAGGTCAAAACACTATGAAAGTATAAAAACTGATTTTTATTGAAATATATACATAAAAATAGACTTTTATAGAAATATATACAATTTTTATGGAAAAATATTACTAACAAAACATTTTTAAAGGAAAAAATGCCGTATTAAATTTTTGAAGAAAGAAAATTATTTCCAGCAATACATTTTTGAATACCAAACTAGAAGACATCTTTAGTTTTCTAAAATAAAAAAATTAAAGCAAAATGTTTTCTGACTATATCAACCTTTTCACTATAACAACACAGAAATATCTTAAAACCCTACCTTTTTGGCTTTAAGTAACCCATAGAGGTTGATATGCTGTTAAACATAACCCAAACTCAAACTCTAGTTCATCTTTGATGTTACAGGATTTTATTGATCTTTCTCTCAACTGTGCTCCACATATAATGACCAAGAGGGTTACAGATGTACGGGACGATGTGGTTACAGAAATTGTCTGACAGCCATGACTTGGCTCTCCTGCTTGATTAGCACAGTGCAGAGTTCTGTTACCAGGCGTAGGGTCTTTCAAGTTCAGGATCATTTCTCTTCACTCAGGGAAGCACTATCTCAGCAAGGCACTCGATGTAGACATTCCTGTTGAGTCTGAGGCCCTCACAAACGAATTCAGGCGTTTCTTTCTTATCAGATCGATCAGGGAGAAATATCTGAGTGGACGTACCTTCGTAATTATCATTTGACTCAACCCTTTCCGAATTCTCTGTCCTGTCTTCAAATTTATGCCAAACATTCCGAAATGTTCGCATTGGAGCTTCTGGCGCAAATACGAAACAGTATAGAAAGCCGTTTCCAAATTTCTGTCAGAGATATTAGCGTCATGTGGCTCTTTTTCTCAAAAACGGTGCCCAACTGACCTCACTATACTGTGCAGTCGACAAAATCAATAACAAACACTACGCACCCGTGAAAGTAAAAACATAAAATGTCGGCATTTCACTCTCTATATATGGACTCTTCTTTTATTGATTTTTTTTATCTAATTGAATTTCTTGCATTTGTTTCTAATAAAATAATATTGTTGTTTTTTTATTATTATTGTTTAAATCGGGTTTAATATGCATGCCGTTCAGAGAAATTGTCTTTAAGATAATATTATTTGCTCGCCAATGAGGCGATCACGAATGCATCTGTCATTACGTGTATTTAAAATTTGATAATAATTTACAGAATTTATTCTTAAATAACTGCGCACGTGTTAAATGCCTCTGGAGCATAAGATCATTTTCGTCATATGGCACTAACATGGTGAGCATGGCAACGTTCAACGTTCCCAGGTGTCTCTTATATAGAGTAATGGTTTTCAAAACTGTTATTTAATGATCAGGTGTGTAATTTTCTAATTCCATTATCCAGACACAGTTTTCTTTCTGTTCATATAAGTTAATTTTTTATTAAATCTCTCATTAACAATTTTAATTGCCTAAAATCCAAACTACAGGTTTATCCAAGACTTGTGAGTAAAAACCGGGTTGTAAGTGAGAATATTTGGAATCTGTCAATGGCTGTACTAGCATAAAGCCATTAGTAATCGTAACCGAGGCTTTCATACTCTCTTTGGGTGGTAAAAAACTTAAATGAACATTACAGGATCTGCTACTGGGATAGGTTAGTTTCCCTAATAGACAGACATACTTGGCTATAAGCGGACAGTCATGAGTCTATATCATATAAAAACGTATTATATTTTTGTCTATACATTCTGTTGTGGGGTCTCTCCTTTTTTGATGATAATAGAAACGACTTGACTATATATATACTCCTGCCATAGAAGATACCGACAGATACCGAACAATACCGAAAGAGATATCGGAACATAGCGGATGATACCGAGGTTTCACGGAGAATACAGAGTCAGTAGTTCATAGCAGCTCTGAGCTCCACTCAGCAAGAATATTATTACACAGCACCCGTCAGCTTCCTACGTGGACATTTTATTGAAATATATGCATAAAAATAGACTTTTATAGAAATATATAAAATTTTTATGGAAAATATTACTAACAAAACATTTTTAAATTGGAATTCTACATTAACATTACTACAGCTTCACTTCAGAGACGTGTATATATACTTCGTACTAACTCGTATTCCTGCATTACTAACCTGTGTTCAGGTTTGTATCCTTTACTTTAATATACTTATTTTTCTATCTCCGGTTTCGGTTGTTGTTGATTTATTTTGTGTAGTTTCCATTCACGGGATCCACAACACATTCTAAAATATATGGCTTTAAAGCCATCGTACAGTTTTGTTAAGGCATAATTTATAAAACATATGACTGTAAAGATAAGATAAAAGTTTTTTATCTACATTTTCTAAAATTTATCGTTTTAAAACCAGCAGATAATTTTGCTAAAATACATTTTCTAAATTATACGGTATAAATACGTCATATATCTTAGTCACTTATTATTTTTTTAAATATACTGATTTAAAGCCTTGATACAATTTCGTCAATCGATATTTTCTAAAATATGCGCTTTTAAAGTCAATATATAAATTTGTTAATCTATATTTTCAAAATTATATGATTTAAAGCAATCATAAAATTTTGTTAATCAACACTTAAATCCATAATAAAGTTTTGTTTTTATATATATATATATATATATATATATATATATATATATATATATATATATATCCTAACACACACATATATGTATATATATAATAAATGACGTATTTGTATATGAATATAAGCTATCGTAAAAAATTTGTTATATATTTATTATATATATTTTAAAATATATTTTTCGTTTTTAAATGAGTAATTTCGCGACCCAGGTTTCTACATTTTGGTGTCTTCAGGCGATTTACAATTACTGATTTTGCCATTTTTTTTAATATGCTAAACGTAAAAGGAACTTTTATGAACTCGCAATTTTCAAAATTAGGAGAAGATACTTCAAGGCTTTAGAACATTTTCATTTATAATTGCATGATCCTAATAGATAGATTTTGGTAAGATTAGGCTTGGTCTTGATTTCTGTTATTTAATTTAGTAATTTGTTTTTCTCTGGGAATAAAAGAACAGTCAGTTTTTCTTCTTGGCACAGTCTACATATTTTGCCACCGTTGTAATGCTTGGCTCTTTTTATTATACGCCACGTTATGTCGTAGTCTTTTCCATAATTTAATACCTAGATCGCAAACTAACTCGTTTACAAATGAAAACAATATTCAAAGGTTCTACAATATAGTTGTATTGAAAACTATTTTAATGCTTCTAAAACGAAGCTGCTATCAGTTATATCATAGACAATCGCACCTACCTCCCATTAGCATGGACCAGGCACAAAGTGGGGGATCAGTTTTTTATTGTTATGAAGTAATAAACTGATCCTCACTATTATACTTAATACAATAATGTGATATAATCTATCTCTTCTCCCTACAGCTATGAGTTAAATGGCCGGACAAATTGGATTCTATAGCCTTGGCTGGCAACCAGTCTACCGCAGAAAGCAATGGCAGCCTACTTCGAGATAATCTTCTGCCCAGTCAGTCATGTCTCTTTTGAGACATGATCGACCAAAGTGTGTATCACGTATGACATTTAATTGACTGATTCTGTGGTGCAGTGGATATCTGCTCGAAACGAGAAATCGGAAAGTTGAGTTTTAATTCCAGCTGAATTCGTTGCATTCACTTTCACGCAATTACTCATGAGAAAGTTATTAATCCGTCGATTTTCCTTTCAGCTATAGGTTAAATCGCAGAACTCATTGTGTTCTGTAGCCTTGGTTGGCAATCATTGAAAGTAATGACAAACCAATGCAGTAAAATCTTCTGCCTAGTCAGTCAGGCATCTTCCGAGACATGAACGCCCAAGCTTGTCTTATGTATGACACTTAACTGACTGACTGATTCGATTTGAAATTAGGTCTCATTGTTTTTATTACAATACTCTCTAGTCCTGCTGCTTTGTTACTATTCAATTTCTTGCCCCCCAGAGCGTAAAACACTACGGCTCCTTGGCCTCACATTCTCAGCGGACCTCAAGTGGAATGACTACATCGAATCCATTGCTAAATCCGCTGCTGTAAAAGTCGGTTCTCTGTGCAGGGCCCGGAAGTTTTTTTTCCGTCTGAATCTGCACATATATAAATCTACCATCCACCCGTGCATTAAATACTGCTGCCACATCTGGTGAGCTGCCCCTGCTATTCTCCTCGGGGTTCTTGACAAAATACAACGGAGAGTTTGTAATGTGATAGATACCGACTTGGCAGACCGGCTGTAGTCTATCTCTGACCGGATTGACGTGGCTTCCCTGTGTCTCTTCTATAAATACTTTCACGGCTTCTGCTCCGATGAACTTAGATCACTGGGGACCCCTAGGTTCAAATTTGCATGAGATACTAGATTAGCAACTAGGTTCCACCCTTTTACAGTTAAACCGATAAAATGTAACCGCAATTTCTACTGCAACAGCTTCTTTTCTCGCACTTCCCAACTGTGGAATTCCCTTCCACATGATTGCTTCCCCGACAGCTACAATCTCCAGGAGTTTAAATGTAAGTCAATAGACACCTGCTAACGCACTAACTCGCATCTATTCTCTCAAACACTCTTCCCATCTACCCAACCGTCAGCCTCGGTATCCTTACCCGTCTATCACCCTCCTTCTGACATTTTCTAAATGTAACCACTCTTTCTCTTTACCTTCCCCTATATAAACCCTTGCGCAATAGTGGCAGTGGAATGCCTTGCTTGGTGTGAAATGATTAAAAAAAACAAAAAACTGTTTACTGGTGTAATTTAATTATGACCCAATGCTAAATAGTTAAATAAATAATATATATATATATATACGCTCTCACACCCTGACTGAGCATTCTGGAAGAATGGTAGACTTTGAAAAACAATAGCTACTCTGGCATCTACGCATCGTTCATACAGCAATGAATTAGAACACTCTCAGCTATGGACCTTGTATAATGATAATATACACGCTATAATAATAATATACACGCTAAAAGTCTACCTTCTTCTACTGAGCGCCCATAGCTGATGCCACTTCGGTCGGGTTTCAGTTCTGGGTTAAAAGCAATCATAGTCTAACCGTATTGATGAGCTGTGATACAGCGAAACAGATCTGTATACGGATGACTATATATAATAAATTATATATTTATATATAAATATAAGCCGTAGCAGAAATTCATTATTCTATATTTTCTAAAATATATGTAGATTTAAAGTCACATAAAATTTGTTAATCTATACTTTGTAAAATGTGCGATTGTAACTCACTCATACAAATTTAAGAACATATTTTTTAAGATATATGTACATTTAAAGTCACATAAAATTTGTTAATCTATACTTTGTAAAATGTGCGATTGTAACTCACTCATATAAATTTAAGAACATATATTTTCTAAAATATACACGTTCAAAGACATGAAACAATTTTGTTATTCCTTACTTTCGAGAATATACGGTTTTAAAGAAATCTTACAACATTTAATGTACAGTTTAAAGCAATCACAGAATTAATCTATAATTTCTAAAACAGGCGGATTTTAAGATATCATACAATTTTGTTAATCTATATTTTTAAATCATACAGTTTTAAATATATCGTATCTTTTTGCGATCTGAAAGTTTTAAAGACATAAAAAACTGTTACTTCATATTTTTAAAAATATATGGTTTGAAAGTTATTATATAACTTTTTAATGTATACTTGTTTGAATATTTGGTTTAAACCCAGCATAACATTTTGTTAACGTATGCTTTCTACAACATACGGATTTAAAGCTATCATAATCTTAAGCAATATTATCTAAAATATATAATTTTAAATCCATCATAAAATTTGTTAATCTATATAGTCTAAAATACATGTTATTAAAGCGATCATATAATGTATATGATAACGTTAATCTATACTTTCTCAAATATACTGGTGCAAAGCTATTATAAAATTTTGTTAATCATTACTTTCTAAAATATATGGTTCAAAGCAAACATATAATTTTGTTAAGGATTTCCAATCTGTGGGGGGGGGGCTGTGTTAAGAAATGGCTCGTGAATTTTAATGCTTACAAAACGAAGCTGCTATCTGTTAACCATCGCAGACAATCGCAACTACCCCCTATTAGAATGGATCAGGCTAGTCTCCCTGAAATTAAAACACTTCGCCTCCTCAGATTAATTCTCACAACAGATCTCAAGTGGAATGACTATATAGAATCCATAGCTGAATCCGCTGCTAAGAAGGTCGGTTCTCTGTGCAGGGGCAGGAAGTTTTTCCCGTCTGAAAAAAACTGTATATATATAAATCTACCATCCGCCCGTGCATTGAATACTGCTGCCATATCGGGTCGAATGCTCCTACTACCCATCTACGTGTCCTGACAAAATCCAACGGAAAATCAGTAATGTGATCGATCCCGAATTGGCGGCTCAGATACAGTCACTTTCTCACCGTAGCTTCACTATGTCTCTTCTACAAATATTTTTACGGCTTCTGTTTTGATGAACTTAGCTCACTAGTGCCCCTTATATATGAATTTACTCGAGCCACAAGATTAGCAACAATGTGCCACCTTTTTAATGTGAAACCAATAAAATGTAAACGCAAATTCTACTCCACCAGCCTCTTTTCTCGCACTGGCCGCTTGTGGAATTTCCTTCCGTTTACTTACTTCCCCGACAGCTATAATCTCCAAGTATTTAAATGTAAATCAATAGTCATCTCCTATCTCACTGACCTGCATTCTCTCTCTCATGCTCCTTTCTTCGTACTTTCCACTCTCATCAGTATTCTCATCCTTCTCTTACCCACTTCCTGACACCCCCTATAACCTCACTCTTTTTCATAACTTTTTTCCTATGTAACCCACTGCAGAACAGTGGGAGTAAAATGGCTTGCTTGGGGCAATATGACTAAAAATATGTATATTTTGTAAAATATACACTTTTATACCCATAATACAGTCTTTATTAACTTATGTTTTCTAAAGTGTAGGTGTGTAAATACAACTTATGAACTGATTTGCTTTTTTTTCCAGCTTATGAACTATTTTAAGGTTATTTAAAGCCGAAAAATAGGTTTGGATTGTAAGTATTTTGTGGGTATGATAACAATTTTCTCCTTCAAATCTTACATAACTGAGAAGAGAATATGTGGATTCATACGTTTCTCAATAGTATTTGTACGGAAGTGAACCTAACGAACGAAACTGGAATTCGAACTCGGTTCTCCGACCTTTCATTCTGACTCTTTATCCATTACATAATCCGAAGATCCAAGATTACAGCTCCTTGTATTCCCGAGCGATCACCTATCTACGTACACGTAAAACTTAGTACAATGCAATTAATTTGTCAACTGTATAGTGCAGAAAGATATCACTAAAATATGTTTCTATACATATAAAAGGCAATCTGCGAGTCAGTGTGTGACTGTTCCCTATGCACGCCTACAATTTTTAAGATACATCATTTAAACTTTCTAGGGAAACATATCTACAGGGAAGCTAGACACATACGTTTTGAGTTTTATGTTTAGTAATTTTCCCTTTCGCACTTTTTGGTAAATGGAAACCGATTGTTTACATTTGCTCGGTAAAACATCTAAGATCTCAGATGGTTGCTGAATTACGTCACAGAAATCAAATCACACGTGTCAAACGCGACTAAAATATTTTTTATTAAAAAATAAAAATGAGCCTTTATATTTCATTTTTATTCCGACGTTTTACGTCACAGAAATCAAATCACACGTGACAAACGTGACTAAAACATTATTTTATTAAAAAAAAAAAAGAAAAAAAAAGATAGCCTTTATATTTAATTTTTATTCTGACGTTTTAAAATTCATTTGGTCAACAAATAAATGTGAATATTTTTAACCGTAATTTTGAAGCAAAAGAAATATTTTTAAAAAAAATGTGTTTTTTCAAACAAAAACAAAATATGTAAAATAAAAAGTGGCATCTTCACCTACTGCTAAAATGTTCTGAGTTGCCCGGGCAACGCCGGGCTATGATGCTAGTAAGCTATAAAACTACAAAGTTATTTGTTATATTTACAGAATTTGGCTTTGTATGTCAAGAGAAATCAAAATTAAATAAGTCATGAAATTGACTTGATGCTGCACCTCTTCTATAAGATATTTAATAAATGCAGTTGCTAATTGAAGCAAAGAAAGGACTGTAAGCGTAAACGCATCGAAAACGTAAAAGCTACCATTTAATTACCATCGTAACCTTCTTTTGACTTCCAGAAGCATGGCTGATGCTAACCCCCAAGATTTCAAATCATTGCACCTTCTTTATCTCATGTTGTCCACTGAGGTAATGTGTAATTGTAACGTATTACCTTAAACGGCAACGGTAATTGACAGATACATCCGGTCGTAGGTAGGATCAACAAAGGACAATGATGGTTAACAGATATATCCGGCCGTAGATAATGTCAACAAAATACAACGAAAAAAGCAACAACCGGCCGGAAAAGATATATCCGGCCGCAAATCAGTCATCAAAGCAACAACCCGAAAAGGCAAATATGTGTGGGAGTTTTAAGACTATATAAAGTCTATATTTTGGGCAGAAGACGTCCATTGACTTCCGATTCCCGACACCCACTTCGTGTGCGAGAACTCGCCCCAACTGCTCTACTGCTTCACACAAGCATTATCAACGAAGAATAAAATTATCTGATTATATTTTTCGAGATACATGTTCCTCGTTGTCTGTCACGATTGAGCGGTAAGATGTAACTGATTGATCATATTAATTCAGTTTTTAGCTCGGCTGTTAGGAAAGTTGGTTCACTGAATTCTCTAATCAGCTTTCCTCTATGGTACCTCAACTGTATGAATTTAAGTGGGCTATTTCGTGGTGCGTTGTGGTGCGGATGTTCGTTGTGGTGGCAGATGTGCGTTGTGGTGCTGTGGATATTACTTGGGAAAAAGTATTAATCCCTACAGTTATGAGTTAAATAATAAGACAGATTAGGTTTGGCTGGCGACCTACTTCGAGATAATCTTCTGCTCAGTCAGTCATATCTCTTTTGAGACATGATCACCCAAACTGTGTATCATGTATGGCACTTAACTGACTGACTGAATATAAAATAGTTGGAAACATAATTAAAACTTCTACAGGGCATAAAGTGGGGGATCATTTTTTTATTGTTATGAAGTAATAAACTGATCCTCACTAATTATAATTAATATACTAATGTAATATAATCTATTTCTTCTCCCTACAGATATGAGTTAAATGGCCGGACAAATTGGGTTCTATAGCCTTGGCTGGCAACCAGTCTATCGCAGAAAGCAATGGCAACCTACTTCGAGATAATCTTCTGCCCAGTTAGTCATGACTCTTTTGAGACATGATCGACCAAAGTGTGTATCACGTATGACATTTAACTGACTGATTCTGTGGTGCAGTGGATATCTGCTCGAAACGAGAAATCGGAAAGTTGAGTTTTAATTCCAGCTGAATTCGTTGCATTCACTTTCACGCAATTACTCTTAAGAAAGTTATTAAACCGTCGATTTTCCTGTCAGCTATAGGTTAAATCGCAGAACTCATTGTGTTCTGTAGCCTTGGTTGGCAATCACTGAAAGTAATGACAAACCAATGCAGTAAAATCTTCTGCCTAGTCAGTCAGGCATCTTCCGAGACATGAACGCCCAAGCTTGTCTTATGTATGACACTTAACTGACTGACTGATTCGATTTGAAATTAGGTTTCATTGTTTTTGGGCGTCGATCCATCTTTTCTCCAAGTTAAAGACGGTTTTGATGTCATTCTGGATATCAGCTCCAATTTTGACAACTGAATATTTATTTCAGTCCTCGCTGGGTACCTCATATTTTTGGCCTTGTGCCACACCTAGTACAAGCGTAGAAAATCGTTTTGTACTTTTCGATGTGGTGCAATAGTTAGCAAATTTATCTCTTTATAACTGTTACACTTCAATAATGAATTCAATTCCCGCTGGTTGCTCCATTCTTTCAAACTTGTGTCAGATTAAGCTACGCTTAGAAAATCTCTACTGTAAACGATATTAGAATTAAATTTTATATTTTGATTAGATGACAGACACGCCCAAATAATTGAACGAATTTTTTTACGAAATGAAAATTGTATAAATATACGGGGCTTTGATAAGTTAATATGAACCGTGCGAGAAATTTTTGACAGTTATATTGTAATTGCATCTCACTTTGTAAATACGTATCTCAATCGAGGAAAATAGAATCCATTAACGAATTTTCTTCTTTGAAAGAAATGACGCCCTCCACATTAAGCTAAAGTCGGCGTTGTGAAACAAAGGTTGCTTTGACACTGGGCGAATCGATGTAACTATCTATTACCCCGGGGAATATTTTGCCCTAATTTGACACTCTTTCTCACTTCGCTAACATGTCAACGGAGATATTAGCTTCGGTTAAATATCAACAGCATTTCATTTGCCATCCAAAATAAACACAGAAATAATAGAGATGCGAAAAAGCTCACTTGTGAAAAATACGCGTCAAAATTTGGCAGTTGATTTTTAGAAATATATTTATGACGTTGATGTGCGTTGATCACGGGATGTGCTTTGTGATACAATGAAATAAGAAATCAGAGAGTCGAGTTCGAATTCTAGTTGAACTCATTGCATTCACATATGTGCAAAAACCCTTGAAAAAGCTATTAATCCATCACTTCTCCCTCCAGTTATGTGTTCAGTAACAGGACATTGCATTTTATAGCCTTGGTTGGCAACCCGTCTACCGCAGAAAAACATGGCAACCTACTACGGGAAAATCTTCCACCTAGTGTGTCATGGATCGAAAGAGACATGGTTACCCAAGTATGTATCGGGTATGCTACTTAACTAAGAGTCAATAGTGATTTAGGTGAAGAAAGAACTTTAACTAAGAGTCAATAGTGATTTAGGTGAAGAAAGAACTTTAACTAAGAGTCAGTAGTGATTTAGGTGAAGAAAGAACTTTAACTAAGAGTCAGTAGTGATTTAGGTGAAGAAAGAACTTTAACTAAGAGTCAGTAGTGATTTAGGTGAAGAAAGAACTTTAACTATGAGTCAATAGTGATTCAGGTGAAGAAAGAACTTTAACTAAGAGTCAATAGTGATTTAGGTGAAGAAGTCGTGGAGAGAGTTTATTTTTACTAAATTTCAATGAATAAAAGCCTTGAGAGCCTCCAAAATACAATACTGATTTTACTTTTTTGTCGAGATAGCTCGGTCATTCATGAGTTCAATCGTCACGGTTCTACATCAAGGCTGGAATGTTTTAGGCTGACATTCTGTATTACAACATAGCCGGTCAATGTAGCATGACCAACCCGTCTTGCGATATGGACCAGAGCAGTAGATCACTTGCAAATTCTTATTTTTATCGCCAGCCGTGTCCTGAAAAGTACATTCTGTGTTAGTGTAAGATTGTAGAAATATCCATGAAGCTGTGATTTAGTTGTATGTTAATTATATCTCTCTGCATCCGCTTGTAAGATCCGTAGAGTTCAGACTCTAGGGTATTAGTTAATCTCCAAGCAGTGGTACCATACACTAAAACCGCCCCTACAGTGGTTCGAAAAAAATTCCGTTTGAGGTTGTCTGGTGGATCAGATTTCCAGATTACATCTTGTTGTAGAGGAACATTCTATCCTACCCCGTAATGGATATGGTCCAGTCTATAAAAGACTGTGACTGGGGGCATACATCAGCATAAATCAGAGGCGGATACATTTTCTACTTGATCGTTATTCCTCTTACAATTCGTTGATTGTTCTTGTACGTCTATTGGTTTATTGTACTGTTGAATAATAAATCTCTTCTAATCTCTCTTCAGTGTTAAGTATTATTCTTACACTATTGTTTTCCCTGATATTCCTTCCCGGGATATATCATCTTTTATTCATTATTAGGTTAAGCGAGCTTGAACGTTTATGAGTCTATCACGCCAATATTCATGGTCCTGAATCAAGGTTGGAAAGTCATTAGGCAGGCATTCTGTATTATAAAATGTCTGGTCAATGCAGGTGATTGCTGGGTGACCAGTTCATCTTGTACCATGGTTAGGTGTCCAGTGCAATAGATTACTCACCAGTTCTTGTTTTGCTTGCTAGCAATGTCCTGTAAAGCGCATTCTACGTTCGGGTGAGATTTTTTTTTTTCATATAATCGTGTAGCCCCAAGCAAGGCATTTTACTGCCACTGTTGAGCAGGGGGTTACATACGAGGTAACTTATGAGAAAGAGTGCCAGGTTACAGGATGCGTCAGGAAAAGGGTAGGAGAAGGATGAGCATACTAATGAGAGTGGAGTGGACGAAGGAAGAAGCATGAGAGAGAGAGAGAGAGAGAGAGAGAAAGAGTTGGAGAGAGAGGATGCAAATTAGTGAGATAGTAGATGACTTTTGACTTTACATTTGAATTCTTGAAAATTGTAGGTATCAGGAAAACATGTAAACGGAAGAGCATTCTACAGGCGGGAAATGCGAGAGAAGAAGGTGCTGAAGTAGAATTTGCGTTTACAATTTATTAGTTTCACAGTAAAAGGGTAGGACCTAGTTGATAATCTTGTGGTTCGGGCAAATTCATGTATGGAGGGTGTATCAATGAGCTAAGTTCATCGAAAAGTATTTGTAGAGAGAGGGAAGCCACATTGCTCCGGTAAGAAAGTGACTGTATCCGAGCTGTTAATTCAAAATCGAGCACATTACAGATTCTCTGTTGGATTTTGTCAAGGACACCTAGGTGGATAGCAGGGGCACCCGACCCGATATGGCAGAAGTATTCAATGCACGGGCGGATGGTAGATTTATATATGTTCAGGATTGTTTCCGACGGGAAAAAAACTCTGGCCCTGAAAAGTGAACCGACCTTCTTAGCAGCAGTTTTAGCTATGGATTTTATATCGTCATTCCACTTGAGGTCTGTTGTGAGAGTTAACCCGAGGAGTCGCAGTGTTTTAATTTCAGGTAGACTAGACTGATCCATACTAATGGGGTGTAGGAGCGATTGTCTGTGGTGATTAATAGATAGCAGCTTTGATTTAGAAGCATTAAAATTCACGAGTCAATTCTTAACAGGGATAGTTCTATAGCTATGTGGTTTATTTAGATACTAGCAGTATAGCCCGGCGTTGCTCGGTTGTAATGAAAGCTTTAAAACTAATCCATGGTCCTGGAGCTCAGACTCAGCCTAAAGAATATTTGTGTGAAGTTTGGTAAGAATCGAATAAAAATTGTGGATTTGTATAAAGGACATACAGACAGATAAACAGACACACACACACACGCACACACACACACACACACACACAAACATCTTGCCTTTTATATATATATTACCGATTTTCTGCACTATTGTAAGAACTGTAACCTTGAAATTTCTGAATATCATTTCTTATGTCTTTGTCTATGAGTTTATGAAATTTGATTAAAATCGGACCACTCCTTCTATAACCCGATTTTTTCGATTAAATATTTTCGATATTTATCGGGGGTATCTCGACACAAACCCTAGCTAAGAACACTCGCAGACGCTTATAGTACAGTCACTTAAATGCCATACGTGATACACGCTTGGGCGATCATGTCTCTTTCGAGACATGACTGACTGGGCAGAAGAGTATCCCGCAGTAGGTTGCCATTACTTTCTGTGGTAGACTGGTTGCCAGCCAAGGCTATAAAACCCAATCTCTCCTGTTATTTAACCCAGACCCGGAAGTTATAGTACAACTGTGTAAATCTTCAAGAAAATCGGTTCAGCCGTTTCGGAGTCTATAGGTAACGGACACACACACACAGACACAAGCACACACATACAGACAAAGTTCCATTTATAAATAAGTTTATATATACCATGACCAATCTGTTTTGTGACATAGATAGATGACCAGAGCAGTTGATCACTCTCAAATTCTTGTTTTGCTCACCAGCAGTGTCCTGAAAAGTACAAGCTGCAATAACCATAAAGTTGCGATTAAGTTGGATGTCTTCTTCAACTCTGCATCTGAGTGTGAGTTCTATCAAGCTCAGACTCAAGGGTTCGAGTTCATGTCCAAACAGTAGTACATACATTAAAACCACCTCTATAGTGGCTTGAGAGAATTTCCGTTTGAGATTCTCTTTTGATCAGATTTCCGAATTATATGTTTTATTCAACGTGGTCCAATATTCATATCTTTCTCAGCGGAATTTATTTCGCTTTCTAGGTATGTAGAAGTTTCAAGAGGTTTTATTGTTTTCAGTTGAGATCATTAATGCCATTAACACAGAGTCAGACATTATTAGCAACATTTTATAGATGATGTAGGAGAACTCTCACATTGTTAATGGCGCCTGCGATAATAGCTAGGTTATCTGCATAGCTAATATCTGAACTCGGAGAACTAGATTATGAAGCGCAACTTCGTTATAATGACTTCGAAAAAGGCACGAATCCATAAGCTATGAATATATATTATGGAATGGATAATGGTCAGCTGAGAGATTACTCATTGTTGTTGTTGTTATCATATATACTTTTTGTTGGTTCAGTTGAAAATGCAGGAAGCTATATTCATCTTTAAATAGAAAGCTTCAATATTTATGTTGATTAGTAAAAAAAATGGTTTAATCAGGTTCATTTGAAAAGATAGGTAATTATCTAAACTTATTTATAAATGGAACTTTGTCTGTGTGTGTGTCTCTGTGTGTTTGTCCGTTACCTATAGACTCCGAAACGGCTGAACCGATTTTCTTGAAAATTTAAACAGTTGTACTATCAGCGTCTGTGAGTGTTCTTAGCTAGGGTTTGTGTCGAGGTACCCCCGATAAATATCGAAAATAGATAATCGAAAATATCGGGTTATAGAAAGAGTGGTCCGATTTTAATCAAATTTGATACACTCATAGACAAAGGCATAAGAAACGATATTCAGAAGTTTCAAGGTTACAGTTCTTATAATAGTGAAGAAAATCGATAATATATATATATATATATATATATATATATATATATATATATAAAAGGCAAGATTCTTGTGTGTGTGTCTGTTTATCTGCCTGTATGCCTGTATTTTTTCAGCCCTTTGTTTTAGTTTTTGCTTCGGGTTTGGCCCTAAGTAGGTATAATTGTAGTTCTTTGTCTCAGCCATGATACCATTTACTAAGACGATTTATTTAGCCTTCAAAATACAGTTTACGACGAAAAAAACTTATTTGATATCGATAGCAGGAAATCAAAATTTGACTTACATCCATTCATTTTTCTTTCAGTCAACGGTTTCGCTTTAACTGGAAACAACTATTGCTTTTTAGTCATTCGTGCCAACGTCCAAAGAGTCAGAGCTCCAGGACCATGGATTAGTTTTAAAGCTTTCATTACACCCGAGCAACGCCGGGCTATACTGCTAGCTATATTTAAACTCGTGATTTGAATACGTGTGGTATATGCTGAGAAAATGTAACACCTGTCAGTTAAAGTGGAAAAAGACCTGGAGTACAATTCTAATTTGATATCAAAGGATTTTTGAAAGAACAGTTAGATATGTAGATAAAAGCGTTGCTGAGATGTCTCGGGTTCCTCAAGTTTATGAGTTACTTAGAACGTGTAGTGAATGAAAAGACATGTTGTCGTGGAAAGCAGTGATATTACAAGGATATTATTAGAACTAACTTGTCTCCGCTTTCGTGAACAAGGAAAAAGAAGCAGTCTACGCCAGTTGCCGAATAAATTTTTCTGTTAGAAATTTCTTGTAAAATACTGGAGGGTGCGACATTAACAAAATAAGAACCAAGGTGAAAAAGCTGACCAGGTAAGATCACTAAATTATAATTCCTCATCTCAAAATTTCAGATTAATTATTTTTAATACAACTATGTTTAGATTTTTTTATATTTAATGATTTTTAAAAGTATTATTTCTTTTCATTTTAATCGTTTCACCCCAAGCAAGGCAGTACCGCCACTGTTGCGCAGGGGGCTGCATAAGAGCAAAAGTTTAGGCAAGAGAAGTGTGAAGAGAAACGGACCAGTTACAGGGGGTTTCAGACAAAGGGCAAAAGATGGATGGAAACACAGGTGTGAAGACAGTTGCAAAGGCAGAGAGAAAGGAAAGAACAAGATAGTACAAGTATACGGGATGATGTAGAAAGAACTGGAGTCAAGTGGATAAGAGATGGGTAATTACATTGCAATTAAATTCCTGGAGAATGTAGCCGTCAAGAAAGCAAGTATTCGGAAGGGAGTTCCACAGGCGGGAAGTGCGAGAAAAAAAGCTGTTAGAGTAGAATTGAAGGCTGTATTTGGTTGATCTAACTGTAAATGGGTGGGAGCTTGTTGCCATTCTGGTTAATTCTAGTAGCGGGGGCAGCAGTGACTTAAGTTCGTCGGAGCAGGAGTCATGAAAATATTTGTAGAATAGACAGAGGGAAGACACATCTCGCCGGTGAGAAAGTGGCTGGAGTCGAGCTGCCAAGTCGGGATCTATCACATTACAGATTCTTTTTTGGATCCTGTCGAGAACACTGAGATGAACAGCTGGGGCGCCTTATCATATATGACAGCAATATTCTATGCATAGACAGATGGTTGATTTGTATATGTGCAAGATGGAATCAGGCGTAAAAAACTTCCTAGTCCGACGCGATGACCCAACCTTCCTAGCAACAATATCAGGAGATTAAAGAGAATAGCCCTTCTTTAATGTACTATGAGTCTTAAGGATGTAGGTGGTCATGGTTCTACAAAAACTTCATTTGTAGGTGTTAGACATTTTCTCGTCTTACTCTTCCATTCCTGTACTTGTTCTATCCATTTTCAGACATTCTTTTATTAGGTTATTCAATATCAGCATCCGCAGTTTTTACTTCCAATAGCTTATGCCTGCTTATTTTAGTCAGTCAGTTAAGTGCCATACGTGATACACGCTTTCTGACTGGGCAGAAGATTATCCCTCAGTAGGTTGTCATTGCTTTCTGCGGTAAATTGGTTGTCGACCAAGAATATAGAACCCAATCTGTCGTAATATTTAACCCATAAATGGAGGGAAGAGACGGATTAATACCTTTCCCAAGGGTATTTGTGCGTAAGTAAATGCAAGGAATTCAACTGGAATTCGAACTTGGCACCCCGATTTTTCGTTCCGTGTCGATACCCACTGCACCACAAACCAGGCTCTAATTCCTCATTCTCGCAGAAATTTCACCTGTGTAAGTCTCATTTTTATTTCCCTTATTCTTAAGTAGTTCACATATCTTCTTTATCTGTGAAAATATTGTCTAATACGCACTCACATATAAGGGGACTGATATTATATATTTGTTTATCGCTCTTTTCCTTGCTTGTAAAGATGATTTCCTGTTCTTAATTAATTTGCTTGGCTTCACTAAGGCATATTTCGCTATAACGATATATATTTTCTAATTTCTGTAATATCTTCATTTTGATGTCACTCATCAGAACTGTGCGTTTTGTGCTTTCCCTTCTTAATGACCATATATCCTGTTTTTAAAAAATAGAGAAAATGAATGGATGAAAATACAGAACTATTTATACGCAGACTATTTCTAAATTATTAACAATATTAATATCATTGGTTGCTACATATATATTAAATTAACTTAAATGAAGTGTCAGATTTGACAGAAAAATGATAAAGCTTTTCATTTTGTAAAACACTAACTCTAGAAATTTAATCTGAATTTTAAAACATTCTGTTCATAATAGAGTGTTTTTTGTGCATCGACGTGGTGAAATGGGTAACAATTTAGATAATTTATGATTGAATAGTAAGCTCGATACCCACTGGGTGCCCCTTATTTTCAACCTCGTGCCATATCTAAGCTATTCCTAGAAAATAAACTTCTAGGACAAATGAACGTCATTTAATGGTTAGTAAGCTTGCTTAGATAGAAAAATTACGACTGAGTTTAATACTCACTGGGTGTCACATAATTTTACCCTTGTGCCACATATACGCTGAGCTTAGAATTTCACCATAATCGAGTGTTGTGCTTTGGACGAGCACTTATTTATATTTCAGATGCCATTTTGTTTGGTTGCAAAAAATGGTGAAATCTAAAAATAACACTGTTGTCAAAAGATTCTGAATGACAGCAGTTAACGAAAAGGTTTTTAGTCTAGTTCCATGAAATTCAACTCTGCATCGACGTCACTCTTCTTCTTCTTCTTCTATGTGCCCTGTCCTTTCAGGACGTAGGCGATCATGGTTCTCCACGTCACCCTATCCTTTGTGGCTCTTAGTATGTTTGCTCCTCTTACTCCTGGCAACCCCCATTCCGTCATGCACCTGATCAGGCCCTGCAAAAAATGTCATCCACCGCCTTCCTCTGTCTCCCTTGCCTTCTATCTGGCCAGTCAGTATCAGGTTATCCAGGCTCTCCTTCCTCATTGCGTGTCCCAGGAACTTCAGTTATCTCTTCCTGATGCTCAGTCTCAATTTCCTTTTTGTTGCCATTCTTTCCAACACCTCATCGTTGCTTGCTCAGTCCACGATATCCGCATCATCCTTCTCTAGAACCACATTTCCGCTGCTTCCAGTTTTTTCCTCATTTTCGATGATATTGTCCAGAATTCACTACCGTATAGAAGAACAGACATCACCTAGCAATCCAGCACTCTTTTCTTTGTTTCTAGTGAAATTTTCCTGTGTGTTAGTACTTTACTCAGCTTCTGGAACGCGTCCTTTGCCATGCCAATTCGCCTTCGGACCTCTGAGTCGCACTTTCCATCTCCTGTTAGAACACTTCCTAGGTATTTAAATTTTTGTACTTCCTTGATTCTGGTATCCCCCACCTGTATTTGGCATTTTGGGTTGCGCCTTTTGCTGAAAGTGGCTGAAGCTGACACCTTTCTAATACTGCCTGTGAAGACGAGATTTTTTTAGTCATTGCTTCATACTTACGTGCATCGGCAATGCAATTTGCTCCCAGTTATGAGACATAACTTACTTCATTGGTAGGGATTTCTTAATTACAGGATCGAAATACATTGTCTGTTCCTCTCTTCAGCGTGACATCTTTGGGCAAATTTACTTGGTGGACAGGAAATTAAGAATTAAAAGCAACTTTATTCTTCACTTTTACAAAAATTCATAATGAAATACTGGAAAAAAGGTTGACCACGTGCTTAAAAAAATCGAAACCGGATTTCGCGAGTAGATGTTAAATTGATTTTCTGACCAATGGAAGCGATTTTCAAGACTAAAAAGACTTAGCAATCAAGTGCGGAAAACTAAATGGCTATAAAAGTCTTCGGTCAATGCAAGTCATACAGTCTGATGGGAGAAGCGAAAGAAACGACAAACTAAAATGTAATGGGAGAATCTTCAATTCGACCCGAACATAAGGTCGCGTTGCACAGACGTTCTCTTTCTCCTTCTTTCTTTCTCGTGTGCTGATTTCTTTTACTTCTTCTTCTCCATTCTCAACATTACTACCCAACGATAGCATAAATACTGTTTACACATATACGTACGCATAAACTCTTTCCATTAATTTACTACTATGAACTCTTGATACCCTTAACTCATTACTTGTTTCTCATTGAACATTAACTTCTAAAATTCATGTTATCATTTCTATTAATAAAGTTCTATTTTTACATGCAAAATATATTTTTTATTCTTCCACTATTTCACACATTCTAATCTACAACCTGCTGACAAACTCCTGATGAAACCGAATAAATCCTGTTATGCTGGGTTATGTTTCATAAAGACCAAATTCATAAACATTAAACATTTTCCTATAGCTCCAAACCCACTATGAGTTGTAAGGGTAAGAAATTAAGAACTAAAAGCATTGTGAAAAAACCCAACTAAGTATAATTCACAAGTCAGTGTCAAAAAACAGGTGTTTACTCGTGCAAACAGATTGGCAACTGGGTCCCACCCATTTACAGTTAGGTTAGCCAAATGCAGACGGCAATTCTATTCCTGCAGCTTCTTCTCTCGCACTTCATGCCTGTGGAACTCGCTCCCATATTTTTGCTTTCCTAACGGCTACAACCTCCAGCAATTTAAATGCAATGTAAATACTCATCTATTAACCACGTGACTCTAGTTCTTTTCCCACCCCGTATATCCTTTCCTTTCTTTCCACCTTTGAAACTGTCCTCACACCTGCATTCTCGTTTTACTATTGCCCCTTTCTAACTGGTTCGTCTTCCTCTTCACTCTCTTCTAATTAATCTTTTTACACTTATGTAGCCCCCTGCATATCAGTGGCATTACCGCCTTGCTCGAGGTGAAACGATTAAAAAAAAGCAAATTCTGAATCCTGATTGGATTAAAAACAGCAAATTCATATATGACGTATTTTCACGCCTTGATGTGAAAAGGCTCGCTCAATCCGGCATCATGAAAAGTTTCAGTGTTTAAGCCACGACGTTAACCTGATAAAGTCAGTCAGATGGAAGCAGTAGCTGACAGTATCTCATCATGTAAAGAAGAAACTTTAAACTGCCTCGCCCTCACTGCCAATTTTCTTTTCTTCTTTTTCACAACACACTAACCCGGGCATACGTCACTCCACAGTTTTATTCAACCTCTTCTTTCAACGTCCTTTTCTTCATTTTCACATCATGCCGCTGAAGAGGACAACAGCAATAAAAAATGGACGTGTTAAGTGCAACTTCTTTATTTCTTTTGCCTTCTCTTTCTCTCATCCTGTCGCGACCCACTAAAAAGAGGAAGGAACAAAGACTTTACATTCTGCTACTACAAAACCATGAACTCTAAACTTCTGCAAACATTTTAAATACATACATTACTACTACGAACATTTTCTACAACTCTTGATACCCTGAACTTTCTAACTGCACATTAACTTCTACAAAATGTGTTATTCATTTCTTTTAATAAATTTCTATTTTAAAATGCAAATCGTATATGTTATTCTTACACTATTCCACACAGTTCCACATATTCCAACCTGCCAACAACCAACATTTTGATAAAGATGAAAACCTTCTGATAATTCTGATAATGATAATTCTTCATGGAACAGGTAAGCAGTAGGGAGTTCGGTTTAGTCTGACACAAGGCCGAATTAAGAAAAACATTAATGATCTCCCTATTGACAGGAGTTTGTTACAAGCAAGATCAAAATGTAGTATCTGTTCCTCTAATCAGCTTGACAAGTTGGTGTGTTTACTTTTGTGCACGACGCTGAAGAGCATATGCAAAGGCGGTCTTGGCATCTCCGTTGCGTAAAATAAGAGTGACTGAATATTTTGATGCCTTTCTCGAAAGGATCACAAGGAATGGGTAATTTTCGAACATCGGCGGCTTCAATGTTTAATTTGAACACGTTTAATTTTACTCCTGTGAAGGGATAATTAAATATCGATCCACGAATTAGAAAATAAATGAAAGTGCATTATCTCCCTTGGTTGCGTTTCTTCTTCTGATTTCAAACGGAAGTTGTTCGGCAATTATTCGACGTTCATTTGCTTCTTAGCTTCCATCAAAAGAATCAGATTAAAATGGACCTGCCCATAATTTCAATTTAACAGTTAATCATTCTCTAGATATTTCACACGTGTCTCCTAAGCGTTAAAGCTTTACCGACAAGGTGTTGTTCCTGATATAATGAGGCCAGAAATATGTGAAAATATTCACACCATAAGAAAACAGGGAAAGGTAGATGAAATTCATTTATGCAGCTTGTCGCCACTTATTTACAAAACCGGATATTAAAAGATCTGTGTAATCGATTTCTTTTGTAATATATTTAATAGAGTTTTATAAGATGTAACAGATTTCTTTTTCAGTTCTTGTTATTGTTTGGTTAGAAACTAAAATAACTAAGTCCCCTCTCTCTTATATATATATATATATATATATATATACCTTATGCCTTTCCTGTGAAAAGTTCTCACAGTGAGGCAGATAAATGCGGTTTAAAACAAATTAATATCGGATTTCCTAATCCAAAAATAGCAATCTTAGTATTGATAAACTATGTTGAAAATAAATAAAATATTTTGATCTTGAAATAAAGAATAATCTTTAACTTATTCTCTTTTTAAAGGACTAGGCTTCTCATCATAATCATCATATTAAGATCTTCTAAAAATAATTTCTCTTTGCCTGAAAAAAGGAAAAAATGTAATTTATTAAAATGCATTTTGTAAAAACTCATCAATTTGGTGTCCATAATTTCAACTCAACAACTAGATCATTATTTTAAAATCGCGTTTCTTGGATAGTCATCAGTTTACTTCTTGGAAAGCGTGTCCCTGTGTCGTACCAACCATTTCTCCATAAGCCATCTTAGACATTTAAAAATCTACCCTTCATCCATGCATTGAATTGTCATATCTAGTTTGGTGTTCCTACATTATATCTCGAGATTCTTGACAAATTTCAAAGAATGGTATGTAATCTTTTGGCCTAGCATCTCAATTTTCACCGACGTGACATGGCTTTCTGCTGTCTCTTTTCATGGCAGTTGTTCCTTTGAGATTTGACTGCATGAATTTAAGCGTTATACTAGATTGGCATTAAAGACCCACCGTTTAATTGCTGAATTAGCTAAATGGTAGCAGCAGTTCTATTCTAATATTTTCTTTACTCGCACTTCTTATCTGTGAATCTCCCTTCCACCTTCCAACTTCCCTGCCCCCTACTTATTCTCATAAATGTAAATGCCGACATAAATGTAAATGCCATCTGGAATCATGTTTCGTTAATGTCGATTCTCACTTCAACCTACGAAAGTCTTTTCATGATTTTTTCACGGGCTGTAAAACCTTGTGTTCCAGAGCTTGTTTAGAGTGAAATAATAATGACAATAGCAAAAAAATAATAGTAAAAACATAAGAAGAGTAAATCCAATCTAAACTTACTTATAAATGAAACTTTGTGTGTGTGTGTGTATGTCTGTGTGTGCGTGTCCGTTACCTATAGACTCCGAAACGGCTGAACCGATTTTCTTGAAAATTTACACAGTTGTAGTATAACCATCTGCGAGTGTTCTTAGCTAGGTTTTGTGTCGATGTACCCCCGATAAATATCGAAAATCGAGAATCGAAAAAATCGGGTTATAGAAGGAGTGGTCCGATTTAAATCAAATTTGATACACTCATAGACAAAGACATAAGAAACGATATTCAGAAGTTTCAAGGTTGCAGTTCTTACAATAGTGCAGAAAATCGGTAATATATATATATATATATATATATATATATATATATAAGGCAAGATGTTTGTGTGCGTGTCTGTTTATCTGTCTGTATGTCCTTTATACAAATCCACAATTTTTATCCGATTCTCACCAAACTTCACACAAATATTCTTTAGGCTGAATCTGAACTCCAGGACAATGGATTAGTTTTAAAGCTTTCATTACAACCGAGCAACGCCGGGCTATACTGCTAGTAATAATAAAAAAAAAATTAAGCATTCTCGACCCTCTTACTTGTGGAACTCCTTTTTTTTGGCTTCAAATTTTAAATCTAATATCAATCGTTATTTTTTGTCTTCCTAAGGCCTGTTCTTTTCTTTTTTATTATTGATCTCTCTCCTAAATAGTTTTTTTTACCTTATATTCTTCTCTAACACACAGTAAATGATCTGGTGCCTTTGGTAACGATATAAAAAATCGATGTTAACATTCAAAGAAAAAATCTGCCATGTTAATGGTCCTGACAGGAATTCTCAGCTTTGGTCATTTTATCACCGTAATATAATTTCACTGTATATGTTTTTTTTTTTAAATACAATCATTGTAATTGTTCTAATGAACTTTCCTCTATGCTACCTTGATTAATTGAAGTGCAGTACTAGATTAGAGGCGAGATATCATAATTTTATAAGCAAAATGGCCAGGTTTAATCGTAAGTACTATGGCAACAGTTTCATCTCTCAAAATTTTATCACGTGGAAATGTCTTCTACCTTCTTTCATTCCAGTTAACCTAGTTCTTTAGGAATTTAAATGCAATGTCAATCGTTATCATCTGACTTTCTCATGTATACATGCACTCTCAACCCTTGTGTCTTACTGGCTTATTTATATTGTACTACCCTCTTAGAAATTATACAGTAAGCAATCATGACAATGTGGCTTTCTCAATTGATATTCCAACTTAGGTCTAATTTTTTTTATAATCATATCGCCCAAGCAAGACATTTTTCTGATACTGTTTTTCATGGGGTTACATAGAAGAAAAGTTATGAGAAAGAATGACAGGTTATAAGGGGTGTCAGGAAGTGGGTAAGAGAAGGATGAGAATACTGATGAGAGTGGAGTGGACGGAGAAAAGAGCATGAGAGAGACAGGATAGAAGTTATTGAGATAGTAGATGACTATTGATATTACATTGGAATTCTTGAAGATTGTAGCTGTCGAGGAAGCAAGTAAACGGTAGAGAATTCCACAGGCGGGAAATGCAAGAAAAGAAGCTGCTGGAGTAGAATTTGCATTTACATTTTATTGGTTTCACAGTAAAAGATTGGAACCTATTTGCTAATCTTGTTGATCGAGTAAATTTAGATATAATGGGCACCAATGAGCTAAGTTCATCGGAGCAGAAGCCGTGAAAGTATTTGTAGAAAAGACACAGGGAAGCCACATTGCGCTGGTGAGAAAATGACCGTGTCTGAGCTGCCAAGTCGGGTCGATCACATTACAGATTCTATGTAGGATTTTGACAAGGAACCCGAGGTGGATAACAGGAGCTCCAGACCAGATATGGTAGCAGTATTCAATTCACGGGCGGATGGTAGATTTATATATGTGCAGGATTTTTTTAGACAGGACAAACTTCCTGACCTTAAACAGGGGTCCAACCTTCTTAGCAGCGGATTTAGCTATGGATTCCATTTAGTCATTCCACTTGAGGTCAGTTGTGAGAGTTAACCCGAGGAGGTGCAGAGTTTTGCTTTTTATGGAAACTAGGATGATCCATGCTATTGAGGTGTAGGAGCTATTGTCTATGATGGTTAATAGATAGCGGCTTCTGAAATACAATATAAACAACATAGTCGGATAGGATAGATGATAAACTAAATGCTGACGTAATTTTCTGCTGTTCATTCATGTTGGTTGACACATATTTCATAGCGGTAAAATAAGTATCTATTTTCCGAAGTCTCCTTCTATCTTCCACCGATACAAGTTTTGTATACCATTTCTGGTATACACTACTTCGACGAAGTATAAAACTAGAACCAAAATTGACGATCTTCTTGACTCTGCTGATAAAAAAACGCCGACACGGATATATAAGATATACAGTTTATTTTTATTCTTATTTTATTCGGTAACTTCGCTTGTGTAGCGTAGAGGTTGGTCGGAGGTAGTCACGCGCGCACACTAGAGACAGCTGCGTTTGTCTTCCTTTCTCTTCTGTCTATTATCTACAATCATTCTGATCTCTTTGCTTTATTAAATAGGCGAGCCTCACTGGACACGTGGAATTTCTGTCCGGCATTTTATTAATATTTTAAGTGTTTATTTTCTTAGCCTAGACCTCTGTTCGTGAAAACATAATCCACCTTGCCACCTGGGTTTTCACAGTCTCTGATATTCCAAAACAATATTTGTTTTATTTCAAATTTTGCCGGCCTTCTGTAGCTCAAAGCAAATACACTTCTGGGCGACATTATGTACAGCAGAAAAGAAAATATAACAGCAAGATCAAGTCGAAGAGGGATCACTGCTGCCACATATGAGCAGAATCTACACAGTCTTTACTTTCCTGTCCTAATAGAGTCTTAAGGCATCTACGTATATCTTTTGGTGACTAGTTATTCTCTACACAAAAAAAACATTTCTCAGAGACGAAATTATATTGCTATTTTTATTGAAAATGTTCAAGCATACTATATTCCTTAGTTCCACTAGTCCTAACTTTCACAATTAAGACCCATCATATCACGCACATAGTAGCTAATCACTTTCACTTTCAGCATATTCCATTAAGTTCAATTCGAAATTTTTTTTTTTTTTTTTTTTGCCCCAGGAACTGTTATTTCGAGGAAGCGAATCTCAAGATGATGTTTTCACTCTCACAACAGTCATAAACTGTTTAAGTCTAAATTTCACCATTATCTTCCCCACATATCACAATAAATTGTTCCTTTAATTTGTAACGCCAGTATTGAGTGGCTCTTAGGTCTTGGACAGTTATTTTATTACACTGACATTAAACAAGAAATATCCTTAAAGAAACAAAATAAACAACAAGATTTCGAAGATCCTCCAAAAAAATAGAGATATGTGAAGTTGACATGGTTGATACTTGATATTTTTAATCAAATCTTGTCTAATATTCTACATTAAATACATAGTTTGGATAAATTGAATAACTATGTAGATACTTGCCTATATTTCTAAGATGAGATATTATAACAATAGACATTATTTAAAATGTTAGTACAGTTGACCTCATCGTTATTGCAATATTCACAAAGTTTCCAGCATATATCACCTGAAGATGGTCGGAGTGTACAACGGACGAAACTTTTTGAATATGGCATCAAGATGAAGAAAACAGTCCGAACAATGTAAATAGTTTAAGTCAATATAAATATGCCAGCATAATAAAATGTCAATATTTCTGCTGGCGGTTTAAGATGTTTCTCAACGTTTATGGGTGTTTCGATGCTCACTAATGCAGCGTGAGAGGTAATTCCAACTACCTAAATTGGTAACTGTTACCGTGAGATTGATTATATATGTTATATAGCGACAAATAACAAACACGTCTGTATATAAAAATATATCAAGTGATATTTTTATTAATGAACGATGGACCGTGTGGCACAAGAGCAGAGAATTGAGAGCGCGCTTCTAATGGGGGTTCGACGTGGAGACGGGGGGTTCGACGGGAGTGTAGGTTCTCTGCTTAGCTCGTCTAGCTTCTTCTTCGACTTCTCGAGACTTCTGCCGAGACTGACTTCTGTCGAGGCTGACTGGGACTCTGACTCTGTGGTTTCTTCGACTTCTCTCTTCTGCCGAGACTCTGACTCTGACTGTCAAGACTGACTGGCGAATCCGTGTTTTTCGCAGTCTTTATATATCTTCCAAAACCGGGAATCGTTTCTTCCGGCTTTGCCTTGATCACGCGACGCCTACACGACGCCTACGTAAATTCTCAGAGACACCTGTCTGTTTGCTCTGAGCTATTTCCGCTCTGCCGGAAATAGGGTCAAAATGACATCCGCTGCTTTCCATGACCGAAAACACCCACGCTTCATCAGCCTTCTTCGGGTGGGGCCAGATTATTATATTACATTCCTCGCCCACCCATTTTCCAAAATGTTCGCCTAAGAACATTTTAAGCGCAACATCCTCACTCTCCTCCCCATGCCACACAAGCCCTACAATTGCATAAAACATGTGCATGCCAAAACAACAAAACATGTGCATGCCGAAACAAAACAAAAAAAAAAATATATAGAAGGGAGCCTACATCGGCAACCAGACAATGTTCCTATCCATCTTGAAAATTGTTCTACCAGCTCGATGTTTCATTGTTCTTTTTTTTTTTTTTTTTTTTTTTAATATCCATTTTCACAGAATTGGGCAAAGTTCTTAAAAATGTTCATTTTCTTTCTCGCGTCTGTCCATAAGCGTAGACTCTTCGATGCATAATCACATGATTATTAAGCGGTAACCGCGCTCTAGTTTCAAAACTAACATCGAGTAAATGACCTTTGACCAACACCATGTGTGCCTCTGCCTGAGTATATTGTTACCACGTAACCTCATTTAATTTAATTTAATTTCAAACATACTATGTTTGAACACAGAAAAAAATGGTCATTATTTGCCGTACATAACATTCATAGTCTGACCGAGAAATGTTCAATAGAAATTTAAGAAAATTACCCTGATTCCAACGTTAATCCGCATGCAATTTACTTGTGGAGGATATTAATTTAGTCTAAAAAAAAAAATGGACCCGTGACTCGTAGTACCTTAGTTTGTACAATGCTTTCCATTCCCTGAACTACTTCCTCTGGATTCGAAACCAAGCATATCTGATTTGTCGACATCTCTCTGTTTAACGCAGAGACATTTGAGGATTGAACACCCGTTGACCCGGAGTACTATTCACAGCGGATAACTCAATTTCCTTTTCCGAAGCACTGTTGCTTCTTTTACACTTAAAAATCCGCTTCCTGTCTATTATTCCCAGGATTATTATTACGCCGACCACGCCAGCAATGACCCCTATCGTCAACTTCTTCGGGAGTTCCTCATATCCTTCACTAAATCTCTCCATATTTACTAGTTTTCAGAAATTAATATATCTTCAAAAGATATTACCCAAGTCACATAAATGAAAATTGACAGAGGATGTTGAATTTATGGGAACCTGCACAAAAGCATAAAAGTGAAGTACTTTCATGTAAATAAAAATAAGTTTTAGATTTTAATTTAATTTTCCCAAATCTCCCCAAATAATCCGATTCCACCATATTGATAACAAAATATCTTTTCAATATCTGACTCATATCGCGAAACACTGAGACGCGGGTGAATGTTTTAAGAATATATATAATCGGTGTATTCGCAAAGAAATAACCAAACAATGCAGTTGTTTTCAAGCAACGATGTTGAGATATATTTATAATTGGCGATTTTGTTGGCTGTTGTTAACTGCATAATTAAAATTACACTTTAAAACTCTCGATAACATTTAAGTCATTTCTATGCTGTAGAAATGTCACGCAAAACACAGACATTTTTAAATTTTGACAATATCTGTGTACAAATTAACGTTTACGAACAAATTCTGTTGACGAGATCAAAATTAAAGTACACTTTCGTTTCTCTGATTTTCCTATTGTGGTAGCATTCAGCTACATTTATAATTTGTCAATGTTTACCAATTTTGATTTAGTTCATGCAATACAAGGCCAGATGGAGAAAATGAAGAGGGTCATTTTACGCTAATACTCCAATTGGGGAAAGTTTGTGTACGTAGAACATCGATTGTGTTTTTTTTTTTTTCTTTAATTCGGCTCGAGTACTGGTCAGAAAAACTCAACTATTTCAACCATACAACTGACCTTCATAATCACATTGAGAATAGTTGTTCGTCAATATTTCTATCGGGTTGTCTGGAAAGTTCATGCCGCTTTTTAAGTAAAATTAAGACACAAACCAAAATTATTTCATTAAATATTTATTCTACGAAATATTAACTATTTTCTTGCACAAACCAAAGAAAACCATTGCTATCAACAAGTTAATCCAATTATCCACTTAAAAGAGTAGAAGAAACTTCCTTTACTTACTCAATAAAAGTACGATTAACTAAGCAACATACCAATAAACTCACTTCATATATATGGTAAACATTAACAACAAAAATAAATCATCAACTCAGACGCCCTGCACCCACAGATAGGTAAATATTTCAGCTTTAACACACTTTAACACTTTCTTCCTCATTTTAACACCCCACTGTCAATTTTAACACCTTCCCTCTCCGTTCTAGCGAACAATCCATATTTCTCATTTCTACGGTCAGATCGGCAACAATATGCTGTCCCATTTTTTTTTTCAACCAGACCTACTATAAACACGAGCAGAGAACACACACACTATTAAATCAAAGTGTCACCTACCTTTCGCTGGTCTCGTCCGGTTGTTTACTATATTTTCGTCTTCTTTTTTTTCTTTCTATCTGGTAGTTTTTCCTTTTTCTTCCTTTTTCGCTGTCGTCCGGTTGTTTTAAGTCCGTGGTACCCAATAATGTTCGTATCACTCTGTCTTGTTGCTTCAAAACAGCAGGTCACTAGCACCAAATAAACGTGTGTTATATATTCATAAATAACAAACACGCATGTATATAAAAATATATGAACTTATATTTTATTGATGACGAACGATGGACCGTGTGGCACAAGGGCAGAGAATTGAGAGCGCGTTTCTAATGGGGGTTCGACGTGGGTGTGGCCTCTCTGCTTAGCTCGTCTAGCTTCTTCTTCGACTTCTCGAGACTTCTGCCGAGACTGACTTCTGTCGAGGCTGACTGGGACTCTGACTCTGTGGTTTCTTCGACTTCTCTCTTCTGCCGAGACTCTGACTCTGACTGTCAAGACTGACTGGCGAATCCGTGTTTTTCGCAGTCTTTATATATCTTCCAAAACCGGGAATTGTTTCTTCTGGCTTTGCCTTGATCACGCGACGCCTACACGACGCCTTACGTAAATTCTCAGAGACACCTATCTGTTTGCTCTGAGCTATTTCCGCTCTGCCGGAAATAGGGTCAAAATGACATCCGCTGCTTTCAATGACCGAAAACACCCACGCTTCATCAGCCTTCTTCGGGTGGGGCCAGATTATTATATTACATATACACAATGGAAATATTCAACATTCGTTACAACGTTTCGATTGTTATGCCATTCAGTTCTCGTCAGGTGTAACCTAGAGATAATTCTAAAATGAGCCCTATAATCAAACAATTTTTTAAAATCATTTCACTCCAAACAAACAAGAAACGCCACTTTTCTTCTCACATAGTTTGAAGAAGATAGTCTTGTGGGAACTGACGGTCCCCTGGGAAGAAAACGCAGAGGAAGCTCATGAAAGGAAGAAGTTAAAATATGACGAACTGCTGGAGAGTTGCAGGGTTAAAGGCTGGAGGGCTAGCTGCGCTCCTATAGAAGTGGGGACTAGAGGATTTGCAGCAAGGTCTTTATGCAAAGTCTTAACAGATATTGGGATAGTGGGAGTAAAAAAAAAGAAAGCACTCAAGTCCATAACCAAAATAGTGGAAAGAACAGCTAATTGGTTATGGATCAAAAGAGAGAGTGCGTGGATTCCAAATTGTTAGCTACAATTCCCCGAAATTCTGCGTCTAAATTATTGTTTCGGACGAGCTCATGTACGGTTCACCTCTCAATGGAAAGTGGCTCTGACTGTCGCCAATCAGAAGCATTTGCAAGGTTTCGTACCGGGACTAAACGTAATTTTCCGTGTCTGAAAGCGCTTATCGAGGGTGGGCCAGAAACTGATCATTTCTGGTCGGGTCGGCGCGGTGAGGGGTGTGTGATTTTGAAAGACCTGAAACCCCCTAGTGATCCTCGCGATGACATCACTGACGACACCCCCTAGCGCCCCCCACTACGGTGCGTATGTTTGAAATTATACACAATGGAAATACTCACCATTCGTTACAACGTTTCGATTGTTATGCCATTCAGTTCTCGTCAGGTCTAACCTAGAGAGAATTCTAAAATGTGCCCTATAATCAAACGATTTTTTAAAATCATTTCACACCAAACAAACAAGAAACACCACTTGTGCGCTGGTGGGTGGTTACAAAATGAGGAAAGACTGTGTATAGGGAACATTGAGGAAAGGGTAGATGACGAATGAGATTCAAGGAGTTAGGTTTGGTTGTTTTGTTTTTATGGCATATCAACCTCGGCGGGTCATTTATTACCAACTAAATTATTTATTTATTGCTGGTAATATCTTTTTATTTTTCTTTCAAAAATTGTTGTTTTTATATAAGTTTTGTGTCTAGTAATACTTTTTTCTTTTCGAGTATCAAGTTTTTTCGGGATTATTTTTTAAGGGCAGGGTCCCCAAGTCCTACACTTGTTATTTAACCTAAAACTGGAAGTAAGGGACGGATTAATACCTTTCCCAAGGGTACCAGTGCTTAAGTGAATGCAAGGTATTCAACTGGAATTCGAACTCGGCTCACTGATTTCTCTTTCCGAGCCGATATCCACTGCACTACAACGCACATCCGTCACTAAACGCTTATAGCCCCTGGTATTCCCGAGCGGTCACCCATCTAAGTACTGACCAGGCTCAACGTTGTTTAACTTCGGTGATCGAGCGAGAACCGGTGTATTCAACGTCATAGGCCGTAAGCCTTCAAGAAGATAGAAGATGAAAATTGACATTGTATTAATTTTTTGGAGATTGTACCTATCAGAATGATGTGCGTTGTGGTGCATTGGATATCGGCTCGGAACGGGAAATCGGGGAGCCGAGTTCGAATTCCAGCTGAATTCATTGCATTGATTTACGCGCAAATACCCTTGGGAAAGGTATTAATCCGTCTATTCCTTCCAGTTATGGGTTAAATAACAGGACAGATTGGGTTCTATAGCCTTGGTCGTCAACCAGTCTACCGCAGAAAGCAATGGCAACCTACTGCGGGATAATGTTCTGCCCAGTCAATCATGTCTCTTTCGAGACATGATCGCCCAAGCGTGTATCACGTATGGCACTTAACTGACTGACGTATCAGAAAAGCAAGTAAATGGAAGGGATTTCCGAAGGCGGAAAATGCTAGAACAAACAGTTCGAGTAGAAGTGGAGGTTACATTTTCCTCTTTCAACGACAATATGGTGGAACCTGGATGAAAATCTAGTCAGTCAGTTAAATGTCATAAGTGATACACGCTTTGGGCGATCATGTCTCGAAAGAGGCATGACTTACTAGGCACACGATTATCCCGGATTAGGTTGCCATTGCTTTTTGTGGTAGACTGGTTGCCAGCCAAAGCTATAGAACCCAATCTGCCCTGCCATTTAACTCATAGCTAGAGGGGGAAGAAAAGTAGTGGGGGATCAGTTTATTACTTCATAACAATAGAAAAACTATCCCCCACTTTATGACCAGTACAAACCTTAATCATGTTTTTAACTATTATATTCAGTCAGTCAGTTAAGTGGCATACGTGATACACGCTTTGGGCGATCATGTCTCAAAAGAGATATAACTGAATGGGCAGAAGATTATCCTGCAGTAGTTTGCCATTGCTTTCTGCGGTAGACTGGTTGCCAGGCAAGGCTATAGAACCAAATCTGTCCTGTTATTTAACTCATAACTGGAGGGAAGAGACGGATTAATATCTTTCCCAAGGGTATTTGTGCGTAAGTGAATACAAGGAATTCAACTGTAATTCGAACTCGGCTCCCTGATTTTTCGTTCCGAATTGATATTAACTGCACCACAACGCACATGTAGCACTCTGAAATTCCCTTGGACGGGGCACCAAGGAAAAAAGTTTCTCAGTTGCCACGAAAAATTTTTAAAAGAGACAGAGGGCGGCCATGTTGTCGGTGATAAATTGACTGAAGTCGAGATGTCAAGTCATTTTGAAACTGTTGTTGTTATCAGAATGTTTCGTCGTTCGGATCTACGGCTTTCATCAAATGCAGCCGAAATCTTTGAAATGAACCACCTAGTTTAAATAAACTGTTCATTTTGGTATTCCCTGGATACCCGGATAGACAATCACGTAACAGAGGCCAGAGGGCATAATATCAAAAATAGCAACAAAGGTATGGACAATCGCCTGCAGGTAAACACTGTAAATAAACGATACCTCTACACAACATTTCTGTGATGTAGAAATATCGTTTGTGTAAGACATGAACGATACCTCTACATCACAGAAATGCAGCCAGAAATTATAAACTCATTGTCTTAACGAAAAAAGAATTCTCATATCGGATAATATTTGTTGCTTTTTCTTGTATTTATGAACTTTATTTCCAAACATTTTATTGTTGCACGTGAGGAAAATTCAAAATCATAATTATATTATCATTTTCCCTTCTGTTTATATGTCCAATCTATTTTGGTTCTTGTTGCTCTTATTTAAAAATTTAGGCGCTCACATTTAACCGCGACTGACGTGTTGTACTGAGCCGGTTATATCTTTATATATATATATATATATATATATATATATATATATATATATATATATAAACATTTTTGGCTTCTAAATCGGATATTATTAGCTCTCCTTAGAGACCAGTGATACCTTACAGGTTTATTTACTCACAGTTACCATGGACGTGTTGTGCTGAACCGGTTATATCTTTATCTATATAAAAAAAACAAGACATTTTTGGCTTCTAAATCGGATATTAATAGCTCTTTCTAAGAGACAAGTAATACCTTACAGGTGGTATTATTCACAGTTACCAGCGACATGTTGTGCTGAGCCAGTTATATCTTTATATATATATAAAAAAATGAACCATATTTTTGGCTTCTAAATCGGATATTAATTGCTCTTTTTCAGAGACCAGTGATATATTTCAGGTGGTATTTAATCACATTTATCAGTGAACGTTTTAGCACTGCTCTCATGGATATATTCACACCAGGAACGTTCACTATCAAGTTGTGATGGCCTCTTTATTGACCTATGAGTCAGTTTATCGTCGTCAGCTCGATTTTGTTTGGATTGGTTCAATAATTATACAGATAGTGATGCGAGATAAGACGTAAAACCAAAGTTGGCAGCTACTTAGAGCAATTATGTATTTGTTAGTGACAGGATTACAATTTTAGCATCGGTATATACGCTTATTTCACCGTTTCTGTTCTACTCGGACAAATTTTCTGATTTAAATTACTGCTAATTGTTTTTATATTAAAAATTCATTTAATCTTGATTGGAATTTCAATAGAACACGGTTGCAAATACATTAGCCGAAAGACATAAATGTATTACAATGTAAAGAAATTTTGAGTGTGCACGAGACAAACAATTCATGCCAGTACAAAATAACACGGTCATTACAAAACAATGAAGGAGGATTGTAATGTTAGCTGTTTCCTTGTAAGGAAACATTCAACATTCATCCAGGCCGAACAGACAGTTCTAGTTTCGAATGAAATTATAAAATCTTTATAATTTTATAGCTCTTTCAATTAGTGATGACGTAATTTCTTTCCTAATCTTTTGAGTGGCAAATCGGCATCTTGAATCTGTCTATATTTTCGTTTCGTGTTTTTTGTGATGTCAATGTCAGATTTTCCTGCTGTTGAATGTACTCAAGATGTGTGGTTTTTGCTATTTGGTGCAATTCTTCGTCTACAAAATCTGTAGCGCCAGTTCCGCTCTATAAATTACATCCTGCGCCAGTCGCGCCCTATTAATTACATTTGGCGCCAGGCCTGTCGTATAAATTACAACCGGCGCCAGTCCCGCCCTATAAATTACATCCGGCGCCAGTCGCGCCCTATTAATTACATTTGGCGCTAGGCCTGCCGTATAAATTACAACCGGCGCCAGTCCCGCCCTATAAATTACACCCTGCGCCAGTCGCGCCCTATTAATTACATTCGGCGCCAGGCCTGCCGTATAAATTACAACCGGCGCCAGTCCCGCCCTATAAATTACATCCTGCGCCAGTCGCGCCCTATTTATGACATTCGGCGCCAGGCCTGCCGTATAAATCACAACCGGCGCCAGTCGCGCCCTATAAATTACATCCGGCGCCAGTCGCGCCCTATAAATTAAATACGGCCCCAGTCCTGCTCTATAAATTACATCCGACGCCAGTCGCGCCCTATAAATAACATCCGGCGCCAGTCGCTCACTATATATAACATCAGGCCTCATGAACTTTGATAGGGAGATTAAAGGTTTTGAGGAACGTGAGACCATTAGTTGGATGTGCGTTGTTACATTGGTCGAAGTGACACTCTGAATGTTTTGTAATCATATCATGCCAAGCAAAGCGATAATGCCACTAAGACGCAATGAGTAAATGAAAACATATGACAGACAAAAAAAAAAAAAAGTTGAGAGAACGAAAAGAAGTAGAACTGAGAAGACAAACGCTAACGAGTGAATTTGGTCAATATTTATGGCGCTTCTCCTGACAATGAAACGTATAATCAATAACCACAAAGATTTAATCCGCTGAACTGAAACGGAAAAAAAAAATCCAAACCACAAACCTTTTTAGCTCGAGACTATAAACTTCTTTCTTGAGATGGTTGTACAAGAAGATAATGTAAACAGGAAACACACACACACACACACACACACACACACACACACACACACACACACACACACACACACACATATATATATAGATCTATATATTTGTTTGTACATTATTTTTAATCGATAATCGTATATGAGTAGATATTCTGTTTTAATCAAACAATATGTGCGTAGTCGTGCAGTGGATATCAACTCGGAACGAGAAATCAGGGGAGCCGAGTTCGAATTCCAGTTGAATTTCTTGCATTCACATGCGCGCAAATATTGTTAAGAAGGGAATTAATCCGTCTCTTCTTTCCAGTTATGAGTTAAATAACAGGACAGATTGGGTTCTATAGCCTTGGCTGTCAGCCAATCTACCGCAGAAAGTAATGGCAACCTACTGCGGGATAATCTTCTGCCCAGGGCTGAAAAAAATACAGACATACAGGCAGATAAACAGACACACACAAACATATTGCCTTATATATATATATATATATATATATATTATCGATATTTATAAATGGAACTTTGTCTGCGAGTGTGTGTCGTTACCTATAGACTCCGAAACGGCTCAACCGATTTTCTTGAAAATTTACACAGTTGTACTATAAGCGTCTGCGAGTGTTCTTAGTTAGGTTTTGTGTCGCGGTACCCCCGATAAATATCGAAAATCGATAATCGAAAAAACCGGGTTATAGAAGGAGTGGTCCGATTTTAATCAAACTTGATACACTCATAGACAAAGACATAAGAAACGATATTCAGAAGTTTCAAGGTTGCAGTTCTTACAATAGTGCAGAAGATCGATAAAATATAAAAGGCAAGATGCTTGTGTGTGTGTCTGTTTATCTGCCTGTATGTCTGTATTTTTTCAGCCCTTTTATTTTAGATTTTGCTGCATGTTTGGCTCTAAGTAGGTATAATTGTAGTTCTTAGTCTCAGCCATGATGCCATTTACTCAGGGGACTTATTTAGCCTTCAAAATTCAGTTTACGACGAAAAAAAACTCATTTGATATCGATAGCAGGAAATCAAAATTTGACTTACATCCATTCATTTTTCTTTCAGTCTACGGTTTCGCTTTAACTGGAAACAACTATTGCTTTTTAGTCTTTCGTGCCAACGTCCAAAGAGTCTGAGCTCCAGGATCATGGATTAGTTTTAAAGCTTTCATTATACCCGAGCAACGCCGGGCTATACTGCTAGTTATATTATAATGTATCACTATAAAAATTTAACTTACATTTGTCGAAGTAGTATTCTGAAGGATTTCTAATCATTTTATACCAAGCAAAGCAATAAAGCCACTAAGATGCAATGGCTTTCTGAGAGTATATGAGAGACAAAAAATTAAGAGAGAGAGAACGAAATGAAGTAGAACTGAGAAAACAAACGCTAACGAGTGAATTTGGTCAATATTAATGGCGCTTCTCCTGACACTGAAACGTATAATCAATAACCACGAAGATTTAATCGGCTGAACTGAAACGGAAAAAAAAATACAAAACACAAACCTTTTTAGCTTGAGAGTATAAACTTCTTTCTTGAGATGGTTGTACAAGAAGATAATGTAAAGAGGAAACCTTCCCTCCAGCTATTGGTTAAATAACAGGACAGATTGGGTTCTATAACCTTGGCTGTCAACGCAGAATTCAATGGCAACCTACTGCGGTATAATCTTCTGGCCAGTCAGTCATGTCTCTTCCGAGACATGATCGGTCAAGCGTGTATCACGTATGGCATTTAACTCACTAACTGATATTTATATATTTACTTCGACCAGCCTTTTTATTTACGATAAATTTTGATACGGAAATATGTGTCATTCGGCAAATTTCGAAACTTCCACCCCTATTAACATAGAGTAAGCCACCAAATGATCTGGTGCGTCTTTGACAATACGACCGCTAATGATTCCACATACTAATAATAAGGGTCGCAGGTTCGAATTCGAGCGAACAGAGGGAAAATAGATAGGGGAAGCAATGAATGACATACTCGATGGGCTTGAGCAGATGGATGGCGAAGCAAGTCTTGCAAAGGATAACGGGAGAATGGGGTGTTAAGAGCTACAAGAGATAGAGAGATGTGGAAAGACATAATCGAAAAGTCCTGAAGGGACACGGCACATAGCAGAAGAAAAAGTAGAAAAAAGAAATCACTTCTTTTTGCCACCATAAAATTTTCCTTACTCTTAAATCTATCGGAAAATATCTCAATTTTATCTTAATATACATAAAATTTTTTTTTTAAATTTTAACTTATTTTACTGGTAATTTTCTAAAAAGTTAGTAGCATTCTTTTATTTGTATTTATTAACAAGTTTCCTTAAGAAAATATTTTAATTTTAATAATTTTATATTATTCTTATCCTTTACATTGTTTTTGTTTTATTTTTTCTATTTTATTTTATTTTTGTTTCAATTTTTTATCTTTTTAGTCTTTCTCTTTTGTTCCTTTTCTCTCTTCTCTCTCTTTTCTTCTTAATCCCTTTAATTTTTTCTTAATTAAATTTCTCTTTTTTCCGGTTTAAGACTTTTTACATGACTGACTTTCTGTGGCAAAAAATTGAAATACTAATGTCTATAAGTCTTATACAAAGCTTTCTTCAAAATATTAATACTCCTACCGCAGCTTAATTTATCTAATTGAAAGACTTCTATATTCTTATGTCTCTATTTAATTTTTAATTTTTTATGTTTATTTTTGAATCTTGAAAGTATGCGGTGCCCAGTGAGGACCAAAGTCACTACTCAGTTGTAATAGGTTCTAGCAAGATAAGCTTGCTAACCGTTACACCAGGCCTAGGTGCCATAAATAGATAGATAAGAACAGACTAAGATAGATAGATAGATAGATAGATAGATAGATAGATAGATAGATAGATAGATAGATAATGAAACGGCTAAGATAGATAGATAGATAGATAGATAGATAGATAGATAGATAGATAGATAAGAACAGACTGAGATAGATAGGTAGATGTTAACAGACTGAGATAGACAGGTAGATAGATAAAACAGACTGAGATAGATAGATAGATAGAAAAAAACAGACTGAGATAGATAGATAGATAGATAGATAGATAGATAGATAGATAGATAGATAATGAAACGGCTAAGATATATATATATATATATATATATATATATATAGATAGATAGATAGATAGATAGATAGATAGATAGATGATAGATAAGAACAGACTGAGATAGATAGGTAGATGTTAACAGACTGAGATAGACAGATAGATAGATAAAAACAGACTGAGATAGATAGATAGATAAGAACAGACTGAGATAGATAGGTAGATGTTAACAGACTGAGATAGACAGATAGATAGATAAAAACAGACTGAGATAGATAGATAGATGTTAACAGATTGAGATAGACAGATAGATAAAAACAGACTGAGATAGATAGATAGATAGATAGATAATGAAACGGCTAAGATAGATAGATAGATAGATAAGAACAGACTGAGATAGATAGGTAGATGTTAACAGACTGAGATAGACAGATAGATAGATAAAAACAGACTGAGATAGATAGATAGATAGATAGATAGATAGATAGATAGATAGATAGATAAGAACAGACTGAGATAGATAGGTAGATGTTAACAGACTGAGATAGACAGATAGATAGATAAAAACAGACTGAGATAGATAGATAGATAGATAGATAGATAGATAGATAGATAGATAGATAGATAGATAATGAAATGGCTAAGATAGATAGATAGGTAGATAGATAGATAATGAAATGGCTATAAGATAGATAGATAGATAGATAGATAGATAGATAGATAGATATGAAGTGACAGGGATAGACGTGAAGATATAAGATTAATAAGCTTTTGAATAGAAGATCATTATGTGTTAAGAGGTATCGATTTTATTATTGCATAGAACTTTCGTAGTAAAAGACAATAAGTAAATCAGTTTTGTTGGCCGCATCTGTTGGCATAATGAATGCTTATATATATTAAAAGAGCGGGGATCTTAAATATGTCTTTTACTTGTATCTTTTGTTGTAAGTAGCTAATGCCAAAACGTATTCATTTCTTTTAAGTATTCATTTCTTTTAAGGATCGTTTCTATACATAATGTAGGAGATCATGGACCTTCACATCTTCCTGTTCCTTTCTGGCTGTTAATAAGTTTTATCTTTATATTATTTCTTCCAAAGTACTGTCGTGCCATCTACTCACTCAAGCTCATTAAGTACATTACGCACTGTTTTCTACTGCCCGTCTTCCCTAAACCTGCCCTCTGAGTGTCAGATTTTCCAAGCCCTCCTTCATTATGTGCCCTTGAAACTGCATCTTCCTGATTTTAAGTATACGTTTTTTTCTCTCAAAAAAAAAAAAAAGATAAGAAAATAATCGTAATAATTTTTCATCAGTCAATCAGTTAAGTGTTATACGTAATAAACGCTTGAGCGATCATGTCTCAAAAGAGACATGACAACTGGGCAGAGGATTTTCCCACAATAGGTTGCCATTACTTTCTGCGGAAGCCTTGTAATCGATCAAGGCTATAGAATATTATCAGTCCTGCTGTTTTAATTCATGCCTGGAGGGAGAATCGACGTATCGTATTAATCGCTTTCCCAAGGATATCTATTCATACATAAATGCAACGAATTCAACTGGAATTCGAACTCGGCTCTCCGATTTCTCGTTCTGAGCTGATATCCAATGCGCCACAACGCATTTCCGTTTTTTTCTACAAGGCAGCAGAATTCGTTAAGACAAAAAAAAATGTAAAACAGATGTTTCCCTTAAAACAAAAAGAAGAAAACTGAAGAACCAGAAAAATTCAGCAAAATAAATATTCTTCCAAGTTTAAAAAATTCAGACGAGATTCATTCAGATCTCGTTCCTTCCTATTGAACAGAACAGAAAAGATTTTCAATAAAAGACGAACACTGTGTGTGATAAATAACATATTCTGTTAATTAAGAACTTAATTTAAGAATGTATAGAATATAGATTTACTCTTTTGGATCTTTTCAGAGTCATGCTATGCATCGATAATGGTAAGATATATCTCGAATTCTTGAAAGAGGAATTGAAATATATGTAATTTTGAAATAAAATCCGAGAATCAGTAATACATGTAAGTATAAGACACACAAACATTCACACACACATAGATAGATAGATAGATAGATAGATAGATAGATAGATAGATAGATAGATAGATAGATAGATAGATAAGGAACAGGCTAGGATAGATAGATAGATAGATAGATAGATAGATAGATAGATAGATAGATAGATCACGTGACTAAATCAGATAGATAGATAGATAGATAGATAGATAAAGTGACTGAATTAGATAGATAGATAGATAGATAGATAGATAGATCACGTGACTAAATCAGATAGATAGATAGATAGATAGATAGATCACGTGACGAAACAAGATAGATAGATAGATAGATAGATAGATAGATAGATAGATAGATCACGTGACTAAATCAGATAGATAGATAGATAGATAGATAGATAGATAGATAGATAGATAGATTTTTTTAAAATCGTTTCACACCAAGCAAGGCATTACCGCCACTGATGCGCAGGAGACTACATAAGAGTAAATATTTAGACAAGAGAGTGAAGAGATAGACGGACCAGTTATAGCGTGTTTCAGAGAATAGGCAAGAGAAAGATGGCAACACAGGTTTGAAGATAGCTGCCAAATTGGGATCTATCACGTTACAGATTCTCCTTAGGGTCTTAGGGTCGAGACCACGGACAGGTGGTTGATTTAGATAGATAGATAGATAGATAGATAGATAGATAGATAGATAGATAGATAGATAGATAATGAAATGGCTAAGAAAGATAGATAGATAGATAGATAGATAGATAGATAGATAGATAGATAGATAGATAGATAGATAGATAATGAAGAGACTGGAATAGATAGATAGATAGATAGATAGATAGATAGATAGATAGATAGATAGATAGATAGATAATGAAATGGCTAAGATAGATAGATAGATAGATAGATAGATAGATAGATAGATAGATAGATAGATAGAAAATGAAGAGACTGGAATAGAGAGATAGATATTTTTACAGTAAGGTTAACCCTCCAGACGGCTAGGTGTGTACTCGAGGTAGAAGTTGCGTTAAGGAGTAGTTTCAATGTATAGAAGGGGAAGATAACAGTTGACTGTAGAATAGAACAATTTATGGTTGCAGCAACCGGGTAAACTTCCTCCTGGGAGTCTGTTCTACAGGTTAGTGATTCGCAGTTCGAGAGGAACTAAATTTCCGCTGATGAAATACAAGGGTGTGGCTGAAGGAATGTAAGTGGTTTGCTACTATGTAAGTGGCAATGACGTGCCCTAACTTGCCGGAATCAAGTTCTTCCTAGCACTCTCCATGGTGGTAGCGTTAGAGCAGTGAGAGACTCGCTGCACTCCGTCTGTGATAAAGATGGAGAAGAAAATAATTCTCCTTCGGCAAAGAATCGAAGACGCCTTTGAACTCTATCAAGACTAGAACGCAAGGCATGAGCAGCTCCCGCCCAAATATAGGATATAATGTATATTTCGGCAGTAAACATTATTTCAGACATGTTAGGTTGAATGTATCTTGTGGTGCATTGGATATCGACTTAGAACGAGAAATCGGGGTGCCGAGTTCGAATTCCAGTTTAATTTCTTGCATTCACTTACGCACAAATATGCATGAGAAAGGTATTGATCCGTCTCTTCTCTTCAGTTATGGGTTAAATAATAGGACAGATTGAGTTCTATAGCCTTGGCTGGCAACCAGTCTAAAGCAGAAAGCAATGGCAAACTACTGCGTTAATCATATTACAAACCACCCAGTCAGTCATCATATCTCTTTCGAGACATGATTGCCCAAGCGTGTATCACATATGGCATTTAACTGACTAACTGAACTGACTACGTTGAATGGGACAGAAAAGAACATTTTATTAAGTTTTCAATGTATTTTTCTAGAATTCTTAGATTATTCCGTTTGGGGTTAGTTATCACTATTTATATTACTAAATTTTTTTCTTGTTCTATTGCTAATATCGTGGGATTAACCTCTTAGATTAAAGCATTGCTTCATGGCATTCGTGACATTAATTATAAGTTTAATCTCCAGCGAGGCAGAGAAACATTGTCCTTAATGAAAAAATGACAAGCAATAACTAAACAATATTAAAATAAGAACAAGACGGGTTATCCTGAGACAACGACAATGGAATGAGTACAATATTTACTCGTAAATTAAATAAAGGTTTCAGTTCGAAATTACATAATAGTTACCTGAATCGAAAATTACCTGATGAAGGCAGGATGGAACAACAGCTGGAATATTGTGATAATAAGAACAAAGATGAAGATTATAGTGTGTAATATAAATAATCACTTCTTCTTCTTCTTCTTCTTCTTCTATGTGCCCTGTCCCTTCAGGACGTAGGCGATCATGGCTCTCCACGTCTCCCTATCCCTTGTGGCTCTTAGTATGTTTGCTCCTGTTGCTCCTGGCAACCCCCGTTCCGTCATCCACCTGATCAGGCCCTAAAATATGTTATCCGCTGCCTTCCTCTGTCTCTCCTTCCTTCTATCTGTCCAGTCAGTATCAGGTTCTCCAGGCTCTCCTTCCTCATTGCATGTCCCAGGAACTTCAGTTGTCTCTTCCTGATGCTCAGCATCAAAAGGAAATAATCACTGCTCATTCAATAATTTCAAACAAAAATCATATTAAATATTTTATGCGTAGAAACTCTGCAGAGAATTCGCCATGAAAACAATAATGTGTCTTATTTTAAAGTTTTTTTAGGAATTCATTGGAAAATAAACCAGTTAAGACCCATGCAGATTTCTGTTTTGTATATTTCTTTTAGTCAGTCAGTTAAGTGTCATACGTGATACACGCTTGAGCGAACACGTCTCGAAAGAGACCTGGCTGACTGGGCAGAAGATTATCCCGCATTAGATTGTCATTGCTTTCTGCGATAGACTGGTTGCCAACCAAGGCTGTAGAACCCAATCTGTCCTGTTATTTGACTTATACCTACATGGGGAAGAGATGTATTATATTGTTTAATAGTTATTAGTGGGGGATCAGTTTATTACTTAATAACAATAGAAAACCGATCCGCCACATGATTCCAACTATTATATTCAGTCAGTCAGTTAAGTGTCATGCGTGATACACGCTTAGGTGCTCATGTCTCGAAAGCGACATGACTGACCGGGCAGAAGATTATCCCGCAGTAGGTTGCCATTGCTTTCTGCGGTAGACGGGTTGCCGACCAAGGCTATAGAACCCAATCTGTCCTATTATTTGACTTATAGCTAGAGGGGGAAATGATGTATTATATTGTTACGTATAATTAGTGGGGAATCAGTTTATTACTTCATAACAATATAAAACTGATCCCCCCTTTTATGCCCAGTAGAAACCTCAATCATGATTTCCACTATTATATTCAGTCAGTCAGTTAAGTGCCATACGTGATACACGGTTGGGCGATCATGTCTCGAAAGAGACATGACTGACTGGGCAGAAGATTATCCCGCATTAGATTGCCATTGCTTTCTGCGATAGACTGGTTGCCGACCAAGGCTATAGAACCAAACCTGTCCTGTTATTTGACTCATAGTTAGAGGACGAAGTGATGTATTATGTTTTTAACTAGTAATGAGTGGGGATCAGTTTTATATTGTTATGAAGTAATAAACTGATCCCCCACTTTACAACCAGTAGAAGCCTAAATCATGTTTCCAACTATCATATATTCAGTCAGTTAAGTGTCATACGTGATACACGCTTGGGTGATCATGTCTCGAAAGAGACATGACTGAATGTGCAGAAGATAATCCCATAGTAGGTTGCCATTGCTTTCTGCGATAGACTGGTTACCGACCAAGGCTATAGAACCCAACCTGTCCTGTTATTTGACTCATAGTTAGAGGACGAAGTGATGTATTATATTATTACGTAGTAATTAGTGGGGAATCAGTTTATTACTTCATAACAATAGAAAACCGGTATTCATCTTTATGACCAGTAGAAGGCTTAATCATGTTTCCAACTATTATATTCAGTCAGCGAGTTAAGTGTCATCCGTGATACACGCTTGAGCGATCATGTCTTGAAAAAGACATGACCGACTGGGCAAAAATATTCCTGCAGCAGGTTGCTATTACTTTCTTCGGTAGACTGTCAACCCAAATAGTCCTGCTATTTAACACATAGCTGTAGGAAAAAACGGAATAATATCTTTCCCACAGTTATTTGTCCGTAAATGCATGCAACGAATTCAACTAGAATTCGAACTCGGCTCTCCGATTTTCATTCTGAGCCGATATCCTCTGCACCCAAACCCACGACAAGAGTAGGCAACATATGATTGACTGCCTGAAAAAAAACAAAAACAGCGAGAACGAAATTTAGTCTCTTAGCGAACATTTGTTCTCTTGATGAATTTCATTATTTGGAAAAGATTATTTTATACTATCCACCACTCTCATATTTGCTTTACTCAACCGAACAGTGAGAAATAAGTGAACGACTGCTAGAAAGAATCACTTCTAACACAGGAACAGAAATTTTGTCTCTTGGAGAACATTTGCCCTCTACAGTCTGAAGCTATCTTTTCTACGCACACATGTAAAGACCGAGACCAGTAATATATGATACAATCGGCGCCGTTGTAAACTAACGACTGCCTACAATTTTATTCATGCCATAAATTGCAGCATCAATACCGACTTCTTTCGCAAAGCAATCGCGCCTAATCTGCAAACGGGGGATAAAATTCTAACCTTCAGCGCAGAGGCGGGAAAAAAGTGCAGCGTTGCTTCTTTCAATGAAAATGAATGACTTAACACCAGCAGGTTGCCGTAAAGAATTTTAGTGGAAATTGCTCGCCGAAATAATTACGACGGGAATTTGATATCAAATACATACAATTCAATATAGACAAGGGTTACGCTATTGACCAGACTTCCTGTTACATCAATTATTCATGAAATATACAAAATTCCACAATGTATGGCGCAGTTTATAGGATTTATTGTATGTGGTAGCATTTTTACTAATCGTATAGTCTGTAATATATGCATATTTTGCTAAAATGTTGAATTATTCATTGGGAAATTTGAAATAAAGTAACCATTATCGTTAATGCCCTATCAGTTTTGCATTATCTATCTATCTATCTATCTATCTCTCTCTCTCTTTCTCTCTCTCTCTCTCTCTCTCTCTCTATATATATATATATATATATATATATATATATATACAGTAGAACCTGTCGTATGCGACCACTTGCAATGCCACCAAAAACTGGACGCATACGACAGGTGGTCGCTCACTAACGGCTCATATTCACGAGCTATTTATGCCAGGAACGTATATTCCACTCATCAGTATGTACATATTAGAATGTTACCATGTAATCTGGTAATAAATAAATGAGAACATAAGACAATGGCCTAACGTTAAAGAAACTTATGCAGCATAATTCATTTTAAAATTTAAAACAACGTATTTACAACGGCCAACAATAGACAAAAATATATTCGCTAAAATATTTATTAAGTGGACTTCAAAAAAGTATACGGTTTAAGTATTTTCTTAGAAGTGAGTGATAGCAAAAGAGAATCTGCGAAAATACATAGAAAAAAAACATACAAAAATCTGACAGCGATCGTGGATGGGGGTAGAGAAACAGAGATAGATATAGATATATCCAGATAGAAATAGAGTAGACAGATACAAAAAAAAAAGGAACGAAAGAGGTAGACATTTGAGAAAGGGACATAATTGTGATTTTTTCAATCCCTGAATTTATCCAAGTTAGTACAGAGACTGCTATAAATCCCTTGAACATGTCAAATTCAATACATGTTGTACAAAACCGCCGATGTTTGACCGTGAAGTGAACACAGGCAATGTACATTTCAACAATTAAAAAAACCAGTTTACTGCAACACTACAATAGCAAAACAATGAGTAAGTGTTCCTGGCTTAGATCAAATCAAAATGAAATGGGTGACTCATTTAGTTTCTCCGAATTTATAAGTTCGCAGTGTACAACCAAAATGGATTTCTTTTTAAAGCGGTCGCTTGAACAGTGATTTTCACACGTTGATGTTAGTCGCTGGTTGCGTTCTGTAGGTGGTCGCTCACTAAGAGTCAATTAACATTAGCAAATCGTCCGTGCATACAGAAACAGTCGTTAACAGCATGTGGTCGCTGACGAAGAGGGTCACATACGGCAGGTTTCACTATATATATTTGTTTAAACATTACTTTTAATGGATTTGAGTGGACAGTATGCTTTTTCTATAATGAAAAATTTCAATTATCCACCTGCCTACAGAATTCTTGTTTGGAAAATATACAAATTCCGGCACATCTAGGATAAAAATAAAATTTAATTTAATAAATAAAATGTATTTTTAATCATAAAAAACAAATTAGCTATTCAAATACAAGTATCCATTAAAAATAATGTTCAAACAAATAAATATGAATAAATATTTCGTTTAATATAATTTCGTAAATTTCTGTATAATCTTTTTTTTTTAATCGTATCACCCTGAGCAAGGCGGTAACGCCACTGATGTGCAGGGGGCTACATAATAGTGAGAAGATTGGAAAAGAGAAAGCCGGAAACCACATCCTAAACAGGGAACAAGGGATGAGCCTCTTAACCTGTTTAATAGACGTGGGTGGAGTGTGAACCGGGCGATAGATAGATCTATCTATTCCAATTGAAAAAAAAAATAAACAGAGTGAGAAGATTGGAAAAGAGAAAGCCGGAAACCACATCCTAAACAGGGAACAAGGGATGAGCCTCTTAACCTGTTTAATAGACGTGGGTGGAGTGTGAACCGGGCGATAGATAGATCTATCTATTCCAATTGAAAAAAAAAATAAACAGAGTGAGAAGATTGGAAAAGAGAAAGCCGGAAACCACATCCTAAACAGGGAACAAGGGATGAGCCCCTTAACCTGTTTAATAGATGTGGGTGGAGTGTGAACCAGGTGATAGATAGATCTATCTACTCCAATCTTAAAATGTAAATGAGTTAAATAAGTTAAATTTTAAGGTATATTAAAAAAAGTTAAATTATATAAATGAAAGAAAATAGTAAAGATATTGACATAATTTTAGATATATTTAATAGTACGGAAAATTTTATGGTGATTAAAATTAGTTATTTCAGTACTCTGATTCAAGAAACTAAAATTTGGGAACCTGGAGAGGATGTGCGTTGTGGTCCAGTGGATATCGGCTCGGAACGAGAAATCGGTAGAGTCGAGTTCGAATTCCAATTGAAGCCATCGTATTCACTTACGCGCAAATACACTTGGGAAAGGTATTAATCCGTCAATACTCTTGGGAAAGAGTTATGTGTTAAATAACAGGACAGATTGGGTTCTATAGCCTTGTCCGGCAACCAGTCTACCGCAGAACGCAATAGCAACCAACTGCGGGATAATATTCTCCCCAGTCAGTCATGTCTCTTTCGAGACATGATCGCTCAAGCGTGTATTATGTATGGCACTTAACTGACTGAATTATATTTATTTTTTCTTGTAAGCAAAGGATACATATTTCATGTGATGATTTACGTGTTCCAGCTTTTGTTATTTTTTCCATTTAAGTGTAGGAATTTTATGACCTCATTCAATGGCCAATAGTAATTAGAAAGAGAGGTAGAATTACTACATATTTTATTATTGAAAGATAGATTATGCCTATAAAAGTTTGTTTTGAAACTATTCTTGATACAGCCTAGATATTGTTTGGTAAAATTAGGATTTTCAGTGGTCGAGATGGTAGCTTGAAATTTATAAGGCATTTATTTTGTAGAGGACATACGTAAGGTTTATGACAATTGCAAGAGTTAATAATATTATCATTATTTATAATCATTTCTTTATGATTATTATCATTATATTGTTTTAGTATTTTATTCCTGTGCTTTTTTATTATCATATCAAGAGCATCGGCGCAGCTATAATTAAGTTTCAGTGAATTTTTATAAAAATTGTTGCTAGGGGATTATTAGTTGTGAAGTGTTTCTGAACTGGGTTAAGGAATTTATTACCTAACTTGGTACTAACGATTTAGTAAAATGGTGGTGTTTGGCAAATTATTTTCCTATTTGAATGATGTGTGGTATTATAGTTAATTTGCTTATGATATTTAATATTATTACATTTATAGCCGCTATGTTTAGGTCTGTATTGTAGTAATGACTGTGGTTAGTAGACAATATCTTCAATTGGAGAATTGTTGTTTATTTTGTGTTCACCTGAATGTATTATGTCTTAATGATAGATGGTGTGTAATTAGATTTAGGATGTATGTAGATAAGTGTAACATTATGGTTTACATAAGGTGAGTAAGCGTTATTAACTAACGGTAGCTAAGGGTAACGTTAAACAGTAAATCTTTCCGTTGGTCTGTACAATTACTTTACGATTAAAGTTCTTCATAATGCTGTGTATGTATTTACGAATTTCATCTACTTTAGATTTAGTGAAATTATGGAGGATCATGAGGCCATCGTCTCTATACCATATAATGTCTGCTATATATTGCTAAAGATAACTATATATATATATATATATATATATATATATATATATATATGTGTGTGTGTGTGTGTGTGTGTGTGTGTGTGTGTGTGTGTGTGTGTGTGTGTGTGTGTGCATATATGATTTAAAAATGATTTACTTCCGTAACGGCATAACTCATGAAAATCAGTTTATGTAAATCGCCTGAAGATACGTTGCGGAAATAACTCATTTCTAAATAAAAAATATTAAAACGTTCTACAATTTTAATGTATTGAACAGATTTTAATAAAAATGTGTACTGGTCTAATTATGACCAAAATCTACATTGGAATTTTGGCGAAGGAAAGAAAAGTTAGTACTTCCATCTTATCAAACCAAAATTAAAATTACAAACAGCTATTTCCCTAAGATATTGAGAACTGAAAGAAGAAGTCCTGAATCTACAAACAGATTGAAAATGAATAGAATCAGCACGTACTCCTAATAGTTTTATTAATATATGTAATCTTTGGTTAGTGGAAAAGGATCGGATATTAAAATGGCATAATCAATAGTATATTTAAATCAGAAAAAATTAATTAGCAAGTGTCGACACAAAAGTAGGATCAAATTATCTTAATATGGGATTAGGTATATCTGTTAAACTCTTTTTTATTCCACCCTACTTCTATATGCTGTGAATTTAAATTTAAACAATTTTCTCTTTTATTATTGCCATTCTTTTTATCTTCCTTCCAATTTAACTGTTCTATTAAATTTTAACTTATTTTTGCTTGATGATACTGGTTAAAACTTAACTTTATAAAAAAAATCCCCTGTTTCTTTCTGATGTTAATATAGTTTCTTTTTTTTATTTTTGCTTCAATTTTCCTTAGTCCTTAGTCCTTGGTATCCACAGCATCGTTCTGTAGATCCTTTACCGTTTATCCTGGAATTCTAGTGCCTGAGTCTGACCTATTTAATTCCATCTTTTATCACCTACGCGTTAAATATACATCTCTCACCCTCTTCCCTAATTTTTGACTCTTTCCTTTTTACTAAACAAAATATTATTTCCTCCGGTCGTGACTATATATATATATAAATAAAAGTAATCGAATGTCTGACCGTACTGATGAGCTGTGACTATATATATATATATATATATATATATATAGTCACATATATAGTCACAGCTTATCAGTACGGTTAGACATTCGATTACTTTTTACCCAGGATTGAAACCCGACCGAATTGGCGTCAGTCGGCGATTCTACTTCTGAGCTATGGGTGCTCGGTAGAAGGCGGCAGAATTTTAGCGCATGGTATATCATACGCCAATAGACAGAGTGATCTGATTCATCACTGAATATATTCTCTCTCTCCCCCTCTCTCTCTCTCTCTCTATATATATATATATATATATATATATATATAGCGAGAGATGAGTGAGTGAGAGAGACTGAGAGCTATATGAGCCGTAGAAGAGCGAAAAAGGACTGTCTGCGGATGATTATATATATATATATATATATATAGAGAGAGAGAGAGAGATAGATAGATAGATAGATAGATAGATAGATAGATAGATAGATAGATAGATAGAGTAGTCTAAATTAGGTGGACAGTAAATGATAACATATATTTTGAAAGTACATATACAATTATGTTTACTAATACATTTACTACTTTGACAATTTAATTTTCACCACCCTGTATATGCTTTCCTTTCTCTCCACCTTTGCAACTGTAATTTTGCATCTATTTTTTTTACTCTTATGTAGCCCCATAATCTTTTTACTCTTATGTAGCCGCTTGCACTTCAGTGGCGTTACCTCGGTGTGATACGATTAACAAACAAACAAACAAATAATCAAACAAACAAAAAACAGTAATACAAATACCATAGATATAATGAACATTATTGTAATTGTGTAACCGATATACACAGCCTATTTTAACTATTGTCCTCTAATTTTGGAATACCCTATTTTTATTTTTATTTTTTTCAGAATAATTTAATTTTTTGTTGTTGTATTAAGTTTAGATATATATTTATGTTTAATTCAAAATTGATTTTTGGAATGTAAGATATTTCACAGCATTATAATTCATCTTTCTGTTCCCCCACCACTCTTTAGACTACATGGTATGGCAAAAAGAATATTCATTTTTTCCGGAAATACCCAAATATAAACAGAAGTTCTCTTTGAGGAAGGACGAAATTTCAATGAAAATATCTTCTGTTTACTGGGTATGAAATGCTAAGTTTTGCTATGATTTGTGGTTCCGCTTAGTGAGAATCGCAGATAAGGGAGAGAAAAAATTCTTCGTTTCACTGTTTTTCATGCTTTGTTTTCAATGTTTTTTATTTCTTTTTTTTCAGAATAATTTAATCTTTTCTTTTGTTTTTGTTTGTATTAAGTTTAGAAATATATTAATGTTTAACTCAAAATTGATTTTTGTATTGTAAAATATTCAACAGCATTATAATTCGTCTGTCAGTTTTCCCCCCACCACTCCTTAGACCACATGGTATCACAAAAAGAATATTCATTTTTCCGGAAATACGTTGATAGATTATCGAGTTTATTTTACACTAATCTATCAATGCAACATAACATCAATTGAAAATCCCACTATAAATAAAGTGTATATCGGATCAACTAAGAACACTTTTAAGCAGCGCTGGTACATGCACTTAACTTCATTCAAAAACAACTTATACCGAAACCAAACATCCCTTTCTACATACTTTTGGAAGCTAAAGGATTCAAAACAGAAACCCAAAGTAAAATGGAAAAACCTAGAAAAAACTAGATCTTGCAACTCACTTAAGGACATCTGCCCTTTATGTTTAAATGAAAAGCTACACATTCTAAAGTACCCCGTCAGTAGCGATCTATTAAAACGTAGAGACGAATTAGCAATATTATGCAAACATCGCAAATATTTCTCGTTAAAATTTTAATAAACCAAAAAACACCTCACCCACACGTCCTCCTAAAAATGCAATAAATACACATAATCAACCCTCGAAATAAATAGAACAAAAAACGTAGAAATAAAAGAAAATAAATCCCACACCACACCAACGATAATTCCATCTACCTGTAAATAGTAGCAAAATAAAAACTATCGGCACTGCAAAAAAACAAAATTAACATATATCCCAATATACAATAAACTAAACTAAACGAAAAAGCGACCTGCCCAAAACTAAGCTATCCCATACCTTTCTCTAAACCAAATAGCAGCACCTCAAGAACCATGAACGGACGACTAGACTATTCTAAAATCTCACACCACATATTTTTACATCGTTCTCATTAACAGCTAACTAAGAGTTGGTGTCTCAATAAACCACCGTGGAGAAGGCAACAGGATACCACTCCACTATCTCTATCCTGCGTAAAATCATGGCTATACAACGAATACATATTAAACCTAACGGCGTGAAGGGTGTTGCTTCCAAAGAGAGCAATTCCTCGCCCATAAGGACAGATGGGCAGCAGGTGTCATCTGACCATCATCCGGCGTCTGTTAGCAACAACGGCGTAAAGGGGACAGTTTTTCCCAAAATATGTCTCTCGCCCGGGAAGGAACTACATGAGCAACAGGTGTCTCTGGGCCGTTACCTTGCGACTGTGCGCAACAAAGAAAGGATTGCCATGACGTACATGGAACGTCAGATCGTTAAACAAGTTAGAGAATGTGAAGTTAGAAAATGAATAGACTAAAAATCAATATTCTGGGAATATGCGAAACAAGATGGCCAAATAATGGCGACTTCAGCGACAACCATAGGATATTATACGCCCGAGGCAAAAATCTATATGAATATGTCAGTTCTATCACTGATATTGAGCGCTTTCAAATAAGTACCACTCATGTATAATATATAAATAATATAATATATATAACAAATTGCATATATATATATTGATATTTATAATTATATACATACACTTTTCACACACACACACACACACACACACACACACATATATATATATATATATATATATATATATATATATATCATTTGTATAACCAACATCAAACATTGCCTGATGAAGAGAATATATTTCGAAACATTGAAATTTCTGTGTCGCAATGTACAATGAATTCATAACTATATATATTTTACCAGATTCCATCTTGCAGATTTACAAATCTACCTTTGAACAGTGAATTAAATACAGTTGCCATCTCTGGTCAGGTGATCCTGACACCCATCTAGAGGTTCTAGACAAAAAACAAAAAAGGATCTGTAGTGTAAACGGTCTGGAGTTGGTATCTCAACTTCTGTCTCTTATTTACCTCCGTCCTTTCTGCAAATATTTTTTATGGTAACTCTTTTCCCGGTGACCTGTCGACCGGAATTTAAACGGGCTAATATGCAGGCATCTAGGTACCACCAGTTTAATGCTGAAATAGCCAAATGCAACCGCCGCTTTTACTTAAATTCTCTATTCTGTTTAATTCTTTCGTTCATAACCACAAATTTAAAAAAATTCAAATGCTGCAGCCATCTCCATCTTTTGTTTACTTCAATCCAATTCATCTTGTGTTCTATTCATGAATCTCCGCTATATTCAGTTTTTGCTTTCATTTTCACTCCCCGCAACACATTGCGTAATAGTGGCATTCCTGCGTTGCTTTGGGTAAAAAAAAAAAAAGCGGAAGAAAATATCGTTAAAATTTATTCTTGAAAATGTTTAATTCAAGTCCTCCTATGTTTTTTTACATGTTTACATTGCAAACATGTAGTGACCCAATCATTCATCCCACGTTTCTTCTCTTTTTACGTGCGCAGTTGGTGAAAAGACGAAGTGATATGAATACGCAAGTTGCAAGCCACAACAAATAAAACGAAGTAACTATTTTGCTAAATGAAATTCCCAATCAACGAACTTGCAAATCGATAAGTGACTACTTCTATTTCTTCCTCTCAACCATTTTTTTATGTCTCATCTTCACTTTACGCCTTCTCCTTCATTGACGATAGTGATAGCAACATCTCATTACCACGGACCGGACATTGCTTTTTTTTTTTTTTTTTTTTTACCGCGGGCAAACCTATCAATATTCAACTAGCGTTACTATGAGCATACCTAAAAACAGGCCAGACAAATTCACATCCTGGAGAAATTACTGAAAGTTGAAAAAAAAAAAAAGTTACACATGCACACCAAAAACAAACAAATAAAGAGAACTCTATCAAAAAAATTGTTCGAAAATAAATATTCAAAAACTATTATTCGAGAAACATCTATTCAAATTATAAACTGATTGATCGAATGTTAATCAAAAGGCCAATTACACTAAACGATAATTATTAGAAATACTTACGTTTGAAATAGGTATGTGATTTTGCATTGAGAGAAAGAGGGACAGACAGACAGAGAAACAGAGAGAGAGAGAGAGAGAGAGAGAGAGAGAGAGAGAGAGTGTCGATGTTGATTTAACTAGAGCTCATAGCGCCCTTGTAGGATTTCATAGGTATTTTTGCAGTAAGTGTTACCCCAGCATCAACAATATGAAAATTCATAGACGCTCTTAAAACTGAAAAATGTATGTAATGCAAAATTGTCCCTGTTAAAAAAGAGTGAAAAAAAAAATGATGCTAAAATATAAGCATGAAGTTAGTTGAAGGAATATATTTCAACAACAAAAAAAATTTACTGTCGCGCTAGAAATTGTCGACAAACGCAGGATTTCCTCTTACGCAAACGCAACTTCATTGACGACATAGGAATCTTTCATTAAACTCCCCATATATATATATATAAAATAATTAGTTATCCGTAAACAGAACTGTTTCACTGTATCACAGCTCATCAGTACGGTTAGACTCCGATTGCTTTTTACCCAGGATATGGGCGTTCGGTAGAAGAAGGCAGACTTTTTAGAATGTGTTACCCCAACATCAACAATATGAAAATTCATAGACGCTCTTAAAAGAGAACAAGAACAAATATAAGCATGAAGTTAGTTGAAGGAATATATTTCAACAACAAAAAAAATTGACTGTCGCGCTAGAAATTGTCGACAAACGCAGGATTTCCTCGTACGAAAACGCAACTTCATTGTCGACATAGACTGACTGGTCAGATAGAAGGAAGGAGAGACAGAGGAAGGCAGCGGATGACATATTTGCAGGGTTTGATCAGGTGGATAACGGAACGGGGGTTGCCAGGAGCAACAGGAACAAACATACTAAGAGCCACAAGAGATAGGGAGACATGTAGAACCATGATCGCCTCCGTCCTGAAGGGACAGGGTACATAGAAGAAGAAGATATAAATATAAAATAATTAGTCATCCGTAAACAGATATGTTTCGCTGTATCACAGCTCATCAATACGGTTAGACTCCGATTGCTTTTTACCCAGAATTGAAAACCGACCTAATTGGCGTGAGTCGGCGATTCTACCTCTGGGATATGGACGTTCGGTAGAAGAAGGCAGACTTTTTAGCGTGTATATTGTCATTATACCCGCTCAATAGCCAGAGTGCTCTAATCCATTGCTGAATGAGCGATGCGTACATGCCAGAGTAGTTACTGTTTTTCAAAGTCTACCATTCTTCCAGAGTACTCAATCAGGGTGTGAGAACGTAAATAGTGTAATAACAGTTTACATCAAAACAAACATAATACTATTAATTTGTACTACTGCAACCAAATGCATAATAATTACAAATATGATGAAACCAAACTCAAAAATAAGAAATGTTAAACCAATAAATAATAATAATAATCAAATTAAGCTCATCATATATTTAAAAAAAATTAAACCAATTGACCTCATAGTCGCTAATAACCCTAAAACCACACCACTAAATCCTCTACAGAAAACCAATGCAATGTATCAATTTACATGCCCGTTCAGAGATTGTATCTCTGGTACTAATAATAAACCCACTACATGTATTGGTTTTACTACAACCACGCTCACCCGTAGACTTACCTATCACCTTTCTGATCAGAGTTTAATTAAACAAAATTTCTTAGAAAAACATAGCCGTGTAGGTAATACTAAACAGATTTTAGTCAACAACACAATGATACTCACTCATACACACAGTAAAAAGAACCTTCAGATATTGGAGGCCATCTACATTAAATCAAAACAACCCACACTTAATAAAATCACATCTAAATCTGGTCAGAACACATTGCATTGCATTTAAATATATGGTTCTGTTAACATTTCGAGCTCTCACGCGGTGTGACGTCATAGAACCGCATTAAACATTTACAAACTGCGTCTGCTATTTGGTAACTGTTATTGTTGCTTATCAAAGTTTTATACCAACACAAGATAAAAAATCACCTTTAATAGTGGATTTTGTTTATGTTAACGTCCCTGTAACCTCTCTGAAGATGGTTCATGTGGGCCGAAAGCTTATAAACAACATAATAAAAAAAATATACAAGTGGTAGGAGGAAGGGAAAACGAAAAATGGGTAGACAACGAAAGGAATTTATTTTGTTTTTGATCGTTGCTGAGGAGCGAGATATCTCTCGCCGAAATAGCTATACATCGAATGTAGTATTCGGATTTTTATTTAATATAAATTTTAATATTTTGAATTGTTGGTTGTTTATAGCTAGTTTCGTAAATATTTGTTAATTTCCGTAACATGTTTACATTTGTTGAGATTAATAAATTTTAAGAGCAGATATGGTTATTACGATGAATTCAAAAATTGTGTTACAAGTTTAGTTTGAATCGTTTAGACTGATCATCATTCGTGTTCGAGAGGTCTAAGACACGCCAGATTACTTGGTGGCTTCCCCTATGAAGATAGGGGCCGCAGGTTTGAATCCTGCCGAATGACAAATATTTATCGTAGCAAAAATTACCGTAAATAATCAAGTCGGTAGAAATAAATATATAATACTGTTTGATTATAAACAGAATATCTACTTAAATACGAGTTTCGATCAAAAATAATGTTCAAACAAATGATTTCATATATATATATATATATATATATATATATATATAAAATCATTTGTTTGAACATTATATGAAATTTATATATATATATATATATATGAAATATATATATATATATATAAAATTTATATATATGAAATTTATATATATGAAATTTACCTTATATATATATATATATATATATAAGGTAAATTTCACATATATAAATTTCATATATATAAATTTTATATATATATATATATATATATATATATATATATATATATATATATATATATATATATATATATATATATATATATATATATATATATATATATATAAATTTCATATAATGTTCAAACAAATCATTTCATATATATATATATATAAAGCAAATTTCATATATATAAATTTCATATATATAAATTTCATATATATATATATAGATATATAAATTTCTATATATATATATATATATATATATATACATTTCATATATATATATATTTCATATATATATATATATATATATATATATATAAATTTCATATATATATATATATATATATATATATATAAAGTAAACTTTTTTAAAGGGTGCTAGATGCTTATTAGCGTAATATTGATAGTAATATTTTATTATGAATGTTTAATAATAAAACATAGTTCACTGCAACACAAGAGCTTGTTTCTGTACTATTTACACCTCATCAGACTGTGAAATATTTTATGTTAGGGATTGTTATTGTTGTGGACGCGTACCCACTGACACTTATGGACTCGTCCAGTCATTATTTAAACCATAAATTTTATACTCGCAGGGCGGTAGTTCCGAGTGCAGCCCGCAAGGTAGGCGTGGTTGACTGCCACTCCTGTAGTTATATTTTTCTTGTTAAATACAAAATGTTAAGCCTATTATCCGTTGTTCGATTTATTCTTTCGTGAGCTCTCTATTGGATCAACATCAGTTATATATAAAAATGTAAAAACAACAGAGTCGTTACCATATCCATTTATTTAATCGTTTCACTCCAAGCAATGCATTCCACTGCCACTATTGCGCAGGGGGTTACATAGAGGAAGGTGGTAAGAAACAGTGGTTAGATATAGGAAATGTCAGAAGGGAGGTGATAGACGGGTAAGGATATAGATTTAGAAGAGTGTTTGAGAGAATGGGTGCGAATTAGTGTGTTAGGAGGTGTCTATTGACCTTACATTTAAACTCCTGGAGATTGTAGCTGTCGGGGAAGCAAGTATGTGGAATGGAATTTCACAAGCGGGAAGTACGAGAAAAGAAGCTGTTTGAGTAGAAATTGCAGTTACATTTTATTGGTTTCACTTTAAAATGATGGAACTAGTTGCTAAACTAGTATCTCGTGCAAATTCGTACCTAGGGGGCACCAGTTATCTGTGTTCATCGGGGCAGAAGCCGTGAAAACTATTTCTAGAAGAGGTACAGAGAAGTCACGCCGGTATCGATGACATTACAGATTCTCTGTTGTATTTTGTCAAGAACCCCGAGGAGAATAGCAGAGACACCCGACCAGATATGGCAGCAGTATTCAATACATGGGCGGATGGTAGATTTATATATGTGCAGGATAGATTCAGACGGGAAAAACTTCCGGGCCCTGTACAGAGAACCGACTTTCATATCAGTGGACTTAGCAATGGATTTGATATAGTCTTTCCACTTGAGGTTGTTAACTGATAGAAAAGGAGGCAATGATGGATAGGGGATGAATTATTAGGGTAAGATTAGGTTGGATAGAGAATTATGATGTCGTGAAAGCTAGAATTTTTGGTGTCAATTATGAAACATTTAAATGTATAGAATTTATTATGACATGTCAACAATGGTGTTCATAAACGGTTACAGATTTATTTAAAACTGATGTCACTTGAAATGGTGGAATTGTTATGTGAATACAAATGTGTTAAAAATAATGTACGTCAAACATATGTAGGCGACTTAGTAGGTCATATGTCAGTTAACTGAAACAAACTAGTTATCAAATCAGAGAATCAACATATTTATGCGAGTAGGTAGACTATAGATTATTTTTTTTTATAATCATTTCACCCCGAGCAAGGCGGAAACGCCACTGATGTGCAGGGGGTTACATAAATGTGAAAAGATTAATTAGAAAAGAGTGAGGAGTACAAACTAGTTAGAAAGGAACAATAGAAAGCTGAGAAAGCAGGTGCGATGACAGACACATAGGTGGAGAGAAAGGGAAGGTTATACAGGGGAGGGGAGAGAGCTAGAGGCCAGTGGTTAGTAGATGAGTATTGACTTTGCATTTAAATTTCTGGAGGTTGTAGCCGTCAGGAAAGCAAGAATACGGGAGTGAGTTCCACAGGCGGGAAGTGCGAGAGAGGAAGCTAGATCTAATTACATTATAGTAGGTAATAAATTAAATCTACTTTAATTGATATATGAGACGATGATGATAGATGGAAGTTACTTCGTTACGTCTGTTTAACAGATTTAATTTATGTATCGTTTTATACATTAGTTAATTGAAACAAAGTAATCATCAGAAGATGGGAGAATCATCATATTTCTGCGAGTGAGTAGACTATAGATTATGTGATATAATTATATTTTAGTCAAAAATAAGTTAACTATATTATATATTTGAGACGATGATGATGATGATGGATGAAGTTTAGGGGCATTTAGTCACATGGTCATCAAATGTATCTTCCGCATGCACACATATACGCACGCTCTGACACACAAACACAAACACACACACCGCTATCGCTATAGACATTTGTCTTACTCTTTTAATTTATATGTGTACATATTATGTAGCAAGAAATACAATGGAGAAACGGGCCACCTCCTTAAGTTAAGTGTCCTGGACCCGGTTAAAGGTCCAGCAAGAATAATAGAAAACAACCAAAATAAGAAATAACGAATATCTATTGAACACGGCAAAATACAACACTTGGAACTTTGGTAGTAGAACGATAATACGGGTTGGTGTGTAATACTATAATTCGACTCTCAAACTGGGATTTGTAATGGTCGTTACGGTAGCTGTGTTCCTAGATGAGTGTCGGCTATGTTCAAGGCGCTCTCTTCAGGCTACTTTCTCAGGCTACTCCCAGGCTACTTAGGTTATCTACCTCGCTATCTACTCTCACCTCTAGGGAGGGGAGGTATAGATAATGGTTGGAAGAGTTTATTCCGTTGTGAGTGATGCCGCCATGACAGTAAGGTTGCAAATACATCGCAATAAAAATTTGAATTTTATTTTGTAGACATAGAAAATATGGCTCATGTCAAGATTTACAAGTTCTAGTTTTTTAAAAATATTTTCCGTTTAGGGGTTTCATTGATATCTTTTAATTTCCAGCAGTAAACTGATGCACTATTGCGGAACGAATTGTTATGAAAAGATAAGAAGTGCTGATATCAACAGATATTAAATGGCTTCTTCGTACAACCGATATAATATATTCTCTACTGTAGGATTTTTTATTGTAGATGTAGTTCATAGGTAGACAATGGATTCAGTAAAACATTTCTTTTGTAATGTACACACAATCAGTTTTCTACAATTGAAGTATTGATATTTTTTATATATTTAGTACGAGCAGTATAGCCCGGATTTGCTCGGGTGTAATGAAAGCTTTAAAACTAATCCATGGTCCTGGAGCTCAGACTCCTTCGACGTTGGCACGAAAGACTGAAAAAGCAATAGTTGTTTCCAGTTAAAGCGAAACCGTAGACTGAAAGAAAAATGAATGGATGTAAGTCAAATTTTGATTTCCTGGTATCGACATCAAATAAGTTTTTTTCGTCGTAAACTGAATTTTGAAGGCTAAATAAGTCCTCTTAGTAAATGGTATCATGGCTGAGACTAAGAACTACAATTATACCTACTTAGAGCCAGACGCAAAGCAAAAACTAAAATAAAGGGTTTGAAAAAATACAGACATACAGGTAGGTAAACACACACACGCAAAACCATCTTGCCTTATATATATATATATATATATATATATATATATATATATATATATAATCGATTTTCTGCACTATTATAAGAATTGCAACCTTGAGACTTCTGTATATCGTTTCTTATGTCTTTTCTATGAGTGTATCAAATTTGATTAAAATCGGACCATTTCTTCTATAAGCCGATTTTTTCGATTATTGATTTTCGATATTTATCGGGGGTACCTTGACTGAAAACCTGGCTAAGAACGCTCTCAGACGCTTATAGTACAACTGTGTAAATTTCCAAGAAAATCAGTTCAGCCGTTTCGGAGTCTATAGGTAACGGTCACACACACACACACACAGACACACACACAGACAAAGTTCCATTTGTAAATAAGTTTATATCTTGTTGATTAATTAGATTGTTATATTTGTTTAAAATTCTATTGTTATGGTATCTGATTTTCATCTCAAGATTATCTATACAGCTATAACCTAATTTAAGAGTATTACTGTTAAAACATTTGCTAATGGGGGAAGTGTTTCTCAAATAATTTGAAAAGAAATGCAATATTTTAGTATGTGGCTAAATGAAGGTGGATACCAAATGATTTTGCTATTTCTTTTATTCTTGCTATTATCATTGTGTTTGTTGTATTTAGTGTCAGGGAATTTGTAACCACGCTTTTTTTTAGATTAGTGACAAAATTTGCTGTGGTTATGAAAGGTTTCTATAAATAGGATTGGCGCTAGTTTTTAAGTAAATGTTATCGACTTGATTAAGTGTTACTTCGACGAAGTCTACTTTTTGATATTGTTTTTTTAATTGTAATGTTAAGATTTAGACTTTTTCTCGATGTATTAATTTTCTAAATCTATTAGCTTTAATGTTATTGGAGTTTTTCACAACTATATGACCGTAATCCCTGTACAATCCTATGTTCTTGATATTGATATCATTATACGCCATAAAATTGTACAAAATAAACAAATCAAAAAAGTATGAAGACTCAGCAGAGTCAAATGATTTCATGCTGATGTCCTCAGATTTGTTTTTCCCCACTATTCATTATTTTGTATAAGTACGGATCGTTTTGCGTTCATAATGATTATCTGTTTCCCGTTAGTTATTCCATGGCTAATTCTAAAACCAAAGTGATTAGGTCTTTGGAAATAGAAGGGCAGTAATCCACGATGTCAAATTGGATAAACGAACAATTGGTCTTATCATTAATGTGGTTAAACCAGTGGGTGGCAGCATTAGTATTAATTTATTGAGCTAATCCGTGGCATCTTCTTCTTTGTAAGTTGGTACTGTCCAGGATGGTTTTGCTGATTTTGCCTATTTCAGGTCGTGTGTGATTGATAATTCTGGCTGGGAAGTTAATTTAGTAATCTAATTTATGACCTTTACTGGTGATATATAACTTCACAACGCAAGTTTTACTAACTCTATCACTGATTTTTAATTCATCTATGATGTATTTACTTGTTAAGTTTATATCTTCAACTAAATTACTAATACTGTTATCTACTTCTTATAGTGAAACACACCTGTTCCTCAGATAATGGATTCTCCCTCCTATATTAATAAGAGTTAGCAGGAAGTTACCTCGAGAAGGTCTAAGGCCCTAGGTGTCATCAGCCTTAGGGTCTGGGACCACTTGGCTGCGGCCAAAGATTTTTACAAGAACATTGACATAACTCACACTGGTATGCCAGAGCTGCGTAAAATACCAAATTATATCCAGGGAAGGTCCCTATGTTTCTCCAACCCTGTATATATAGGGTATTAAAACTAAACTATCCCACGGTCGTCGGCGGGTTTGTCCTAGACGGATGGATTACGTCCGATATAGGAACTGGTTCCCTAGGACAGTTCGTCGGGGTCCCTATTGCCAGAGATTTTTTACCCCGTATGTGATTAGAAGTAATTTCGCTTTCAGATCTAACGGATGTCAATCAAGTAAGCTAGTTTGAATGCGAAGGGCTTGAGGGATCAGAGTAAGGCGTCCCGCCTGCTTCGGGACCTCTTGTCTTTCGCCGTGGATGTGGCCGCGATCCAAGAGACTCATTTTGTTTGCGACGTCGATGCCTGTGTGCTGTCTAACGACTTTGTCCTCTACTCAGCATATGGGGACCGATTGCCCAGAGGAGTTTCTTTGCTGGTCAAATGCGGCTCGAATGGTCATATGGATGACGCGACTGGAGAATGTCTTACGGGGTGACCAACTTTCTGATCCGATATTTTGAGCATCAGCTCAAAATTAATATTAGATCTGATTGGAAACGGTTGAACTCGACAGACTTTAGCGAAAGATGGGTAAATGTGGCGATCCTGTTTTGCGTGAACGGAGCTAGCCTTGATTTTCTTTTTTAGATCTACTAGTTACATTGGGATGGATTCCTTTGAAACCCTCCCCTGGTTAAGTAGTTCCTTTTTGTGTACCTAGTTAATGGGAATTAATGTGATTCCTAGCCTGTCCCCGGGATTGTTTTTTGTTATGATCCAGGTCGAGATTCCCATTTTCCCGAGTTTTTATTTTTGCCCGTTTTATCTCGTCTGGGTCAGGATTATATTCTCCCCTTCGATTTTTTTCTCCTCTCTACTCGCTGTAGAAAGAGTGCCGCTTGATGTTGTCTTATGGGTAGAATACACCGGCCTCTTTGTTTTGTGGTTTGTTTGGGTCTAACTAACATAATGATTTCTTTTTGTATTTTTCGTTTTAAATTTTTTTTTAGGTCCCTGGTATATTTGCGGTATTTTGGTGTATGAAGGATTGAATGATAATGGATATGTTCTTGTGGTGGATGAGAAAATTGTAAAGTATGTTTGGGGCGCGAGTCGGATTAGCTAGGTATAGGAGAGATACTGAAGACCAACCTGAGTTTTTCCCCACTCCCAAAACGGCCTCGTGCCACAATTGTATTTATTACAATAAATAAAAAGAAGTTCTTGGGAAGTTCACAGGAGTTCTTAGAAGTTCTAAAGAGGTCTTTAGAGTTTTATTGGTGTTCCGTTGAACTATTAGACAGTTGATATTAGTCTGCAGTTAGCCGAATACTAAGGAGTCAGCTTACAGTGGAAGATTACCAAGTTCCTAAAATGTTGGCTGCGTTAAGTCGATTAACAACCGACATAACCCGAGTATAACTTTTAATGCAAAAACTACACAACAGCACTACTTTTGTGTAATTTTTTGTTAGTTTTTTTTTAAATAAATGAATTTTTTTTTTAAATTAATGAAATTTAGTTGTAAAAAGTAGTTTTGTAATAATTAGCTGTTTTATCAGGATTTACGAAAACTTTATCGGATGATTTAATGTCCCTCACAGTAGAATTGAGATGTTTCTGGAACTAGTTTTTGTGTGTGTGAAACTTGATTTTAAATCAATTATTTTCTAAAACGTAAAAGCCTTTCTATGAAAGGTAGAGTCTTTAAAATTCAAAGCCGTAGGTATCCTTACCGTTCGAAAAGTGATGGGAATGAAGGAAGAAACCACATTGGACAGAACCAACTTTCAAGTAAAAACACTTCTCGGAATAACTTAATCGATTAATACCACTGATGTCAACCATTGGTTCAACCGCAGTCATTGTCTTCTGAGTGTTGACTTCAATGTTTACATTTGTATATATATATATATATATATGTATGTATGTATGTGTTATGTCTTGAAAGCTGTCACAATGCGTTGAATGAAGTAAAGGAAGGTCGGGAGGTGTTTGTATGACCTGTTTAATATTTCGAGACTATAATCTCATCATCAGAATGGCAGAGAAATCCTAATAATGACCGTGCTTTTAGCTGCCCATCTATGAATGGCTGGCTTTATCCACTGCTGCTGTACGTGTGTGCGTGTGTGTATCTGTGTGTGTTCTAGTTGGTTTTTTTTATGGTCTAATGTGTGTGTGTGTGTGTGTGTGTGTGTGTGTGTGTGTGTGTGTGTGTGTGTGTGTGTGTGTATGTGTGTGTGTGTGTATTCAAGTATTGGTCTGATGGAATCAGTTCGTAGGATCTGAGAGTTGATGTGACTTTGACCGGGTCAAAGAATATCAGTTACATTGCTGTTGTCTTATCTATCTGATTTATCTGGTGGTGTTTGCTCGTGTGTGTACTGTAATTGAATCTACTTTTATGTGTGTGTGTGTGTGTGTGTGTGTGTGTGTGTGTGTGTGTGTGTGTGTGTGTGTTCTGTCCTGGTATGTGGTTTGTTATAGGCACCTCTGCTACTACAACCCGCGGGGGGGGGGGGAGAAAATGTATTTGCGTGGTTATTGTAACTATTTTTTCTGTGTGTAAAGGCTATGTGTGTGCGTGTGTGTGTGCGTGTGTGCTTTAGCCTGGTTAGTGGTTTGTTATAAGGGAGGAAGAAGTGTGTGTGTGGTTATTGTTACTGATTGCGTGTGTGTGTGACCTTTGTTGTTGTGTTAAGTGCATGTTGTGTGCATCTTGGTGTTGTCTATACTGTTATGTAATCTAGGTGTAATTCTTGGCGTCTAATTTACATATTATTAGGGACTCTTTAATGCGTAGGTTACCTATATTGCGTTCCTTAGCCAAGATATTAACGGTTATGGTTTTGTCCTTATTTTTGAATTTTTTAAAATGTTTTTGAAATGACGACGCTTGCGTGTGTAGATATTCTTTTATTCTAATGTGTACATGTCTTGTAGTGCTACCGACATAGAATGCATCGCATTTGGCGTATTGTATGCGGTATACAACATATACCTAGTGGCATATGCCGGAGCCTGCAATAGGGCAGTTGGTTAGTGTGCATGTGGTGTTGTTGTTTGTTCTGTGGTTGGGGTTGAGGTGTCTGCGAAGAGTGGGGCCGTAGTGAGCCAGCTGTATGTCTAATCCCTCTCTGCCGATAGCTCGACGTATTTTTGATGTTATGTATTCGCTGAAGTGTGGTAACCTCAGGAAGCAGGTGTTAGATAGGGTGTGGCGCCTTGGGCCCCTACTACCCATCCGTTCTAGGCGATCCACAAAGGAATGTGGGTAACCGTTAGTCACAAGTGTTTTATTGAAGAATGCAGTGTGGGTGTTAACGTTTTCGTCTTTGCTGCATTTCTTTCGGATACGTGCGAGTTCGTTATTGATGTAGCTGGTCTTAGCGCTGAGAGGGAGGGATGATTGGTAGTGGACAAACATATCCCTGCAGGCAGGCTTTTTGTAGAAATCGGTGTGGACTTCACATCTACCGACATTTTAAGCTTGAAGTCCAGCAGTGATAGGCATCCACTGGCATCGGGGTGCTCGATCGTGAAATTAATTTTACCGTCCATTCTGTTGAACGTCGCTGCCATTCTGCTTGCCTCGTCAAGTGAAGAAGTAAGGATGAGTACATCATTATATGAGTACATATCATTATGAGTACATATATATATATAATTATGTATCAATTTTACATTGCAACATGGAAATTTCTATGTTTCGAGATAGGTTCTTATCATCAGGCAATGTTGATGTGGTTGTGCAGATGATTGTCATTTAAATGTAAATCATCTGCACAACCACATCAATATTGCCTGATGATGAGAACCTATCTCGAAACATAGAAATTTCCATGTCGCATCGTAAAATTGATACATAACTATATAATTATATTATATTATAGCTCTATAATACTCATTATATTGAGCACTGTTTATAATAAAATAAATGCCAGAGTACTCAAAATAAAAAAAATCCTGAATCCTCTTCACTTGGAATTTATATATATATATATATATATATATATATATATATATATATATATATAGAGAGAGAGAGAGAGAGAGAGAGCGAGAGACAAAGAGATAGATAGAGAGAGAGAGATGAAAACAAGAAATAAATTATTCTAGGCCAACAGGTTTTTCGTCTTCTGAGAAACTTTATTAAGACATTGATATTTAATTTTGTAAAAAAAATACACAAGGCCAAGGCCAAAAATAGGGCGATTGTGGAAAGCTGATCTTCTTCTGTCTTAAGATAACTTTGCTAGTTTCATTTGCCATCCCAATCAGACTATGAAATATTTCTTTCACCAAGACAAAACATTCTTACCATTTTTACAACAAACACAATAATACATCAAGGACTCCGCAAAGCTTTTCTTAGACTAACACGTACAACCTATTTGCAGGTAGTGTGAAAAACTAATTTACAAATGAAAACCTGGATGAATAATCAACATAGTGGATAACACTAAGGCGATCCAGGATTTATTTTGTTGCGAGTGTTTACATACAGTAGCTAGTATGTCATTGGTTTTTCAAGGGGTTTCTTTTTCTGAGAGACATTACCAAGTTTCTCAGAGAACGAAACGCGACAGCTAAGAATGATTTCCTTTTGTCATTTTATTCATTTACAGATATTATCTATTTAAAAATAATTTACACGCACACACACACACACACACATATATATATTTAAAAGAACATATTTTTATTATTAAAAAGTGCTTAATACAAAGTAGAGCGAATAATATTCATTTAGAATTTATAACATTAATATGTTATAATATCACTGGTTATTTACCATATTTTAAAAATAGAATAGACAGTGCTCAACTATAATAGGAACTAATAAATGGAGCTTTTTAA